>CM067224.1:67676128-68016127 GCA_034190945.1 Octodonta nipae
TGAACTGTTTCATATATGCAATATCTGAAACATGAATCGAAGTAAAATTGTTGTTCATACATTGTGATTAAAACAAAGTTAGAAAAAGCTGCATATGACGTGTGGTTGAAATACACGATGGATACAAATTATACTTTCAAGGATGGTTCAAAAATGGTTATATAGCGTAGTCCATAAACAGTTGCATATATAATATAGTGAGTCGACCAGAGTTATAGTTAAGTGTTTAAAAATTTTATATTTAGTGGCCCCTAAGCAGATGCACATACAGGGTGGTTGAAATATTTTGTAGAGTAAAATTATGATTATACAGGGTGGTTCAAATAAAAGTTGTAGTAAAAGCGGCATATAAAGGTTGATTAAAATATAGGGTAAAGAGAAATTTTATTTTAAAAGGTGGTTTAAAAAATATCAGAAATAATTGTTATACAGCGTAGACCATAAACAGTTGCATAGCTGAAATATAGGGTAGAGAAGAGTTATAGTCAGGTGTTCAAAAAGTTATATTGGGTGACAAATAAACAGCAGCATATACAGGATGTTTGCAATATAGGATGAAGTACAGTTCCAGTTGTACAAGGTGAATCAAAAAATGTCGAATAAATTTGTTATATAGGGGGCCCATAAGCACTTGCAGTTTGGGTGAAAAATATTCGCGGGTCACGGCTAGTTAGTCACTGAACTGACTCTGGGGAAGTAGACAGGTTGAGGCCCCGAGTTCGATCTAGACTCAGAAACTCTTTTTCATTTTTTGTCTCTTGATAATGGCTCCAAAGCAGGGGTCGAAATGTCGAGTATTTAATAAATTCAGACGCGGTTCTCACCCGGAACCTAGCTTAGTTCATAATAATGACCGCGGAAGCCTCTCAAAATATATATATATATATATATATATATATATATATATATACAATGACGGCTTAAAGTAAAAAAAAAATGAAGATATGAAATGAATTTTCTGCGCAATGGACACTAGATATTAGGCTTGATTACAAGCTGATGTTTGCATTCTTTATTATTTAATTATCAGTTCAAATATGAGTAATTTGTTGGGTCACCCTGTGCCATTCAACTGATTCGACCGATACTTGAAGGAAATTCATTATGTTAGTCAACTGATAATTAATTTTAACCATTGTACTAGCAGATACGCTCTTCTGCAACACGGGTGAAAAACAAGGCCATTTAAGAGTTGCATCTTTGCTTATGCGAACCATGGTTGGAGAGAACCATGGTTCGCATAGGCATATTATTATTTTATTGAGTATAATATTAATGCGAAAATTGTCTGATTTATTTGGAGCTGGTATATTTGGTAATAGCTGACTGCGTGCTTGGCGAGTTCACCGGGCAACAATAGACGAACAACAGTTCGAATTTACCTGCTTGTAATAGTAGAACGTTTATTGTAGTGTGCCAGTCTGGAGGCTTCAGCAGCAATACGTTCGCAAATGTCGTTGATGAGACTGTCCATGATGCTCTTGGCCTTGCTGGAAATACCGGTATCGGGATATCCTTGTTTCAATACTTTGTAAATGTAAATGGCATAGCTTTCCTTCCTCCTGCGCTTCTTCTTTTTGTCAGTCTTTGAAATGTTCTTTTGAGCTTTTCCAGCTTCCTTTGCAGCTTTACCGCTTGTCTTGGGTGGCATGTCGAATTTCCAACGATGATGCGAGACTCCCAATACCGCCCGTAATCATTCCTACACCATATACCCACATGTCTGTCTACCAAGAAAAATTTAGGACTATAATTTCTTAATAAGGGGAATTGCAATAGCCCCAGATATATACCCTAGGTGGGTATATCATTAAGTGAGGTATTCTGAGGGAGGCAACCACATCCTCCCGACTAACCAAAAGAAACACCCAAGTTACATAATAACAAGCGACGCGAAAACACTACCCATATATGATAAATTAATGGATCTGGAGGAATAACTCAAGAATACCAAATTGGATGTAATAGGATTAAGTGAAGTTGTAAGAACAAGACAAAACTTACTCACTCTAAACTATGGACATTTCCCGTTTCTGCAGTTCAAGTAGAGATGTAAAATATAATTTCGAGATGATTGTTGAGAAGATTCTTGACTGTTTTGACTGGCTCCCTGTGTTTTCTTTCCTCAGATGTTTTGGGTAACAGATCCGTATTAAAAACTTATAACAGTTAAGGCAGGGAAATAATTGAGGTTCAGGATCAAAAAAGCGTCTAATAATGGAGTCGAATGCTTCTATGATATCATCTTCACTGCCCTACAAACATGCTTTATGAATATACCAACCATTTAGAAAAAAAAAACACAAAATACGCCAGTATGCTCTTAGGATATTAAATAACTAAAAACGGTTTAACGATATATCATGGTAATTTAAATGACATTCACAACTTGAATCCCGCTAAACGAAAATTAAATCTTTTCACAGGAAAATTAATTGACAGCGAATATAGTGAAGTAACGATCGATCAAACAAAAAATATATATCGATGACCATTGCTGACAATAAGCCAATGAATCTGTCAAGACATATCCATAAATGATGTATAGAAATATGCTTGGTTTTCAGCGATGCATTCACGCCATTAGATTAAGTAAAATGAATTCCATGTAGCCAATTTTTGTCAATAGATATATATTTATAGGCCCTAATGTAGGTTCAGTGTACTCATTTATTTTCGACAACTTTATTTACTTGAATGCGGATATTTGCGATGCATCAATTAATTTTTCAATTTGGCCAACGTTTGAAAAAATTTTAATTTGGGAGGCGAGTTACAAAGAGTTTAGAATTTTTTTAACATCACGTTGACAGCTTTGTTGACTGAATTAAATGCAGTGCCAGTATTCATGGCAATCATTGCTTTACAGAAAATAAAAGAATATTTTTTAATTCATAAAAGTAGTATATTTGAAATGTTTATGCATAAAATATAATATAGATATATATATATATATATATATATATATATATATATATATATATATATATATATATTAGATGGTTTCCGGGAATTCATCCGCGTAGTTGGTAGCTGATCCCTGCCGGGATCGATGGTAAAATGACGACGTTTCGGCAGAGTCGCATCTGCCTTCTTCAGGTCGGTTCGCATAATTCTCGTAACCTTCTGCTTTCGCTTCTAGTTACTCGAATACTCGACAGCGTGACAGCCCTCGTTCTCGAGATATGACAGAAACTTATCGATTTTTGAATGGAAACCATGGTTGACTATGACCTCAAAAAATCGGACATTTTTAGTGCTTTTCAACGATATAATACTCGATATAGTTATTCATAAAAATAATCGAGTTATGGATGCTTTTCTCTCTTATTTTCACTTTTAACTTAGTTAGCCACGAAATAGATTGATTTATTAATAACTATTCCAAAAAATATTGAACGATTTTTTTATTAGGTATATCAGATATAACGAAAAAACTAATTAAGTAGGTACTTACTAAAAACTTAAGAAATTAAAGTACATAATCAAATCACAGACCGTCTATCAATTTCTTCAATTGCTTGTAATACCGCCTCCCTTAAGACACCAACTGTCTCATAATTTCTTTTGTATACTTTGTTTTTTAGCGCACCCCATAAATAGAAGTCTATAACTGCCAAATCGGGAGACCGGGGTGGCCATTGGCGTGCGTCATTTCTTCCTATCCAAGAGTTTCTATAGATATTATCTCAGTGCTGTCTTACTAATAACGAGTTATGAGCAGGTGCTCCATCATGTTGGAACCACTCAATTTCTAAACGAGTTCTCAAATTCAAATTATGCAACATGTCTTAAAAGTGGTTTTGTGGTTTAGTAAAAGATACATATCTGCGTAAACTATCGTAAAGCCTCTTAAATGTACATAGAGCAGGTTGAAGACGATTAAAATATCTATGAAAGTATTCCTCAGCGGCACGAACTGAATTTTTATGACATATGATATAACATTCCACCATATTCAGTTTTGCTTCGTTAGAAAATTCCATTTTTTTCACGAAAAAAATAATTGTCAATATCGATTGTCAGTTCAGCACTACTAAATGGAATTACTCTCAAATGAGGAAACGTCAAAGTGAAAACAATCTTTTTCATGAAAAGCATCCATAACTCCGTTATTTTTATGAATAACTATATCGAGTATTATAACGTAGAAAAACTATAAAAATGTCCGATTTTTTGAGGTCATAGCCAACTATGGTTTCCATTCAAAAAAAGATAAGTTTGTGACATATCTCGAAAACGAGAGCTGTCACGCAAACGAGGACATGACAATCATATTCGGGATTCAAATCCCTTCAATTTTGATATTAACACTTTTTTATAAAATCAAAAACAAAGGAGCTAGAGGGATTTGACTAAATCAACAGAATTTCGTTTTTTTACAATATTTCTAGTAAGCCATGACTTTTTACAAAAATCCGAAAGTGTCATTAAATTGGGCCAGTAAAACTGCAAATCTTTCCCAATTTAGCCATTGCTTTATCTCCGCTAGTTTCCGAGATCCCCATATTGATCATCAAAAAAAACTCACCCTGTATTTATGAAGGTGGTTTTCAGAAATTCATGCATCCAGATAGTTGAGAACTGATCCCTTCCAAGATCGATGGTAAAATGACCTCGTTTCGGCAGAGTCACATTTACCCTCATAAGGTGAGTTCGCGTATACGTCGGCTCACGTTTATAGTTACTCGAATATTAAGATCTGCAGTAGCTGGAACGCTGTATATTAATTATTAAGTTATTGGGTCCTGATTAAGAACCAAAAAAAAGGAGGAATCAATCTGTCTACTCCCTGTGATTCACTAGAATATTAATAAAGAGATATTTGCAAATCACTAAAAGGATATCTACAAACAGCACACTATCAATTTTGAGGAGAGCAGGATTATTATTTCCCCTCAACTCTTCGTTGAAATAGACAAATGACTTCTCTATCTTAATCGACTTGACGATATCACTCGCCTCCCAACTGGGGGCCATAAACACCCACACGGGTGGTGATTACCAAAAGGCATGTAAAGTAATAAATATCACTAATGACACCGTACCCAAACAAGGATTATACCATTTATGACCTCGAAAAGGTCCATATAAGAAACACTTTGTAAATTCCTACATTCAGGTTTCGGCTCCTGCCTTGGAACCAAATCAGATGTGTATCGAACTCGCAGTGCAATCAACCTACTCCCCAAGAGTCACTAGATAACTGAACTGAGTGTGAATCTGCTCTGCTTCTTTCATTTATAGTTGTCGGTCGACTGGAAGGAGGTCTCACATGACGAGTGTGGTGATGTGTTGGGTGTTTGTGGGTGTGTCTGATATGTTTAGTCTATTAGGGAGATCCATGTTGTAGGAAGGCGGGTGCTATCATCGCGTCGGTTTAGACAGAGGGGTCCCTTCTTTCTCTCTATAGCTTCGCGAATAGTGGATGTCCTAAGGGAATGACGAGATATGGTAGTTCTTCATTCCTCGAAGTTGACAGAGTGTCCTGTTGTATATGATGATGTGCGAGAGCTGATTTCGGATATTTGCCTGGTTTTGGCATACATAAAATAAATGTAAATTACTTTCAGTTCCTACAGGCCCAGTTCTACAGCTTCTAAACTGACGAAGACACGAAAAATGCTACATTTTCCAGTATTTTTTGTTTTTTCCTGTTATTAAAAATCTTATCGGATCGAGCCTGGGTTCATTTTATTGGTATTTTCATGCTTTACAATTCTCCTGTTAACACCATTCAGATTAGTTTATTATTTTTCATTTTATATACATGCAACGAAAAAAAAGATGCAATTTTCTTGTTTCAATTGGTTATAATATAGTAAAAAACCACAGTCGCGAGTGGAAAAGGTAGCAAAATATCAATACAAATCGTTTTTAATGTGATGACATAGGAAGTATCCTGATTGTATTTTTTGGACGAAAAAATCTCTATTGATTGGTCTACTTAGTTTTTAATGTCTTCTGTGATAAGGAAATTGGGTTTTGGTGGTTCCTGGAACAATGCAAATTCTTCATCTTGAAAATTTTTATTTCAGATCAGAAATGAGCTAGATAGAGACAATTTTGTAGGAGGGACTGATAGTGGAAGTTGTGGGCTCTGTCAGATTGCGATAGAAGATGAAGCAAGGTCGGGATATTTGATTTGATTTGCTGTTTTGCCTTTACCTCTTTTTGCAGGACTAACAAAATAAGTCATTCACGGGGTCTTATGGATTTCACCAAATTCTTGTTACTGCTCATTTCATGTTCCATTTCTCCCTTAAATACCAAACTAAATTAAATAAAGATAACAGTAAACATATTATAAACATGTAGTTATATAATAAAGATATTTATTTTCACTAAAAATATGTTTACCTTCTAAACATATTTTGCAGTTACTACAAGCAACATGTGGAGCCCACGGTTTGTCTAAATTATGAACAGGGCATTTAAAATAACCTTCATAGGCTTCACAAAGCTTCTCACATGCGCTTAAATTAAATGTTATACCAAGGAAATTTTCTGTTGACCAGGGTCATAATTAAAGTTCTAACCTGTTGAACGGAGCAAATAGTACATCGACAACCTGCGAAGAGCAAGTGGCTGATTGGCAGTTTTTTGTATAGACCATTTATATCACGGCATTGCGCTTGTCTAACTGACCCGTGAACCCCAATGGTAGAAGAATGGATGTGGTATCAACTACTACAACTACTGTTTAAGTAATATACTGCTTGTGTTTTAGAAATAAGGCTAATTTGTGAATTTATTTAACACAATCAATGGCAATACAGAAATTATATGAAAGAAGGACCAAATTGTAAATTTTAAAATTAAAAACTTTAACAAAATTATGTAACATATGATGTAACTAAGAGAATTTAATTTCAAAATATACATAGTAGCACTGAAAATTCTAAAGGTCATATAATATTAAAGTCAATTTCAAATTGGGAAAATTTAAAAAGGTTATCTTCAGAATTTAATGTGGCACTCCTAGGACCACCTTACAAGATAGTGCATTTGCCAAAAAAGCGATAAAAAAATTCTGTTTATTCAGTGAATGAAAACACTAAGGAAAAACCTTATGAACTATTCCAATAGTGGGTGGTTCATAAAGACATGACCATTGGTAATTTCTTCGTTAATTATTGGGAACTAAGAACCACGGCATTCTATGGAGATTGTAGCGATGCAATGGATTTCGTTTAACGAAATGAAAGCAGCTTCCCTTAGTTTTCAACAACTTTTTTGAGAATTAAAATTTAATTATCTATGACCCATGGAGGCACAATGCAGAAATAGTGAACAAAAAATTTTATATCACAATTGTTCAAAAACACATAAATCGGTAGCGCCTGGTTTAGTCACGCATAAGGTAGATATTAATTACTATCAGTTCCCACAAGCCCAGTTCTACAACTACGACAGTGACGGAGTTATGATAATATAAAGAAAACGGCTAAATTTTCCAGTTTTTTTTTTGTTTTTCCCTGTTACTAAAGATGATATCGCATCGATCCTGGGCTCATTTCATTGGTATTTTCATGTTTTACAATCCACCTCTTGACACTATTGAGATTAGTTTATTATTTTTCATTTTATAAACATGCAACGAAAAAAAACGCAATTTTCTTGTTTCAATTGTTTATAATAAAGTAAACAACTATAGTTGCGAGTGAAAAAGGTAGCAAAACATCACTACAAATCATTCTTAATGTGATGGCACAGGCAGTATCCTGATAGTATTTTTTGCACGAAAAAAAATTCAATTGATTGCTCTACTTACTTTATAAAATAAACATGAATTGCCTTGTTTCCTTTAATATAATTTTTCTAAAATAATGAAACGAAATGTATCTTACTGGTTCGGAGTTTTTAACAAAGAGCAATTATTTATTAGGGTGTTTCAAAAATGCAAACAATTTTTTTTCTTTTGGTGTTGAAAAGTTGAAAGTACATAAAAAAACAAAAATTTTGACACTAATTAGAGCCCTTAATATTGATATTAAGGTTTGCCTCTATTCATTTGTTTTTTTTTTCAGTTAAATAACACAGGAAATTATTTTTCTTATTTTTGAATTTTGATTACTTTAAACTGGTTCATTTGCTCAGTACCAAAACTTCAGATCTTATAGGAAATTTCACCTGAAGGTCAAAGCTCGTCAGAGCAACCGATTCAAAAATATTTGCGATTGAAAATAACACTAATAAAAAATTTCACATTTTTTCTATTATAACTTATTATAAAAAATATCTTTTGTTATTTTTATTCTATGTTTTATCTAAAATCACTTTAATTCTGTTAATCTAAAACTGTTTTTTTTTGCCAATTAATTCAATACATAACATACAAAAAGCACGAACGAATAAGTAACAAAAAATTTTTTAAACAATTAATTCTTTATAATAAACAACAATATATACTACTTATAATAATCTTTTGTTGACTTTAAAATATTACGGTGTCACAAAATTAGATTTATTACAATTCGGATATTGTTTTCTGTGTTCTGTGACTACTTGCAACAAATATTCTTCATCTTTGGTTAAGCAACGATTATACTGTTCTATCAATGCCACACCACGTTCTGCTACATGATGTACAACTTAAAGCTTCTTAAAATACTCCAGGTTTTCTAAGGAATTTTGATTTTCAGGCCAGAGAGTAACATTTTATATTTACGTATTCGTACTTTTTGTATGTTACTTACTGAATTAATTGGCAAAAAAAATAACAGTTTTAGATTAACAGAATTAAAGTGATTTTAGATAAAACATAGAATAAAAATAACAAAAGATATTTTTTTAAAGTTATAATAGAAAAAATGTGAAATTTTTTATTAGTGTTATTTTCAATCGCAAATATTTTTGAATCGGTTGCTCTGACGAGCTTTGACCTTCAGGTGAAATTTCCTATAAGATCTGAAGTTTTGGTACTGAGCAAATGAACCAGTTTAAAGTAATCAAAATTCAAAAATAAGAAAAATAATTTCTTGTGTTAAATGAAAAAAAAAAACAAATGAATAGAGGCAAACCTTAATATCAATATTAAGAGCTCTAATTAGTGCCAAAATTTTTGTTTTTTAATGTACTTTCAACTTTTCAACACCAAAAGAAAAAAAAATTGTTTGCATTTTTGAAACACCCTATTATTTATACAAATTATATGAAACCCTTTACGTAAAATATCTATAATAAGCCGACATTAAATTCGTTATTGACATTTTTATGCTCCACCAACATGTGTTCTCTAATAGATATCATCAAAAAGCAGCTTAACAAAAGAACGTACATGAAACATGTACATAAAATTTCCCGTATACACCAGTTTTCGAACGATCCGACTCGAATTATACATGAACCCGCACAAGGCGTGTGCAAAGTACATTCAGTATATTTAGACAACAATAATTTGGCGTATCAGCCTGAAGCGTACGCTCGTTATAAACACACTCGAAGCTCCTAATTAGCATACTGCGATCTTAAATAATGGCCTGTATTAAGAAACGCTTAAATAATCTGAGAACAACCAGGTGGATGCCAAGTTTACGCGCTAAATGCCTCTATTCTTCATAGCGAACTTTCGACGATAAAGTATTTAGCTTACACGGCGAACCAACGAAGGGCCTCACTTGGAATTTGGGTATTAGGTAGGTATATTCCTGTTTTGTTTAGTATTCCAGGGCAGTCACAGACATTCAATTGGATTAGTTTAAGATGTGTTGGAAAATGGAATTAGATGGAATTGTTACTCAGAATCCACACAAGGAAAATTAAAACTTATTTAATTTATCAATTTTCTAGACATTCAGCTTGGCCGAATACTTCAATTGTTCCTTGATTGTAAGATATAGAAAAAAAGAGAGGCAGTTATTTTAGGCTGAAAAATAGAAAGGAAAGCTTCTTACGAAATATACTTTCTCTGTCTCTGTTTCTCTTTCTTTATGTCATTCTTAGTAATGGATATAAAAAATCAGACACCTTTCTTATGGATTGAAACAGATTCTATGACTAGTAATACCGGGTGATAAACATCGATAATGCTTTGATATCAGATTTCTAAATTTAGTACTTCATCAAGCTTGATTGCTGCTTGGCACCGACTTCAATAAACTAGATTGGTAGGTAATTAATTTGTACAGAATGAGCACGTTTTAATGTTTACATTTTTTACTTCCTGGGTAGGTACCTAACAACACTGAATGTGTTATTTATTTACTAGAGTTGTATTTTATTATAATTATTTTTAGCTTTTTAGTTATAGGTGGAAGTCGGTTATATATATATTTTTAATGTTTTATTTTCAACTTTTTATTTTTAATTCTTTATTTTTTATTTTGTATGTATAACCTTAATAGACATGACCAAGTAACATCTAAAGCCTCAACATTACACAATGCTACATTTTCATTTAAATTGACAGGTAAATGATTACGAACAAAATGTACTAGTACGCGTTGACTTAATAAGCCCAAAATATGTATGCCTTATGGACCACGCCAAATAACCTTTTTTTCAATTTTTTTTGACAACTCTGCCGACGGACAAGTATAAATTTGTTAGCTGCCTTCTGTAAACTATATATCCATCCCATATTTACGGAATCAATCCGTCCTATATTTCAACCATAATATATAACTCCTTGTGGGCTACCCCAGAAATTATTTCATTTTTAACATTTTATATTATCGCCCTGTGTAACATTAATTCCTCTCCACACTTTATGCAACTTCTTAGGGACTATAAAATAAATAATTTTTTAATCACACTGTATAAATATAATTCAACTCCAGTATATATTTCAACCATCCTGTATGATTTATTTACGTCCACATCATATAACAGTTTTTTAATCACCCTATATAATTTTAATTTCACATTTTTTCCAAGATTTTTATACCACCTTATATTCTAACCATCGTGCCTATGGTCCACTGCCATTCTACTCCGTTCTATATTTCATTCATCATATAAATGTAACCCCTTCTATCACTTTATTTTGTGATTTTGTTAGCTATAACTAAACACCCTGTGTATGAGCGCACCAAATAGCAGTTTAGAGTTTGACATGTGTTGTCACTGAATTTTCTATTAGGCCGGGAGAATGTGACAACCAAAAGCACCGTCTTCGCAAAATGAAAAAATAGGTATTTGCCTGGTATACAAACAAAACGAGTTTGGTACTCATTGATTTAAGGAGCCGAAAATACTATACTTTACTACCAATACGCTTCAGATGTACATAGAAAATTTTCAAATTCGCAATTAAACTTCCAGTGTCTAAAATTCCCGCATTACGTTGGAATTAAAATATTTATGAGGAAATTTCCGTTATTTCATTTTGATGAAATTTTTGATAAGAATTTTGAAATTTTCGGCGATTTTCTGCAAAACTGCAAGTTGCACGTCACAGGAAAGTATATGAGATCACCTAGGGATCTTCCTTAATAGATTAAACGTTAAAAACTATACACATCCACAAGGAGTTTTTGAAAAATCGACTAATATGTTGGGGATAATGGTCAATTTCCATGCACTCATGTGTTCATTCACAAATTTCATCACTTTACCAATAGAATTCTTGTCCAAAATTTGAGGTTTCACCAATCCGGATATATAGTCTATTAAACAAGACCATATTCATTCAAAACGGTTCACCACAGGAGAAGAAATCAGGTAACATATATACAAAAAAAAAATAATACGCGACGAATTGATAACCTCCTCCTTTTTGGAAGTCGGTTAAAAGGAGGCATTTCCAATGTTGAACACCATGTATTTCGAAAACTTTTCATCGAATCTATTTGAGTTCTTGGACTCTTTTCGTCAAGTCTTTTGAGGAGAATTAAAATAATTGCCACTAATTTGATACGATTTAAGTACTAATAGAACTGTATAATTTCATAATTTAAATATAACTTCAAAGGAACACTTGACATGTAATTTAATTTTTGTATAAAATATGTAATTTGTTGAATTATAATCATTATTTAATAATAACTACACTAGTTTGTTAGATCTTTTCAGGCAAATTATAGAATTGACAACCTTCATAGACTGGGTATATAAATGTAAACACATTTAACAATTTTCTTGTTTTCACATTACACTCCAACATCTTCAGTACCCTCATCATAAGATTTAAATCATCTATTACCCGACATTTCTGATAAATATTTAGTCTCCTAATGTGTTTAATTTGGTACACTGTATATGGCATTACTAGACTTAAAATCCCCCTATTCAACCCAGTAAGTCTCTAGTTTACGAACGTCGCAAATTCCTTTATAACTCTCAAGAGATTTACATAAGATTATTTAAAATGGATGACATTTAACTTTAAACCAATTCTGATGAGTGAGGGGTATCTTTGTTCGGATTGTTCGAATGCGTTTTCAAGATGGCAAATTCCGTAGAATGAATATTATAAGTGAAATTATAATAATATTTGAATAATTTATAGTTCATCTGTCGTACAAGGGGTTCAAAAAGTGTAACACTCCTTTAATTTTCCTTTGTTTAGTTTTATTAACTGTAGTAGGTGAAGACCGTCTCTACGAACTGGAAATAAAATGGACCATCATATGGCTTTTGGGAACATGTGCAAAAATGAAGAATGTATAACAGGCAAAGCGTCACATACTGTATTTCAATAGCAAATACGTGTCTTATCATTTATAATAATTAAAGTCAAGCCGAAACCCTGGAATGGAACAGTTTATGTTTGGAGAAAAAAAATCAGTTAAGTTTGGCTCATTATATAAATAAATATACCTAAACAACTATATCAAGTTATTCCAAAAGTTTGCACTACTAATGAAGTTTGCAAAATTGTATAACACTTCTTCCAGAATTCCTATCGGTACTTTTCTGAAAAAGAACCATCTTTTAAAGTCATTCCAAAATTATCAATTAGATAAACGGTTATGAAAACTTTATTACAAACTAGAAGAAATGTTCACACTGTTCGCCGCCAGCATTAATACATGCACGACATCGTCTTAAAAACGACCTTTCTTTCAATCGTTCATAAATTCGGGAACTGATGATTTCGGTAGCATCCAAGATCCTTTGACACAATTCACCAATTGTTGATATGGGTTTCTAATGAATTTTATATTTCACTCAACCCCAGTACAAAAGGTCCAATGAGTGTGAATCTGGAAAGGGTGGTCGCCATAAAATTGACCCAAGACGGCGGATCCAACGGTCTGCATATTATTGGTTCAGATATTCTCGCACAGGACAGGCATAATGAGCAGAGCAACCACCATTTTGGTACCATATTGTACGCAAAATATTTACAGGCAGATGGTTTTGCAGAAAATCTAAAAAAAATTCACAATTCTAATTCCCTAATTCCTAATTTATGGAACTTTTGATTTGCCAGGGAATTTGCTAGGGTCTCTGCAAACCTACTTGGCCAATCTGTTAAGGAATTGTAGTGAACTTCCTACCACCCAACAGCAACGAAAACTGGCATCATCAAAACACTAATCCATAGAGCCAGAAATATCTGCAGCACACCAGAAGCCCTCAAAGAAGAACAAGTGAAACTTAGGAAAGACCTTTTGGCGAATGGGTATCTGGAAACGATCATTACCAAGGCGTTTAAAGAGCTGAACAAACCACCTGGGCAGGAAGAGGACATGACGGTAGTAACTCTAATATTACCGTATATTAAAGACTTGTCGGCTCACAGATATGGAATCAGAATGATCTTCAAAAGCAACAACACCTTGAGGAGCATGATAACAAGAACGAGGCCCGACGCACCAGCAATACCAAAGAACTGTATATACAGCATACCGTGTGAATGTGCCAATCTTTACAATGGAGAGACAAAGCGACCGCTGGACACCAGGATTAAGGAGCACCGCACAGCTACTCAAAGGGCGGAGGTAACGAAGTCTGGGCTAGCTAATCACGCATGGACCGAACACCATAACATCAACTGGGACCAGGCCAGAGCAATTCACAAGGAAGAACACTGGTACAGAAGAAAATTCATAGAGACAGCATATATAATCTCGAACGAAAATATAATTAGCGTCCAAATTAAAAATATTTGGAGAGCTCTTCTTCGGCCTCTGCCGCTACGCATCACCAGCAACCAACCTCCAGGGACGAGGACGCTGATTGGACCAGATAAGACCCAATGATCATGACCGGCGACCCGTGACCGGTTAAGAGTATAATATAAATAAGATGGATAATCTGAATTTCCTATCATTCACCTGATGACGATAGCAGATACACAGCTATTGAAACGTTGTGAGATCAACCACTTCAAGACAATGGAAGTCCAAGGAAACTTCGAGGAACATCAGTCTATTGGCAATTGGAAGAAAAATCAAGCAGCGTATTAAAATTTCTACCAATTGCTTCAGAAAAATACATTGTTTGACAACGATTCCAGATAAAGAATCTTCTGCTTCTTCTTCAACAAGGTTGTCTCTTGCAAGACTTCCGGCTATATCACTAATGTCACTACTGGAGCGTCTTTGTCACTTAAAGTGTCTTTCAAAAAATGCTACACCTTTTTATGATAACTTGGGACATTTTATTTTTTCAAGAAACTTGGTTTAAAGAAAAATCACTAACCCTAACACACTCACACATGCGGCCACCTCGCGATCTCAATCGGAAGTCCTGTTAAGGAATCGAATCCTCACATTATGCCTGCAATACACGTTGGCCGAGCTTAGGCTAACGCGAGCGTAGTCAAATTAATACAAGGCAAGTGGTACTGCCACGACGTTTGGCAAGTTTGTCCTACCTAAGACGGACGCCAACAATAATACGCGGACAAACATGTGAACACTATTGGCCGAGTGCGCGCGAGCGCCTTTGATTTGTTCCGAAAAACCAACAACGTTCCGAAGTGCGGCAAGTGGTCGCGAGTGATAGCAAGTTGTAACAAGCTACGCCAAATGAGTTCTATACACGTTGGCGGTTGACTTACCTCGGCCAACTAAGCGAGCGACGGCAAGACAATGCAAATATACTGTCTACACCTTGGTATTGGCGTTCACTCGGCGACGCTCGGCCAACGTGTATTGCAGGCATTACACAGATAAGTATCATCATATACATGTCAACATATTATACTAGTTGACAAATCCATGGACCTACTTTTTCTCAGTCAATCCTGCGAGAATGTTTTTCTAGAAGAAGGAAACTAGTGTTCTAAACAGTCGCACCAATTGGCCTTAGGAACTACACCTTGATTTTCAATTATATAACTCATCTTTAAAGAAGCATTATGAAGAGTAAAATTCCAAAAAAAAAACATAGTCAATAACGATCTTTAGTTTACAAAAAATAGATATAAAAATTAAAAAAACATTTTAGCAAGTTAAAAGAGCCAGAGTGGTGGCTAATTACACCGGCACACAAAAAAAAAGTCTGTACACCGGGCGCCACCCATCTACAGGCATGTTTTTCGACCCACTGAATACGAATTTCAAGTCCGTTTCGGCTGTCCAGCCTTCAGTTTCGAGTAAATTGCAAAAAAAAACAAAAATAGCGAAAATTCGATGTTTTGACAAGAAAAAAAATTTGAGGCTCTAAGAAAAACATGATTATTATGTATTTTGATCTGTCAAACACTAATTTTAATTGTGCTCTAATCATGAGCTGTTTTAAATCGAAAAAAGTTGGCAAAAATCCTTAAAAATTGAAAAAATCGCGAAAAATTGGGATTATCTTGGTATAAAAAATTTGTGGACGCGGATTGACGAAAATTTTGATGTTATTTAAACTTTTTTATCTGATTCTGCAATAAATTTGGCCTATAATGCCCTCAAACATTCATAAAATGACAAAAAATTGATAAAATGGCAGAAAATTGCTGCTGAAAAAATAGAAAAAATCTTTTAAACACAATTAAATAAACTTCTTGTATTTTTTTATCTATAAAATACAACATAAAAATCTGAAAATGCAAAAAAATGTAAAATCTATAAAAATGACGTATAAACAGAAGAACCCGAGGTGCCCTGGTTGCAAGTACAAGCAATCATGCAATGAAATGAAGTCTACACATCGAAGAAGTTGAAATCCCAACACGATGGCAAATTATTACTAAATAAAAGAAAATATGGCAGAAGAGGTATCTACTTGGTAGATCATTTGAGGATGAAATAGTACAATACCCTCGAAAAACCGTACAAAATCCAATTTGTGCACATTCTTGGATCTTAATCTTGTATTTTATAGATAAAAATACAAGACGTTTATTTAATTGTGTTTAGAAGATTTTTTTCTATTTTTTCAGAAGCAATTTTCTGCTATTTTATCATTTCGCGTCTACAAATTTTTTATACCATGATAATCCCAATTTTTCGCGATTTTTGCAATTTTTAAGATTCTTGCCAACTTTTTTCTATTTAAAACAGCTTATGATTAGAGCACAATTAAAATTAGTGTTTGACAGATCAAAATACATAATAATCATGCTTTTCTTAGAGCCTCAATTTTTTTAAACATCGAATTTTCGCTATTTTTAGGGTTTTTTGCAATTTACTCGAAACTGAAGGCTGGACTGCCTAAACGGACTTGAAATTCGTATTCAGTGGGTCGAAAAACATGCCTGTAGATGGGTGGCGCCCGGTGTACAGACAATTTTTATTTTTTTATGTGCCGATGTTATCTAACGAATACCCAGAAAATATAATCTAATACTGATTAACATCAACCACTATTACTGTTGTGTTGTTTCGCGGAAAACAATCAATCAACGTGATGCTATCGTTTTCACAGTAGATTCTGCTAAATCTTAATAATTTATAACATGTTAACGCATAATGTTCCGTAATCCTCCCTGTATCAACCATTTGATTCATCTGATCCCACATTATGCTGTAAATGTCAAAAATCATTACGTCAACGTCTTTATAATTTCGACAATTCCGAATTTCAAAATTATTATAAAAATTGTACAGTGAAACAGAATGGGTGACACAACAGACGAAACAGATGTTGAAAATCCACCAGAAAGCGAGACTCCTGCTGCCGAAGAAACACCTACTGAAGAGGCACCACCCACTGCAGAAGCTGGAGGAGTTCCTGCAGAAGGCACAACGTAAGTTGTCACTACAAAGTCTTTGTCTTGTATTTTTCTGATTTTTTGGGAATAACACCACACTTGGTCGAAAGTCTGTATAATTCAAATAGTCCAAACGTTTCACAGTCTAAATCAGATTTAAGACCTCCTCAAGACCTCCTCAACAATCTTTTCGAAAATACTAAATCAGATTGTTTGACTTATACAGACTTTCCAACAATTGTGGTGTTATTTACAAAAAATGAGAAAAATACAAACTTGAGATGCCACAACTATCTTTCTGAAAACAAATAGTCTTTGTTATTATGTGTTTTAGTGCTTTGAGTCTCAAATTAAGAGAACAAGATTGCCTACTTTGTTACAAAATAAGAAACTGTACTATAAAGCTTTAAAAAACACATAACTGAGATTGAGATTATTTGCTATCTTTCCATGGTAAATTCCGAAATAACACCGACTCTGGTTATGACGTTTTTTTATGGGTTTCATTCAATATCTTGCGGAACAGATGGCCGTCAACTTTGCTAATTTCAAGTTAATTCAACAAATTGTCTGCTTTTTAATATTTTCATGCCTTTTTGTTTCCTCGGTGGGGCCATAATAAAAACAAGTTGAAATCTTCTAAATAAGTCTGAGCAATGTACCTATATGGGACTTGTTTTGCGACACCTCGGTAAAGTGCTTCACCTTCAATTGTAAGTTTAAACTTCAATCGTCCCACCTATTTTTGTTCCTTTTTGGAACTTAGTTGTGACATCTTCTATTTTTTTATAGTTTAAATGGGAAATAATTCCACATGTGAAAAAAAGTTTGCATAAGTAAAATGGAATTAGATCCCTCTCATATTAGAAGCATTTCCTTTGTCCAAATGAAACTATTTCCTAAACGTTTTGATAATAAACTCATTGTTATGATCGGTCAGTATACAGGGTGAGTTTTTTTTTGATGATCAGTATGGGGATCTCGGAAACTAGCGGAGATAGAGCAATGGTTAAATTGGGAAAGATTTACAGTTTTACGGGCCCAATTTAATGACACTTTCGGATTTTTCTAAAAAAGTCATGGCTTACTAGATATTTAAATAAAACGAAATTCTGTTAATTTAGCCAAAACCCTCTAGCTCCTTTGTTTTTGATAAGAGAGAAAAGCATCCATAACTCCGTTATTTTTATGAATAACTATATCGAGTATTATATCGTTGAAAAGCTCTAAAAATGTCAGATTTTTAGAGGTCATAGCCAACTATGGTTTCCATCCATAAAAAGATAAGTTTGTGTCATATCTCGAAAACGACAGCTGTCACGCAAAAGAGGACATGACAATCATATTCGTGATACAATTCCCTTCAATGCTCATATTTACACTTTTTTTATAAAATCAAAAACAAAGGAGCTAGACTTTTTACAAAAAATCGAGTTTCATTGCTCTATCTCCGCTAGTTTCCGAGATCCCCATACTGATCATAAAAAAAAACTCACACTGTATATGATTAGGAATCATCTAGTATTATCTACGCGCTACCTAATAAAATTTGAATACTATTTTCCAGGACACCTTCTAAAACGGAGCCAGCTCCACCGCCTAGGTAACTAGATGCCCTTTACTAATTTTAGAGAATAAATAGTATTGGTTTTTCATTTTTAGAGCAGTACAAGATCCACTAAACACGGAATTTTTGTACTACAGTGCAGTTTTGAGAGTTTTAGGTCCAACTTTAACTCACGACTCTGACAGGAAAGTTATCATTGCATGGGTCCGGAAGCTATTTAGACCGGAATACCACAGTTCGAAACTCAAAGAAAAACGAAACAGGTAGACAATAAGTATTTTAAACTAAAATTGTACTCAACATATAGTTAATCGAGAAATAAATTAACACTTCATCAGACAGCAAGACGTAAAACATGTACCATTTACAAATCTTTAAGTAGATTCCAGTGGAGTCCCTAGCACTCAAAAAGTCTACTAGGGAGACAACAAAAAAATCGATCGCGATGCGGCAGTTTTATATGGCAAAATCGTGAAATCCAGACAAATAAGGGAGGGATATATATCCTCTATACACATATGGACATATGTCGTATGAAAACTGATTTAAATGAAGTTTAATAAAGGGGTAAACTTCATTTAGGCCTATTTTTCATGCAGCCTACGTTGAATGTCGAATAATCGACCAGTCGAATGGTTCGAGAATCGGGCTCCAGATCAAAATGAAAGGTGAAAGTATTTTAATTTGGTTAATGTGTAAAGGATTTAACTAACTAGTTGAGTTAATCTTGTGGTTTTTTCGTTTACAGGTAAATGACCGTGGGATTAATTTGAGAAGAATCCTTAATCTGTACTAACCGGCTGCGTTAGTGGCAAAAGACCTGTAGGTTTTCTTCGTAGAGATCCAATTTCAAAGTGCGCATTGTTAGATCGTATATTTAGGTAGGATTTGGCCAAATTCAGTAACAGGGACCCATGACTCACTGAATAAGAGACACGGCTGTGCTTACCGTCTTTGGAAACTATTTTATTTGTATATTCCAATTAGGATATATTTTTGGTTATTAAATATTCCCTCTGTAATTGTTCGTATTGGCCCCTTGCTCCCAATTAGCCTATGAACGAAACGGATATAACATAGTATTTAGAGCCCACAGAAGTCTTAACTAGTTTTAGGTGTATTAATTTTGTCTTGACTTCGTTGTATTTTGTTATTTCTTCTTTTGTAATATCCTTATTTTTGCTTTGTTTCCGTATTTATTTGTTTCGTTTGTCTTAAGTCATTTTCTTGTTTTTTATTGTTCTTGAGCTTAAGTTTTTATATACATTTAACGTAAGTGTCATATATATTTTTTAGTTGTTTCCTTTCAACTCCCTCTCTTTCCCATACAATGAACCAGCAATTGGAAAGCCTGGGGACTTGACCTCTTGAGGAAGCTAGCTAAACCAAAACCACCAAAGGGTGTAATGTTAGAAGAAATCTACCTATTCGATTGAACGAAACCGCTGTAGACCCTACAGCTGTCCGAAATATAATAAATCCATAAAAATTCTACTGCTTAATGACCTCATAAGATGTATCTACCAGGAAGCAAACGGGAGCTAACCAGAGAGTAGCAGAGTATGCTTGCTCGGTATGGAAAACATGCTAAAAGCACCAGAGTTACCCTTGCCAAGACATACTCAGTCATGTAGATAGTTGTAGTTGTATGGCTATACCTCTTTTAAGCAGCAAGTTGCCAAGCTTCCAAAACTCGCTGACCAATCATACATACCGAAACAATTATTTTTTTACGATAAACCTAAAGCCTAAGCGATAAGGACTTATGGAATCTCCACAAAAAGGATATATTTTCACAGTTTGACCAATATTCGGTTTCATTATTGAGTTGTGTTGATTTTAACATGTTTGCCTACAAAGTTGCTACTAGAATACACCTAAATTATTATTGCATTTCTACAGAATAAAATTTTATTTATAGATATTTAGCCTACTTGGCAACATCGTTGTTGCTCGACGAGGCCATAGGAACATTCAGACTATTTCCCCCTGACGGTGCATTACAAGAGTTAGATACTTTACAAATTCCAGAGGTGGACGCTGCAGACTGGGAAGTTGACAAAACTTGGCAGAATACACTTATGGGTCTGCCGGATAATTTTGAAATGTTGGAATGTTGTGTTCATGCAGACGAATCTCAATGTAAAGCTGACCACAATCTTGATAAGGTATTTATTAGTCTTTGAGGTCAAATGTTAATTACTCATTTTCTTTTTTTGTAAGCGTCCCCCCTATCGCGTACAACAATCTTTAACTTGAAGCTTATTTACTTATTGTAAAAACAGTCAAAACCTGCTATTAATTCTATATGCATATATTTGTGTAATGAATGTGATAAATGTTTTCTGACTAGTTTGGGTAATGCTACTTTTATTTCAGATAATGGTGGGTTAATTTGACTACTTTCTGTTTATTGTCTGGTTCATTCAATCGGTTAACAAATCAATCAATCACAGTAAATATGTGGTCAGTTGATGTCAGCAAATAACATTGAACAAAAAACCACACCGGTCTAAACACCACACTAATGAAAGTGGTCTCTTAGTAATCCAATAGTTCTGTTTATTCCCGAGCCTTTTATTATTTTGTTGAGGAAAAAAATCATAATAGATTTGTCACGATCACTCTTTGTTGTTGGAGCATATATCAACCATTTTTTGGTTTAATGACTGTCAAAAATAACAATCTATGACAGTACAAAAATGGCAAGAGCTTTAAGCTGACCTCGAAGTTTCCTTGAACGTCCATCGTCTTGAAGTGGTTGATCTCACAACGTTTCAATAGCTGTGTATCTGCTATCGTCAGCAGGTGAATGAATCATGAATGAATCATTGTCACCCAACTTCAGACTAACACTTTAAGCTGACATCTCAGAACATCCCACATTGCCCAGGCAGGCTTTTTGAACACTGTAAGTACAATAATTTTATACGAGATCAAATTACTTACAATCTGCTCAAGCCATGACTATGACAATTTTTTTTTCCTTTCACCTTCTATGTCACCTTTTCGAACATTAGTGTATAGCCTAAAATCCTAGGAATCATTAAATTATTTTTTATTGCCTGAATCATTTCACAACAGTTAAATCCGATAGATTAAATTTATGAACGTTCGAATTTATATGTTTTAAATCAATTACAATTCTAGTAATACTCTCTTCGAGGTGCCATTCATTTGTATTCAAGACAATATATATAAGTATATTGTTTCTGGTCAAGAACCTTCATCAGTTGTGCTTCCCGTAAGAGAATGTCCTCTGTCTCTGAACATATTTATTAAATTATAGAGGTAATTACATGTACGCTAGTACCAAGTTTTGTACATTATCTGTAGAATTTCTTCCCCAGTCGGTAATTGAACTTTAAGGCTTTGTATTCTGTTTGGTTCCATTCAAGGATCGCAGGGTTTAGTTAATCATGATGTAGCTGCCTCTTGACCTTCTCTATTGGAGGTATTCAGTCTGGCTTATTTAAGGATCAAATGTATTCTCTAGAGGTGTTAATGTTCAGGTTTTCTAAAATGTGTTTGCTACGTACAAACCAGAATTCGTAATCCTCGTTAAGAATTTAAGCTCAAGAACTTTTCAAGCATTAGACAATGGGGCGACAGCAAAAGATAATCTT
This sequence comes from Octodonta nipae, assembly GCA_034190945.1. Lineage (NCBI taxonomy): Eukaryota > Metazoa > Arthropoda > Insecta > Coleoptera > Chrysomelidae > Octodonta > Octodonta nipae. The sequence goes on from CM067224.1 coordinate 67,698,360, forward strand.
GATCTAATTACATGCTTCTAAAGACTAAAGCCGATTTCTAGCGATCTACCGGTTATAACTTTGGTTATGCCCTTGGTTGATAGTGGTTGTACTCTGACATGACCCTTTTGAACATTGAAAGTAGAACCGAAACTGATTCGCTAAAATGCAATTTGGTTCAACCGAAAAACGTCAAAATCATAAGTTTAATAATTAATTATATAAAAGTATATACACGTATGTGAATAACTTTGTAGCTCCTGTGGTTAGTTAATCGTTCAAGTGATAATTTTGTTAAAATGGACAGAAATTTATTATTAAATATTTGTGGTGACTTATTTTTTGATTATGAAGATTGGACTTTTTACCTGTATAGTTTTTTGTTCACATATAATTTAAATAAATATATAGCCTGCCTTTTTACAGGAGAACATTCTATGGTTCCAAAACAACTGTATCCAGAGACCTGGCTGCTCAGGTATAATGATTATCATTTTTTCAAGTTATTTAGATTGCAGAGAAAAACTTTTTAACAATTAATTGGAGTTGTTCTTAGAACTAATAAAAATAAGGTGTTGTATAAAAAATATAGTGGAGGACATCATCCCATTGATATTAGTATTCAAATATTGATATTTTTGTGATAAATGGCTACTCAAGATAGTTTAATAGGCATAAGCAAGTGATAAGATGAAACTTACATGTAGTAGATTTAGCTTAAATATAAACATATTGGTATAACTGTCTAACAAATTTCCAAAAATGTAAAACATCGATTGGAATTGTAATAGCTATCCAAACATTGTATATAAATTAATATTAATTTCCTTGCATTGAATATTATATGTATTAGAAATAAAAATAAATACATAACCTAAAATACATTTAAGAAAGAGACAGACAATCAAACACAATTACTGCTTTGGGTTATTACCGGTTGAAGTTGTTTCAATCAATGACGTACAAAGGGCTCATTTGTGACGTTTTCGTGATGATGATGTCATTGGTATTAACCAAGACCGCTAGAATGTGTTTGGTTCAAACCACTTAGGAACAATTATAACTCGTAGATCGCTAGAAATCGGCTTAAGTTTATGATCTACTGTCAGCTTATTTTTGCGGGTTTTCTTCTTCTTTTTGGTAAATGTGTTTATATCCCTGCCTGTTACCTATCTGTAACCGACATTTTTTGCTTCTAATTCTTGGAAGTAAAGTAAATGGCCTGACTTTTATCGAGATTGATTTTGATTTTACATTTTCCATCCAAGTGCTTAATTCATCAACGGCTCTTTGGAGGTGCACTGTGCATGAAAGTTACGATAATGGTAGTACGGTCGGCAAATGTGAGCGTTTTTGTGTCTGTCATCTTGATAGAAAAGTCAGCTGTATTAAGGTTGAATGAAGTAAGTAAAATGCTACACCTTAGGACACTCCAGCTCCCATAGGTCTACAGAAAGCGAAGTGTTTGTTTTGTTTAACCTATCTGTTGTTTTTAAAGTTTGCTACTAATTTAGTTATGCCTGCTCTTATTTGTCGACGGAGTAGTTTATGATAAGACTTTTATGCCTGTCAAAAATTTTTGTTATTATGATTATCGTAGCTGAGTTCTGCCAGGCCTCTGTTGATCTGCTCCATGTTTGTTTCGAAGACCAAGCTGAACATCTAGGATAATGTTCTGTTTTTCACATGTCTGTAGCAAGAGTTGCAATATTACATCCTTGACAGGCTTAGGGATAATGATGTTAATGGCCTTTTTATAGCAGCCAGGGATGTATAGTGTCTAGTATGCTTAAGTAGTTTCTAAATGATTGAGGAGGCAAATAGTTATTTTGAATGTTCATTTGGGATTTTCACTCCTCACAATGGTTTCTAAAAAATACGAATAAGTTAAGTAATGAAAATCAAGGTGCAGTTTGTGGAAACTGCCCGGAACACTAGTTGCCTTCTTACAGAAAAAAGTCTCTCGCAGGATTAACTATGAGAAAGTATGTCTATGGATTTGTCAACTATTTTTCCTGTATAATATCTTATGATGTATTTTGTGTTATACTATCTTTAGTATGCTGTTAAGAATGTTCAATGTAACTGATATAATTGTTTTGAAGCAAGTTTAATTCTTTGTTGTTATGCCATCATGTCTTGGGGCCTTTCTAGTTTGAGCGAATATTACTGTTCAAGTGAAGGATTAGCGTGGGTGTCCCTGCAGTGGTTGATTGGAATTCTTGCTGTACATTAAAGTGTTCTTCCAATGTATCAGGCAAACAGGTTGGCTTTCTCTTCATCAGCACACATTGAATTATTATCTGAAACAAGTAGTCGGATACTTTTCACAGGCTATTCTAGCCTACAAAATAACAGCAATGACACAGAACGGCTTTAGATTGTCAGCTATCACTTCAATACATTTATTTTTACAGATACTCGACCAAGAATTTCAACTATATCTCTATATTGCACGTCCATATGCTTTCCTCTTAAAAAATGGAAACGACAGAACACGCGTTGCAGCATGGTTCCAAATGTTGTGCTCCATTCACGGAACTGATAGTTGTTCAAGTATGAAAGCTATTAGAAATGACTATATGATGGCCCTACTAGGGTACGTAATTCACTCTCAACAATAAATGCAGCTTCATATTAACCTAAATACTCTTGGCGCAGATATCTTCATGATTTGAGAGCTGTTGGGCCGTTCCTTGAGTTACCAAGTTGGAAGACCTTGGTTCCTTTGGCAGAAGCAGCGAAAACAGCTGCAGAAAATAATCCCATAACTGACCCGACAGGTGCAGAAGCCAACGATTTTCTGTTAGGGCAACCCATGCCTGACGATGGGGCGTTTTGTTATATTGCTCTGACTGGTGATTTGGTGTGTACAAATATAAATACTGCCTAGTATGACCGTTTTACCCGTGACATGTTTAATTGAATTATACGTTTGAAGTAATATTTGAAATGTGTATTTTATTTTTCCTGTATTAATTATTGAGTCGGTATAAATAAAAGCATATAAATGAGATTAACCGACTTCAAAAAATAATAATAATAAAAAAATAGAAATAATTATAAAAACACAATACAACCTAATACTTATTTATGTAGGTACATAATTACTAAGTACCTATATAGAAACATTTACAAAAAACAACCGCACAATTACAACTATCAGGGGTTTATATAATATATATTATAATGATAAGCCCTCAGCAATGAGAGTAATTAGGCAATTAGAACAATTTTTGGAGGTATAATGAGTTAAACTTAAAAATAGACAGAACAAATCAAACTTATTAATAAATAGTATTTGAACAGTAACCAAAATAATCAAATCAATGAGCTTGACAAAGATCAAAGACTTATGGGTTAACATAAGCAAGCTAAGCGAGCTTCCCTCATGCAAAAGTTTTATCGTTAACTGCTTTAGCTTGACAAGCAAAACATTCAAATATCATTATCAATTTAGCAAATTCATGCAAACTAATAATAGAAAATAAGAATTAGATAGGGGATTTAAGCTATATTTATTTAGTTATTAGTAAAAATGACAATGTTCCGAGTCAAACATTTATTGTACAAACACAACAACAACAACAACATTTTATTTAAACAGAAATGAGTTTTCCCATAACATATCATTAATAACATTTTATTAAAATTATTATTTTTACAAAAATTAAGTTTAAAAAATTAACAAATCTACTACCAGATTTGACTAAAATATATCGTAGTGTTAGTCATTTGTTCCTACGTGATAAATACAGTTGACACGCTAAATTCAGGAGATTCTAGTTGTTTTCTGAAGGATACTTGTGGCATCTTTTTCAATGTCTAAGTGTTTATTGGGAAATAACACCACACTTTAAAGGAAATTGCGGTATATTCCAAACGTTTCGGGGTCTAGATCAGACCCCGTTGTCAATGGCTAAGAAACTACGGATTAAAAAGGTACAATTCCAAGATGTACGAAATATTTAAATTTACATCTTGGAATTGTACCTTTTTAATCCGTAGTTTCTTAGCCATTGACAACGGGGTCTGATCTAGACCCCGAAACGTTTGGAATATTCAGCAATTTCCTTTAAAGTGTGGTGTTATGTCCCAATAAACACTTAGACATTCAGGAGATTCGTCGTTTATCAGTCGTCTCGGATGGAAGTTCCATGTTGTTAATTTTCTTTTAAAAAATCAAGAGCGCCAAGAATGTTTGATGTTGAACATGAAATGTCAGTTGACATTGTTGACAACTTCATCCTAGGAAAAATGTAAGTTACTACAATTTTAAAAACTGTTGAAAACCAATAAAGGTCAAATTCAAAAATTTTCAAAGTGAAGTATTTGTTTATGTTTTAAAAAAATTCGTATTTCATTTGAATTTAAAATATGTACACCGTTTGCATATTAAAAATTATTGCTCCATCATTATCATCAGTGTATATCTAAATGAAGTTTAGGTATTTCGTTTTACTAAATTTATTACATAAATCCATATTATCCTAGAAATATAAATATGTGTCTTTATAGAATTAAAATATACAATAGTATTGTTTATTATAAGGATATAGTTTCACAGGTACCAGCCCTTAGCAATTTTCCGAATGGACTCGTCCAGATGAATGATTCGGGATGGCCAAATATTTTGAACAGCTATATGTATTTATGCTTTAAATTTTAGAAATGTGGACGAGGGGTCTCTAGATCAACTCTTCTATTTTTCAACGGTGGTTTATTAATAATGATAGGGTCATCCGGTGAGGTAATATGTCTTTCATAGGATGGACTGAAATGTTGCAAAAACTGTATTTATTTTTAGAACCAAAATTTTCTATGAAAATTTCAGTTCATAAAAATAAATAAAACATATAATAATAAAATAAAAATATTTGTAATGTCGGGTAAAAGTTCCATTTTCTAAGGAACCAATTAACAAAGTTGAGCGTATAGTAGATCATTTTGTGGGTTTTTCTTTACTCTGCAATATTGCATATAGTAGCAAACGGTATCATGAGTAGATTTTGTGTAAAACGAAAAAAACTAACCTATTACCGATTTTTGGAATTTTTTTTGTTAAAAATTGTTGAATTTTATGTCAATTGATCATCTTTTATCATTAGAAAACGTTGATGTTGGTTTTGTTTTACAGTTAATTTTGACCTGGGCTAATATGTAACGGAATTTTGAAATTGCAGAATTTAGTCACAATCCAAATCAGAGGGTTAATCAGAAATCAAATGTCATCAGTCGGGCTTTATTATAAATGGTTGATTTGTATTCTCGTTACTACAAAGCTTCATTAGAACGTAAGCCATGAAAGACATATTTCGTAATATAATACGAACATAAATAAAATTTTAGTTCCATGAAAATAATCTTGATTACATACTTCAAAGCAATACTCTATTTTTACCGTCAATGACTCGACTTATACAATTGTGACGGCAGATAAAAACTATTTTTTGCCGAAAGCTGTAAACTTTTAAAGAAAAAATAACGACTTTAGTTTTAGTTAGGTTTTTACGAGTTGCATCTTAAGTCAAGGACCATTTCAATGCAAAACAATCAACATTCTTGTTTCACTCTGTGTTCTCCGACAGGTAAGTGCTAGTTATCAACATTGAGGGTTAAATAACCTTCAAAATTTTGGCATTTCAAAAAAAATATATCTCAAAATTCTCAGTGAAATAAAATGGTTGATCCACACGAAGAAATATTTCCATCGTACAGATATGAGTACGAAATTTCTAGTATAAGTAGTATAGAGTCAGATGATACAGGAATTACTCTCACAGGACCTAATGGATCACCAGCTATAGACGTAACCCCGGTAGTAAAAATATCTACAGAAGCAGCCTGTACTAATGCAGAACTTTCTCACCATGTGGGAGTAATAATGAGAATACTACATGAAAGAAAAACACCAACGAGAGAAAAAAATAAATTTGAATACAGGTGAGTTTATGAGCTCATTGATTACAATGCTTCGCCTGATTTTTTTTTAACGTTACATCGTTCCTATGTTTGTAGTTGGTGGCAACACCTTTTTTTTCTAATATATTTTATGCTGGTATTCAACTTTATTTTGGAATTTTGATGTTCAACTTGGCACCGACTTCAGAAAAAGTATATAATTTTTGGAAAAGAAAAATAATTTTTTTCTTTTTAGTTTAGTTACTTTTTTGAAATCGGTTTTTGTTATTTTAATGTATTTATTTGTTAGCCAATAATATAATTTGTGTTTAGGTTATAAAAGAAAGTTCTTTATTTTCTGTTTTATACTTTATATTTTCTGTTCTACATCCTAAGATTGTAATTGCTATAAATTTAAATTATTTGATAATATTTCTTTTGAAATCGTTCTTAAAAGATACACCAAAAACTAAAAATTATATAAATAATAATTCTGCAATGAATGTCAACTCCTGATTTTAAGATTGCTTTATGATGTATCGGCGTCTAGCTAAAACCAGTTGAAAATAGGATCATAATATACAAATGAAAACTTTCGATGGAATCTCAGAGAAAAACGAGGTTCTTATTTAGATAGAGCTAGTCTGAAAATCAGCAAAAATTGCTTTTCTGTTGCAAAATGGTAAGAAGGCAAAATATTTATTTATTGGATCCTTACGAAGCTATTTACGGTCTGATTAATAAAATAAACATTCAGAAATGTGTAAGATTATAGTTTTTGAAAGTTTTATTATTTTTTGACATGGCAGCAAATTAGGTTAAACCAAAAATCAAAAAAGTAATTTTCATATTCGTTGAAGCAGTTGCATTATGGTTCTTACAATTTAAGAAAATCATGGTGAAATGTAAGTGTAGCTTTGTTTTTTCATCATATGAAATTGTATGATAACTAACTTTTTTGCATTTACCACCAGTTTACAACTGTTAAACAACTTTTCTTTTTTTCAGATCAACTCTATCTAATCTGCCAAAGACTCTGTTCTGGCCGAAAATGGGATTGGGACCGACAAGTTAATTCTCGATTTTAAAATTAGCATTTGGAATTTGTAGCTGACAAAAAGGACTACAAAGTTTGACAAAAAAAATATTACAAGAGTAAGTAAGTTAATGTTAGACAGTTTTTGCAAATGGCTATTAAAAAGAATTAAATAAAATATAATAGAGAGCGTACCATTATTTTTTATGTCTGAGTATTTATCCTTTATTTTGCATTGTTAATTAAGCTTCGGTTAAGTGAAATATTAGTTGAGAAACAGTAAGTTGAGGTAAATATTTCCTCAACACCTTTTGGGTTAACAACAACACATACAAAAGTTGATAAGTACCCGAATTATAAATTATTTTTTAGGCGCAATTTCATCATTCCAACTCCATACACTTCACATTAGTGTCTTGATTTTTTAAGTCATAAAATGTGCGTACATCTATTAAAGCTTCAAATTTTGCCGGCATATTCGACATACCTTGCCGAAAATGCCTCCGTCTTGTAAATAATTCTATTTTTTCTCAAGTATTCTTCTGGAGAATAAGACTTTTTACAATTATCAGCAATTTATCTAAAAACGGTCTAATTGAATATAGTTTATCTTCACGACTTTCTATTTTAACAAATTGAAGATACTACAATAAAAAATAAAATTTTTGTAAAACATTGTCATTTGAAAAGTATTTGTAAAAACCCGCTAGATATACCTGGTGTAATAAAAGTATCGGTACCGCCCCTTTAACTTTCTATGATCGCATTTTCCGAGGAAATGTTTGAGACAAAACTTGTTCAGTTTTGACTTAAAAATTCAGTGGTGACCTTGTCCTTAACCCAAAGGTCATATTTAAAGGTTATTTCAACTTTCTTTTTTGAATAGAAACCCCTATTTTTTATTCCGGAATCTGAAAGAGCGGAAAATTCTACATTCTGTTATATATTTGACCATAATGTCTAAGTGACCTTACGAGGTCAATTTAAGAACAATCGTTATTTAGAGCGAATAGTGTCACTTAGCTTTGAAAGAATTTGGGGTCCCACCAGCAAATATATTTGTTCCTTATAAGAAACAGACTTTTTCATTAATTGAGTATCTATTAGCACTCATAATATCTTTCGCGTTCCTAGCGTATGGTTTAATACACGGGAGGAAATGTTCCCACATCTCGTTCTAACAGTTTTCGGTGGAAGGCTACTAGCCATTTACTAACTACATCTTTACCTAGGAAGTCGACTTGTAGGTATTTATTTTTAATCATAATTGATGAAGTTTCAGTTTTATCCACATCATCCTATATATCTGAATCTGTTCCTTGCTCATCAACACTTATTTGATCAACTTCAACATCATGAGGTCAAATTTTTAGTAAAGAATAACCTCCAACATTCTCAAAATGCTTTGAAGGCTGTTCTTTTTCATTTTCAATAGTATATCATTCAAATATATCGAACCTGTTATTGTAAATTCTGAGATAAAAATTGTTACAAGGTGACAGGCAGACTAATGAATTTAAAAAATAACAGCAACAGCAATTTGAGCAATTAATGCAAATAGTCTCGCAAGTTAATGAAAGAATGCATATAGTTGAGAGTCAGACATAAAAGAGATAAATGATGACAACAATATCATAAAAAATACCGTGGATAATCTTGAAACCAAAGTAGGTGACCTCGATTCCATCCAAAGCAAGGTAAAAGTTGAAATCAGTTCAATTAAGAACACAGAAGAAAGTGAAGTTCAAGACAAAATCAGTACTATCCTAAACAAAGTGGAAACAGGACTTACAGCGAAGAAAATACCAGACCACCATGAGTACCAAAGGTTCCGTTAGCAAACCACCCACATTTGATGACATTTCATTTTGGCTCATGTATAAACGGCAATTTGCAGCCGTGGCAACAGCATTAGAGCTCCTCCAAAGCATTCCAGCCGCTGAACAAGGTAATTCTAACAAGAACATCGCCATCTTAGACAGACGATATGACATTCAGTTCTTGAGCCAAGTATACCTGGTGCAATTAAGTGGATAAATGCAAAAATCTGGAGAGAGCCTTCAAGAATTCGAAGCAGAGGATAGACGTTTAGTGCACTTGTCCTACCTTGACCTGCCAGAGGAAACTAAATATCAATTGGCCATACAGACTTTCATAAACGTTATCAGAGATGTGGAAGTACAAAGAAATCTAAGACTTAGTAGCGTCAAGAAAGAAGAAGTCAGAGTCACCATTTTAAGTACTGCTGACAAGTATGAACAAACTATTGGTCCATTCACAGAGAACTAACAACAGAAGAGCATGTTACCGTTGTGGTCGTGCAGGAAACGTCTAACGCGACTGCAGAATAAGGCTATCTGAACGACCAGGGGTAACCAACAAAACAGCTACATGTCCAGGGACCGAATATCTTACACCAACACTCAGCAATAACATTCACAGATTCTGTGCCTAGACATTGCTTTTTGAAGATGTTGCAAATTTTTGAAGTTTCGTCTAAGCACCAACATCTATGAAGCTGGGGTAAATAATAACTCACCTCACAATAATTCAAATAGAGCTTGGTACAGATTTAGGTACACTATTTACAAATAAAACATCAAACATTTCTAGCGACCTTATCTCTGCTAAATAATTTATTAAATGTGAACGGCAAAATATATTGTTTGTTACATTTTTTTCCATAAACATTTTAAAAAAATGTCAAACAAAAAGTGTAGATCGCGCAATAATTACACACCTACTGCTTATTTTGGGGCTGATAATGTTCAAATGCTACATCTACTTCTTGCTGAATATTGTTAATTGTTCTGAGAAAGATGCATTAGTTACGTCCCCATTGATATCGCAAAAATTCTCATCTGTTGCATTTGATTGAACATTAGAGCAAGACTGTCCCTGGCATTTAGAACATATTGGTGAACAAAATATTCCAATTTTATTGCAGTCACAGTTTGCACTATAACTTTTCTTGCCATTGAAAAAAAAATGGTGCTTAGAATTTTTGTTCGGAGCGGATGGGAATAAAGTTTGAGATTCAAATCATTATTTTTTGATTTCCAAGCACAGTGTTCTTGGTCTAACTGATTGCACAGACAGTATACTCGATGTAACTTTTGGTAAACAGAAGCGAATGGAAGACCAGATAGTACTCTTTCATTGTTCCCTTTATTTTTTACAATACTAAAACTACACTTGTCTATAATTTTTTTATTCCCTCATATGTAGCAAGAAGAAAAACCATTTGGAATGATAACTTGTAGGGAAGAATTAATCTTTTTAGCCTCTTGCACAATATACATGATGAGTTTTTTTTGATGATCAGTATGGAGATCTCGGAAACTAGCGGAGAGATAGAGCAATGGTTAAATTGGGAAAGATTTGCAGTTTTACTGGGCCAATTTAATTTTTTTTTGCAAAAAGTCATGGCTTACTAGATATTTTGAAGAAACTAAATTCTGACAATTTAGTCAAATCCCTCTAGCTCCTTTGTTTTTGATTTTATAAAAAAAGTGTAAATATCAAAATTGAAGGGAATTGTATATCGAATATGATCGTCATCTCCTCGTTTGCGTGACAGCTCTCGTTTTCGAGATATGACACAAACTTATGTTTTGAATGGAAACCATAGTTGGCTATGACCTCGAAAAATCGGACATTTTTAGAGCTTTTTAACGATATAATACTCGATATAGTTATTCATAAAAATAACGGAGTTATGGATGTTTTATTAATAACTATCCCAAAAAACATTAAACGATTTTTTATTAGGTATATCAGATATAACGAAAAAACTAAATAAGTAGGTACTTACTAAAAACTCAAGCAATTAAACTACATAATAATGGTTACAATTTATGTTCGAATAGTCCACCATTGTTATTTAGACAAAAATTGTATCTTTTTAAGATTAACATTACCGCTTTCCTCACAGAGCGCCTATCAATTTCTTCAATTGTTTGTAATACCGCCTCTCTTAGGTCACCAACTGTCTTATACTTTCTTTTATATATTTTGTTTTTTAGCGCACCCCCTAAAAAGAAGTCTATAACTGCCAAATCGGAAGACCGGGTTGGCCATTCGCGTGGGCCATTTCTTCCTATCCAAGAGTTTGGATAGATATTATCTAATTTTTGTCATAACGAGTTATGAGCAGGTGCTCCATCATATTGGAACCACTCAATTTCTAAACGAGTTCTCAAATTCAAATTATGCAACATTTCTTGAAAAGTGTATTGCAAGAAATGCAAGTAGCGCTCCCCAGTAAGTGATTCGTCATAGATAAAAGGCCCCAGAATAGTAGAGCCTATGATATCACAACAAACATTAAAACCAAATTTTATCTGGGGTCGTCTTTGTTCTACATGGAAAGGGTTTTCTTTAGCCCAGATATGCTCATTGTGTCTATTGAACATACCGCAGTTAGTAAATCTAGTTTCGTCTGACCATAACACCTTTAATTGAAACTGTGGATTGTCAAGGCAGATGTCTCTAAACCTTGTACAAAACAAAATACGTCGATGTTAGTCACCAGCATGCAAAGTTTGTGAAACTAAAAGTTTGTACGAGTAGAACTTGTGCGCTTTCAGCACCTTAACTACAGTTCGTTGAGATGTGCCAACTTCTGCCGCAATCTCACGAGTTGATGTAGATGGATTTTGATTTACCATTGCCAAAACATTTATTTGTGCTGCTTTGTTAATTTGATTACGTTCCTTTGGTGGTTTAGTAAAAGATCCATATCTGCGTAAACTATCGTAAAGCCTCTTAAATGTACATAGAGCAGTTGACGACGATTAAAATATCTATGAAAGTATTCCTCAGCTGCACGAACTGAATTTTTATGGCATATGATATAACATTCCAAAATATTCAGTTTTTCTTCTTAGAATATTCCATTTTATCACGAAAACTTGACAATATCGACTGTCAGTTCAGCACTTCTAATGGAATTACTCTCAAATGAGGAAACGTCAAAGTGAAAACAATCTTTTTTATGGCTATCCACGTTAAAAGTGAAAATAAGAGAGAAAAGCATCCATAATTCCGTTATTTTTATGAATAACTATATCGAGTATTATATCGTTTAAAAGCTGTCACGCAAACGAGGGCATGACAATCATATTCGGGATACAATTCCCTTCAATTTTGATATTTACACTTTTTTATAAAATCAAAAACAAAGGAGCTAGAGGTATTTGACTAAATCGACAGAATTTCGTTTTTTCAAAATATTTAGTAAGCCATGACTTTTTACAAAAATCCGAAAGTGTCATTAAATTGGGCCAGTAAAACTGCAAATTTGATCATCAAAAAAGAAAAACTCACCCTATATAAAAATCAATAAAGGCAGCCTAATGGTTGCAGGTTATTTGGGTTGGCATCCGTCCATGATTTCATTGTAGATTTTAAAACTTCTCTTATGGTACAAGGTTTATTGATACAGTTCATCATCATAACCGAAAGTGACGACAGTGGCAGTGTTACTCAAACAAATTCATCTATGTATCTTATTCATAGGTTATAGATACCTCCGACTCCCGGACTATTACTTAACTGGTAATAATACAATTAATTCAAACAAAAATACTGTCAAATTTTGTCATGTAAGTGTCAACAACATTAAACATTAAACATTCACCATTCTGAATTTCAAATTTGTAACAAAATTCCCAGTGATATAAAATGGCTGAACCAAATGCCGAAGAAACACCTGCTGAAGAAAATCCTGCTGAAGGATCAGCCAGTCACGATACACTTGTAAATGAAGCAGCAGAGGAAAGTGGCGCTCCAGGAGAAAAAGAGTCATCGCCGGGGTAAATAAATATATTAATTGATAGGATCTTTCGATTTTTGCTTGTAGTTCATTTACAATTAGCATTTCTCTGGAGAATATTGGTTCATATTTCCTTCAACTTTTTAATTTAGGTCCTTATAGAGCTTAAATCTATTGTAATCGGAATGGTACGAGATATATATTTTTAGATAGCTTTGTCCAAAAAAAAATTTTTTTTGGACAATTAATTTTTATTTATGAATAAATTATATTTTAATTTGGCTTATTTAAGAGACAATCAATGGTAACAGAGTGCTAACTTCATATGTTTAAACTGTTTTAAATTTGGCTAACTTTAAGACATTCTGATACTTTCTTGGGTAATTCTTTATACCTCTAAGACTCTGAACACTTAAATATTTATAAGAAAAACGCATTAAAATCCTTCAAAAAGTAACTGTCCCATCACAAGGTACCGCTGGTGTTTATATTTATGTACAGCTGCAAAAATTGACAATACAGGGTGAAGACGCGAGATGTAAGACCGACATCTAGGATTTTCAAGAGAATCAGTGCACAGAGGTTCCGAATCTAGAGCCGTTCCGTGTAATTGCTGTTCTCCCTTAACTCTTAGGACAGAATGTCAGGATAAAAATTTCAGGTTAACTCACCTGTCAGAGATATTGAATATTGTGGGAAGCGCAACTGATGAAGGTTCCCGATCAGAAACAATATATATTATATTTATATATATTGTCTTGCGTACAAAGGAGTGACACCTCGAAGAGAGTATTCAATATCTCTGACAGGTGAGTTAACCTGAAAATTTTATCGTGACATTCTGTCCTAGGAGTTAAGGGAGAACAGCAATTACACGCAAAGGCTCTAGATTGGGAACCTCTTTGTACTGATTCTCTTGAAAATCCTAGATGTTTGGTCTTACATCTCGCGTCTTCAAACTTAACGAAATGTATCAAATGCATAAAGAAGTGTTAGAGAGGACATTCAATTGTGAGAAGCGCAACTGATGAAGATTCCCGATCAGAAACAATATATATTATATTTATATATAATATATATTGTCTTGCGTACAAAGGAATGACACCTCGAAGAGAGTAATACAGGGTGAGTCTAAGTTTGCTACAATTTCGTACTGCGTGATAAACAGTTTTATTCTAAATATCCTTTGCGCTTTGGGATCTTGCCCTTTAGAAAATTACTGAGGACACTTCCAGCTCCCTTGCTATCCACCCCTTGAGAATTAACTCAGGTCCTCATGATTCAGTTTTCCTTCTGCATAGTCGCTGTCTCCGTATTGGGATAGATTTGTTTCCGTTGCTTTGCCTTATTGGTAGTACAGCAATTGCATTTTTTGTGGTTCGTTGCTCATTCTTTGCTATTATATATAGCGTATTCTCTCCTTATGTGGGCGTGCACCTTGTCTTAGTTTTTTGGTGGGTGAGTGTTCTTCTCGTCTTCTTTTTGCCTGGTACGGTTGGTTCCCCCCGGGTCGCCTTGTTGTGTCCTGAGAAATAGAATAATATGTACTTAATTTTATACTAACCTGTCTTCTACCTCTGGGCTTCTTCGTCATCTTTTCCATCGCTTAGACAGAGCTGGTTCTTAGGCTGTTTGTAGCTGTCAATACATCTGGGGTCATACTCGATTACCTGTCGTAGCTGAAAATTTGGGTGCTGTTCCAGTTTGGCGTAAGCCTCTCTGGCCCTCCTCTTCATTTATTCAAGCACTGGTTGGTGTCGTAAATCGTTGAAATTCACCGGGTGACGAACGAACCAGAGGCGTCGACTGCGAGGCGTAGGCATAGGTTCTCCTGCCTTTGGATGGCTTGGCTATTGCTCCTGTTGGTGTATCCCCATACTATTGGCAAGACAATGGCAAGATGACTGTCTGATGAAAGTGAGCTTGTTTAAGAGTCCCAGCTGGCTTCCTCTTCCTATTAGGGTGTAAAGTCTGGCACGGGCAGTTACGACTCCCTTGGACACTCCTCGTGAAAGTCAATCCTTTGTCGATGATGACTTCGAGGTATTTGATTTCATTTCGTTCTTCCATGAAATTTGTCTGGCGTTGACGGTCAGGTTTCCTGTCGGATACGCCAAGGTGGTTTTAGTGGGTGTGAGTCCCACACTAATTTGAGTGATAGACTCTAAGCTCAAATTGTCCATAATGGATTTCCACCTTCAAAAAAAAGTTTCCTGTCCAGCATCAGGGACCGGACTGCTCCTTGGGGGAACCCCTGCTCCTGGCCTACTCGTACTCTTACTCTTAGATGTATCAAAAAGGAGCCCACTAGCTGCATGATGTTAATGGGAAATCGTAATTGGGCCAACTTAACCAATAGTCGTGCCAAACTCGGTCGAAGGCTTTTGCTACATCCAGGATGAAAGCTGTTCCGGTTGAGTCCCTCAGGTGTAATTTTCAAGACGACCGAAATTACTCGAATAATCTTTTAAACCTTGTAAATAAATTTGAAGTAGGACAGGTGCAAAAAAATATGGTTTACTAATGAAAAAAACATTAATTAGAAATCTCTTAAAAATGCACAATATGATATTTAGCAACCTGAAAAAGTGAAACACTACTTAACTGTTGGTTCAGAGAAAGGGACACGTACACAAAGTATATAATAGTAACTGCGGAAGTAGCAAGTAACGAGAACGTATATGGTAATAACAATTGAGCAATTAATCAAGCTAAACTCAAAAAATTATCGCAGTACATTGTTTATATCGCGCTGGAGGAAATTTCAAATTTCATTCACCTTATAATCACCTTGTTAATTTTTAATAAAAATTTAGTCGTCGTTGTTTAGCATCTTTTTGGCAGCTGTAAAGTCTACGCCTACTTCGTTTTGCAAAAAAAGAGAAATTGAGAAATTAGCCGTCAGGATGTTATGACGGATACTAATGCACCAACTCTCGTTTTATTCAGAAATATGTGTTATTTCAAAATCTGACTTTTAAAGCTATGCAGACTTAAGCAGTCAAACACCCGCATGTTTCAAAATTTTTTTAAGTTTATAAACGTCCGCCGTTTTATTTTTAAAATTGATTTTGAAAATATGAAGTCAGCACTCTGACTTGATCAATCGTTTCCAATCAAGTCAATCAAGTTTTGGTGCAGAAGTTATTTAGCAGGTGTGAGATGTCATTACAACTACATTTCAACAGAGACCCAAATTTCGAGAATAACGTGTCTCGGAAGACATGTGAGCTATTGGGCATTAACAAAATCAACACCACACCCTTACACCCCAAGGAGATGAAGATGAGTGCATTCCTCTGACTCTGGCATACCGATCAATAGTACATACTACCATCGTATTAGTACCATCTATCGGATAATTTGAGGAATAACTTAGAACACTATGCGACTCGGTTTTCGGGGTCTGAGCAGACGATCCTGCAGACCAACCACAGCAGCTTGCTGTTCATTCTTGAACGAAAATTGGATATGATTTGTAGATGAAATCTGCTGGATTCCATCAGGGACAGGGTCTGGCTATAGAACAGCAGCATAAGCCGGTCCACAAAATATTTTTATAGAACTCCATAATGATGTTTGCAGGACTCAGCAGAAACCAAGCTCCAAAATAAATGTTGTCCAACTTAACAATTAGCACCATACTAGGGTGGTGATTTGGTACCAACTGCGAGATGAAAGCAACTAATAGTCTAGAAAACAGGCACAAATTCGAACATGTCAAATCGATTAGAATAGTAGGTTCCAGAAGAACCAGGAAAAAGCTTTACAGTCCCTATAAATAGAGTTGATATTGTAGATAGGTAATTCAGTATGGTTTAACAATGCGTTTTTGGCGGTTAGTTGTGGTAAACATTGTGTGTTCACCATTCAAAATTATATTTACAAACAACATTTGACCCCAGATACTGATTACTATACGTAATATGTAGGTAAGCTCAATCTGAGATTTTTGTTACAGGACAGTGACACCTTCAAAATCTGAAGCAGCAAGGTACTTAAAGATATTTTTTTCATACCATATAATTATATAGTTTATTATAATTTGTAGACAACAGCAACAAGATCCATTAAATACCGAATTTTTATACTACAGTACCGTATTGAGGCTTCTAGGTCCAACATTGTCGAATGATGCGGACAGACAACCTATTATTCAGTGGGTGCAAAAACTTTTCCGACCTGAGTACCACAGCTCAAAACTAAGAGAAAAAAGAAACAGGTATTAGCAAATATAAGCATTTAAATTCTCTCAAATCTTGAAATGTAGTGTGATTAAATCTGTATTGTTATTTTGGTTTGACACATTTTATGTAATAAAATATAATCTAATAACCAGTTTACGTACAAAGAATCTATATATTGAAATGTTTACCTGTATATACCTCAGACAGGTGCTCTTCGTCAGGTTTTCGTTGATTCTTATTAATTTTTTAATCGCTTTTACATCCTGTTCTTTTGTGCAATAGTATTAGCAAATTTGCTCTGGACGCTTGCATCTATAAGTTATCGAAACTAGTTACCAAAATTTCATGCAAAATGGGGAAGAGACTTTTTTTGTGGAAATGGGTTCTAGACAATATGTGTATCAATTATGTGTCTTTGGACCACCTGAGAAAATTATGGAAATGTTTTTATAAACAAATAAAAGTTGAACTATTGACATTTTTATAGTTTTTTCTTTATATCTTTGTTCCCATAGCTTATAGAAAAAAATATTTAATTGAAATAGCCTATGCAAATTTTTGAAATTGTTTGTGCACATAAAAGTAGTACACCTTTATCGCATGCAAAAGAACAGCGTTTTTCCATTTCACAAATAAAAACCCTGTGACCAAATTTCAGTTACATGGTAAGATTTAAAACTTATCATTATGTAAACTGGAGAAGAAAGATCTTTTCATTTAATTTCGACCTTCGGAAATCCAATTTGTAGAATTAAAAAATGTTAAAAATGGACCCAGAAAATTAAAATTGTTTATAGAGATTTTAATAGTGAAACCAAAAAAAAAACGCCTACATCAGTGGGAAATATAAATATAAAAAAGATATAGAATAAAGGTATCCTAACTTTATATGGACAAAAAAAACATACTTTTTGTTCCTTATTTCAGATTAGGCAGTTGGTGTAATTTTCAGATTCTTGTAAACAACTAATTACTACAGCTCAGGTAGTGCACTGATGCAGACCCATTTTCGGGATGATTAACTACTTTGAAGAAAATGCCTTTTTGAAAATTACGAGAAAATTGAAAAAAATTGTCTGTACCCAAATTTATTAAAAAAATCAAATTCTTCAAAAAAAAACAAATTTTTGGGAATATTGCTAATTTTCAAAAAAAAAAATTGATTGTAACCAACTTTTGTTAAATTTTTTTCTTGTAGCCGATAGCAACGAAATTGTAGAGGAAAAACTGATCTTTAAACATATTTTTGGCATAGCATAACATATAGATACACTCATTATAAATATTGTCTAGAACCCATTGCTACAAAAAGACAGATCTATTCCCCATTTTGCAAAAAATCGCGCAATTTAATCTAATCCCTTCGGAGTAAGTGTGTGTTCAGAGAATATCCATAATCTTTTATACAATAAAATATTTCTATTGCTTTTCTTCGAACCTTAACAAAATGACGTTCTACACAACATTTTCAAGAAAATAAAACTAAAAATTACATTGTTGGTAGTAGAATTAGTAGCCCTGCTTTGACAACTTTAGCTCCTAGGACAGGACAAACCTTCCACCCTGTCACATAAATTTTTAGATTATGTGAAAAAAATGTAAACACAAAAGTTGTTGATATTTTTATTACCTTCAACTTTGCCATTTAACTATTTTCCATGGGACTTGTTCTTTTACCGGATATCGAGATAAAATGTTTTTTACCCTTATTTTATCTTAACCAAATTAACTGTTTTGATGCTTTTGTTGGGTACCTGTTCCGAAAATTATCTAAGAAACAAAGTTGGCCGTCTCGCCAAAGGGAAGCCAAAGGGAAGCAAAGAAGGTAGTTAGGAAAACACAGAAAACCAAATAGAGTCCATGAAGCTCCTAGATATCGACCTGGTGAAGGTTCTCTACTAGAAACAATACATTATCTCATGTTCAATGGATTACAAAATCTCAAAAGAAAGTGACATAATTACTTTGATAGTTTTAATTAACCTACAAATTCTTTAGTGTTGTTTACATCTTAGTAACCATAGGAAAAATGCCGTTACACACAAGACGACTCCCGATGAGGAGTTTATGTGGTGGTGGTAAAATCTCGAAAAAATATTTTTTTCTCAGCCATTACAACAGAAAGTGTAAAATCTCAGTTTGAAAGTTTTGTAATTCCCTGCTTTACGATACCTCATCACTTTTTGAAAGTTTTGATACTGTTTAAACACTTTACTTCTGCGAATCTGCTGTTAAATTTTTGCCAGTGATAATTTTTATATAAATTATAAATTTCCCAAGAATATAATTTCTCAGTCAATAATGTCCTATACCAAAACGGCATAATTTGGGGATTGTAAGTCAACCGGTGGTGAAAAAACAATCAAGCTGCAATTTTGTTGTTAATGCCACAGACATAACAAAATGATTGTTTACAGCACTCAAAAACGTATAGTAGGGCTTCTAACGTCTACTACTTATTAATGAATAGATGAAATTCTTTACTGTTTAGGTATTTAGCCTATTTATCAACATCTTTACTGCTCGACGAAGCCATTGGACCATTCGCAGAAGCTCCTCCAGCTGGCGCGATAGCAGATCTGATAACTTTAAAAGATATAAAAGTAGACGCAGCAGATTGGGAAGTCGACGAATCCTGGCAGAACACACTTATGGGTCTCCCAGATGACTTTGAAATGCTAGAATGTTGCGTACATGCAAACGAATCTGAGTGCAAAGCTGACCATAAGCTTGACAAGGTAAACAATGTAAAGTATTGAAGGTAATTATAATAGTTTATTTCCCAGATTCTAGATCAAGAATTCAAACTGTTTTTGTACGTTGCTCGTCCTTATGCCTATCTACTAAGAAGCGGAGCTGATAGAACAAGAGTGGCAGCATGGTTTCAAATATTGTGTAGTGTCCACGGATCGGACAGTTGTTCGAGCATGAAAGCAATAAGGAATGACTACATGATGGCTCTTTTAGGGTATGTACTCCATATACATGGGTATGAGTGAGTAAATAAAACGATTACTCAGAAACAGCTTACAGTGGAGTTTCAAAGAAATTGTGATTAAAGTATCACCTAGACAAACCTGGAAATTACCTAGAGAAACGTAAGACAATCGCGAGATGGCGTAACTGAACATCAGAAATTTAAACACTCGTTTTATATAGAACTAGCTGATTTATGTACATATTGTAATTTCTAAATAATTTGGTCAAGTGCGAGTTGGACTCGCATACTTAGGGTTCCGTACCACCTTCAAGATTCGAATATTCCAGTTTCAGACAAGCAGGGAATGAGTGCATATTCTTATATTTACCCTTATATCCTTTAAAGGAAGCGTTTTAAATTTATAAAAAATATACATTTTGATTTTCCACAAATAGACTTTTTATTTTATCTGCTTTAGGATTCGCTTGATTTTTATCACAATACATATGTATTTAAATTTCTAATTTGACCCCCAAAACTAACATTAGAGTTTTATTTTACTAATGAACTTTCAGAGATGCATTTTATAATCTACTGTCTGAGTTTTGAGGCTCTGTAGATTGGAAGAAAAAGGGCAAAATAGTTTAAATTATAAACTATTAAATCTGTTATTCAAATTATTTAAAAATATAAATAACATATATTTTTCAAAATTTAAATAGTGTAGTTTCTAAAGTGGGAATTAAGTCGATGTTTAATATTTTTGTTAATATCTATTATCTAAATGATTTAAAAATATGATATATTTGTAATTCACATAAAGAGCCTTTTATTTGATATATTACATGATGCGTTTGAAAATTGAATCTTTATTTTCCATTTAATTGTATAATTTGTCCCTAAAATTACTATGGGGCTTTTCTAATAATTTATTTTCCGTTTAATTATATTATTTGGGGGCCAAATAATAGAATTAGGGATTTTTTTTCATATTTTTCCTATAAACAAAAAAAATGAGGTTTTAGAGTTTAGGGAATAACGGGGAGAATGGGTAATTTTTTTAAATATTTTTTTAATATATTTTAAAATATTCAGTTTAAAAAAATTAAAAAAATATATTTGTATTCATCATAATGAACCCTGTGATTTGATATATTACATGACCCGTTAGAAACAATTATATTTTTTTATTTTCCATTTAATTCTATAATTTGCCCCCCAAAATGAACATTAGGGGTTTCTCCTTATTTTTCCAGTAAAATTCAAGTGAGGGGCTATACTTCCAGTTTTCAAAATTTTTCAGCTTATGGTTTCGGAGATAAGGGGTTCCCCCCTTATGGGTAAAATTTTTTATATTTTTGTTATTACCGTTTAATTAATTTATTTTATAAATATGGAAAAAATATATTTGTTTTCTTCATCGTGAGCCCTTTTATTTGATATATAACATGCTGGGTCAGAAACAATTTTAATTTTATATTTTCCATTTAATTCTATAAATTGCCCCCCCATAAAAATATTAAGTGTTTTTCCTTATTTTTCCAGTAAAGTTCAGGTGAGGAGCTATACCTCCATTGTTTTTTCAAAATTTTCCAGCTTATGGTTTCGTAGATAGGGGGGGATGGGTAAAAATTTTTATATTTTTGTTAATATCTTTTAATTAATTTATTTTAAAAATATGAAATATATTTGTTTTCGTCATAATAAGCCCTTTCATTTGATATACAACATGATGGGTTAGAAACAATTTTAATTTTAATTGTTTTGTATTGAGGTTGTTGGATCTTTTGTTAGTTTGTCCTTGGTTCATTATATTTTGAATTTTGTCATCGTAATCAGTTTTATTTAATATTACTGTTGCATTGCCTTTGTCTGCAGGAAAATTTTTTATAGAATTGTCATTTTTTAAATTTGTAATTGCAAATAATTCATTATTAGTAAGATTATTTTTAATATTTACAGGTTTTTCTAGTTCAATTTTTGCTCTTATTTTATATTCTTGAGCATCACTAGAATTTAGTTTATTTGCGGTTTGTTCTATAGCACTTATTATTATTTTAACCCCTTTTGTCAATACACAACTTGCATAAAGAATAATTGTATGTTTGAAGAGTTAGGTCTGTTTCCGAAAGAGAATGTCCACTATTGCATATTTTTAAGCTAGATGCCATAAAGTAACAACTATGACCGTGTAACGATTGTGGATTTGGATCTTGGCCTAAGACACTTACAATTTTTCTGCACTCTGAACTTAGTTTAGTTGTTTTCCAAATTTCTTGGTTATGTTTCCGGTTTATTTACCCTCATAAGAGTTTTTTGTTATTAAGTATGGAATCATTTTGTGTTTAGGTATCTACAGGAGTTGAGAACTGCAGGACCGTTTACCGAGCTGCCAAGTTGGAAAACTTTACCTCCGTTAGCTGAAGCAGCGAAAGCAGCAGCAGCAGATAACCCTATAACAGATCCATCAGGTTCGGAAGCAAATGAGTTCCTCTCTGAACAGCCAGTGCCTAATGATGGGGCTTTCTGCTATATAGCATTGTCAGGTGAACTAATATCGACCAACTTAAGCGCCAGATAAATGCAACTTATGAGCTGTGTGTACTGTTTAAAGTAAAATATAGATTTTGAAGTAACATTTAACATAATTTGTTTATTTTGGCGACACCTGATTTTTTTAAAAATAGCACATCAATTGCTGGAATGTCTATATCTTTTTGAATGGATAAATTGTAGCTTTTCACTCTGATTTGAACTGATCGGGCTCATCGTATACACTGAAACTGAAAATTCATAATTTTTTCGAGATCGTATGAATGAATCTCTGTCTTGATTTAACAAAACTACTAGTCTCACGGACTGTGTAATCATTTGCCTAGAAGATATGGTCAGAAGAGGGGGTATTCACCTTTGAGGTTCTTCACAAAAGTCTTAATGACTGTCGTCTTTTAATTAATTTAGTCCGTAAAATAAGCGTTAGCCACTTCAAATCTTGGTGACACCATTTGCAATATATAAATAAAACGATGGGGCGCATTGGCGATTGTTCACTAAAAAATGTTTTAAACACTCCCAACAACGTCATAATATACTCCCTGCTCATTTAGTTGCCAGTGTTTCCCTGTCAACATTTGGAGTTTCCAGTGTTGCCGATTGCTGAAATGCAAGAACTGTATTGTTGCAGAACATTTATTACTATGAGCTGTTACGTCATATATGACCTCAGCCTACTACAATTTTCGTCTCCAGTGGGAAGCCCTAGAAGAAGATAGACAAAGTGGCATTTATGAACTTTCAAAATATCTTTGTATATCACAGTCGGACTAGAATTGTTAATACGGTGGGATATGCAAAATATCTCTCTAAATTATTTAAATTACAATTCTTCCAAAAACTGCTTATTCAATAGCATCCATCGTGAGCCCATATAATCTTAACATCATAAGCTATCGTTTCGACGATGATGAATATTCCAGTATTAGTTACCAGAGAGTTATAAATTTTTGAAAATAATCCAATTTTGAACAGTTTTTCTGAGTTTACTCAATAAAAAATGATCCAATATTTAAATATTTTACTTCTAGGAGTGTGCTCCTAGTAATAATTATCTACAAACTGTTAGTGACGTGATGGTATAAGCAAATTGCTGTTGAATTTTATATCCGATAAAACATTTTTAAAAATATATAACCGACTTCTACCTATAACTAAAAGGCTAAAAATAATTATAACAAAATACAACTCTAGCAAATAAATAACACATTCAATGTTGTTAGGTACCTACCCAGGAAGTAAAAAATGTAAACATTAAAAGGTGCTCATTCTGTACAAATTAATTACCTACCAATCTAGTATATTTTTGAAGTCGGTGACAAGCAAATCTAAAATCGTTCATTGAGTACTTATCTACTAATTCATCAAACTTGATTGTTGCTTGGCACCGACTTCAAAAATATACAAGATTGGTAGGTAATTAATTTGTACAGAATGAGCACTTTTTAATGTTTACATTTTTTACTTCCTGGATAGGTACCTTACAACATTAAATGTGTTATTTATTTGCTAGAGTTGTATTTTTTTATAATTATTTTTAGCTTTTTAGTTATAGGTAGAAGTCGGTTATATATTTTTTTAAAAACTGTTTTATTTTCAACTTTTTAGTTTTTTTTTAACTCAGGTAGTTTTCATTCTTTATTTTTTATTTTGTTTGTATAACCTTAATAGACAGAACCAGGTAACATCGAAAGCCACAACATTACACAATGATACTTTATCATTTAAATTGACAGGTAAATCTTTACGAACAAAATGAACTAGTACGCGTTAACTTAAAAAGCCCATAATATATTTATGCCTTATGGACTACGCCATGTAACCTTTTTTCAAAATATTTTGATACCCCTGTATAACTAGATAATCACACTGTATAAATATAATTCAACTCCAGCATATATTTCAACCATCCTGTATATGATTTGCTTATGTCCACATCATATAACAGTTTTTTAATAACCCTATATAATTTTAATTTCACATTTTTTTCAACATTTTTATACCAACAAACGTCCAGTCCACCCTATATTCCAACCATACTGTATATACGGCTGCCTACGGACCACTATCATTCTAGTCCGTCCTATATTTCAATCTTCATATAAATGAAACTCCTTCTACCCCTTTACTTTGTGATTTTGTTTGCTATAACTAAACATCCTGTGTATAAACCCACCAAATAGCAGTTTAGATTGACATGTGTTGTCACTGAATTTTCTATTAGGCCGGGAGAATGTGACAACCAAAAGTACCGTCTTCGCAAAATGGAAAAATTTGCATTTAAATAGATATTTACCTGGTATACAAACAAAACGAGCACCAAGCTCATTAATTTAAGGAGCCGAAAATGCTATGCTTTACTACCTATATGCTTGAGATGTACATAGAAAATTTTCAAGTTCGCAATTAAAACTTCCAGTACCTAAAATTACCGCACTATTACGTTGTAATTAAAATATTTATGAGGAAATGTCCGTTATGTCATTTCGATGAAATTTTTAATAAGAATTTTGGATTTTTTTGGCGATTTTCTGGAAAACTGCAAGTTGCACATCGCAGAAAAGTATATGAGATCACCTAAGGATCTTCCTTAATAGATTAAACGTTAAAAAACTATACACATCCATAAGGAGTTATCGAAAAATTGACTAAAATATTAGGGATATTGGTCGATTTCCATGCAGGCATGTGTTCATTCACAAATTTTATCACTTTACCAATAGAATTCTTTTCCAAAATTTGAAGTCTCACCAATCCGGATATATACTCTATTAAACAAGACCATATTCGTTCAAAACGGTGCACCACAGGAGAAGAAATCAGGTAACATACATACAAAAAAAAAGCGAAAAAATACGCGACGAATTGATAACCTCCTCCTTTTTGGAAGTCGGTTAAAAATGAGTTCAATTTTGCTCTATACACTGGGATAATAATAAAACATAACCTAACATTCACAGAGCTATTCCAGAGAAGTTTTACTTATAACACGGTAAAACTTTTTAATGTACATTTTAGTTTTTTATATTTTATTGTTAATCGTTGTATGCTTTGTTAATAAATACGATTGGTCGACTGGACCATACAATGTATGGCATCACACTCCCTCGAAAAAGGGGAAAATTCACTAAACCCCATATATACTTCATATATAAAGGGTTTAGCTCTGTGGGAGCCCTAGCCAGGTTATCAGGACCGTGGTTGGCGTCGTGGGTGCAGTTCCCCATGAATAACAGGACTGCTTTTTGCATCAGTTGGTAAAGATGTTCGTCCAAACCAAGGTATTCCAAATTATTTAATAGATGTTTTGGAACTACTCCTGTTGTTGACATAACAATTGGTACCGTTCGAGTGTTGTTTATGTCCCATTGTCTCTGTATTTGAAATTCTAAATCCCTATATTTGGCTATTTTTTCAGCCTGCTTAATATTTAAATTATTGTTGTTAGGGATTGCTATTTCAATTAAGGTTTTTTTTCTAGAGACTTTATCTACCAAAACTATATCTGGTCTATTGTGGACAATAGTCCAATCGGTCAATATCGTCCGGTCCTATTACAATTTGTAGTTGTTATTTTCTAAAATAGATTCTAGTTTGTATATATAGTAGGGTGTGCTTAGCGACTGGGATAGCTCAAGTTTCAGCGCTAGTTCCTGGTGCAGTATTTTTGTCACAGCATCGTGTCGTTCTTTGTATTCAGTTGCAGCGATCGCTTGGCAACCTCCTGTGATATGCTGGATAGATTCAGATGTTTGGCATCCATATCTGCATAAGTCGTTGTTGATAGAAGGGTCTTTGACGATGTACTGTAGATAGTTCTTAGTTGAAATTACTTGATCATAGATTGCCAATATAAAGCCTTCCGTTTCAGGAAACATATAACCAGAGATCAACCAGTAGTTCGACGCTGAACTGTCGACATAATCTTGGTTGCCCTCATTTATATGTCTTCCATGAAGGGCCTTTTCTTTCCATTTGAGCAGTTTCTGATCAGTTGTCTGGGGATATACTTGAACTTGTTGTTCTGTCAGTCGCAGAGGTGTTGAGTCATCAACCTGACATATGACTCTGTGTAGATTAGAAAATTCTGCGTGTCTCTGGAAATGATTACGCAAATTAGAAATTTGTTGATCACGTAATTTTTCTATATTGGTGATTTTGAGCTTTTGTTAGTAGTACCCGAACTTTCCGTTGTAATTCTTCAATCTCGGTCTTGCACCAGTTAACTAAACCGAAAGAGTAACTAAGAACCCGTGTGGTGTCCGGGTTGGAATTAGCACCATGGTATCCACCGCCTGTCGTATGAGGCGACTAAAGGGGCAGCTGTCCGCTGACCTACTACCTAGCCTTCCTCCCTTCCCCAAAACCCGCACGGGATGATCTGGTTTAAATCATTTCATCTGGGAAGTGACAACCCCACGGTTCCGAGTTACCCGGGTCACCAGGGTCAATTGGTGACACCACCCATGAAAATGGAGCTACGGAGTAGATGCCTCGGAAAAGAGCCGCTACCTGGGGATCGCCATGTCTAGAGCCGGCGCTGGACATGACAGCATGCGGGACGTCGGTGGCAGGGTGCTGAGGAGGCGAGCCCCTGTCGTCCAAAGAGCTACAGCCCAAGAACCAGAAGAATCGCAACAACACTCACAAATACAGTCACAGCAACAACGTGACCATCACCAACGGAGTCACACGATTTTTTATTATTGATATTATCATTATTGTTAACTATTAATTGTTATAAAGTATCTTTTTGTCTTCTAAATATTATTTGTGGCATGTTGTTGATTATTTTTAAGTACTGAAAAAGTAAATTGCAAATAAATCAAACTTTCAATTTGCAATTTACATTTTCGTTACATATTTTAAAGTCATTAACAACGAAGTCAGATTCGACTTTGAAACGTTTGGTATTTTCTATCAATATACAGCTTTTTTAATTCAATTGTGTAGTTGTTCCCAAGAAAACTTAAAAATAAGTATCTTTTATCTAATTCTATCTTTTCAGATATTGAACAGAATAGAAAGAGAATTTGCACTTAATTAGGTTCAATTAATTTTCAAATTTAACTTAAATATGGCTATTTCATAGTAAAAATTCATTATTTAATAAAATGAAATGACTGCAGCATTTTGTTCCATTTAGAAAACAAACGTGAACCTTATAAACGCCACTTCGGAAATCCCTCTTTTTTAATTCTCGACATAATCTATGGGAATGTGCGCGACGTAATTGAACAATTCACTCGATATTTCACTGGAAATGAGGTTTTTGTGAGAGACCATTGTGGCTATTTAATGCCGGCCATTGTTGTGTCGAGCCGAGTGAATAGAAGCTGATTGACACGTTCGGTTCCTAACAATACTGTCGACCCGATCTAACACTTACTACCTTTAAATACTTAATCACCTTCATTACACTTTCCTGGCAACTGATAAAGGACTCGTTCAATTATTTGCTAATGATTTTTGGCTGGATTCCTTTAAAACAGTTCAGACGAATTAAAATATTTACTAATTAAACTCTACGATTTTTTATCTATTGAGAAACTCTCTTCTATAAAAAAACTGTCTCTCTGTCACGTTAAATTATTTTTTTAGTACGAGTATGAAAAATTATAGTTGTATAAGCGTTTCAATATCAATATAGAACTTGCATCAATTCCATTTTTTATAAAGTAATTATAAAAAACTACTTATGATTGGTCACAACGTCATTGCAGCGGCCTGGCAGAGGACCTGCTACACACTTACATCTTCTGGATCATCATGTGTCGTTGTGGCATCTGAATAAATTGAAGCAAATGCGTTCCCATAATCCTGCATACAACATTTTATAAGTGTTGGTAATCGACCAAACTTTCACATTTTCACAATGAAAAATTGTTAAATTGCATGTCAATTAAATAAACCGGTTTTACTTTCGAAAACACCTTGGATAATGAAAGTTTTTACAACACAAGAAAGATCTGTGCTCTGACAATAAAGAAATAAATGTACCATGAATGTTTAAGACCCTCTATTACATTGTCAAATCTTTTATCAAATATCTTTGATAAAATATCTTTCGCAAAGATATTTGATAGTGTAACCTAACCTAAACTTTGATAAAATATTCCTTTGACATATAGGTTTGATTACATTTACACGCGTTGTCCCATGTTTTATAAAAGATTTTTTACGTTTATTGTCAGTGAAAATGAAAAATCATATGGTTTAATTGGTTCTTGTGCATTTCTTCATTAACTTTAAAATAATATTATAATTCAGTTAAAAAGTTACTTCGCCAAAAGACACATATGACTATTTAGTTATAATTTCAGGTACCAGTTATTTGTAAATTATTATTATTAATGTAGCAGGTATTATTTTAAATTAAATTAATGTTACTTGTCAATTAACCTCCATTGAGTTTTCGCATTCAATTTTAATAAATTTATTGCATAAATCCATTTTTATACTAAAAATAGATGAGACTGCATAAAATTACAATTTGAAATATTAATGGGAAATAAAGTTTTCTAGGTACCAGCACTCAGCAATTTCAGGAATGGCCTCGTCCACACTAGATATTTTAAAATGGTCAAATATTTTCAGTAATTGTATGTATTTATACTTAAAGTTTTGGAAAACTGAGATGAGGGGTGTTTAGGTCCACTCTTCTACTTTCAAAATCTGCTTTATTAATGATGATACGGTCATGTGATGAGGTAATATGGATCTTTAAAAAAAGCTCTTCCATAAGTGCAATTTCACAAAAACTACGGGAGCTACAGTATTTATATTAATATAATTGAATAGGTATAAGTATAAGAATATTTCAACTATAAAATAAAAATATACAGGGTGAGTTTTTTTTGATGATCAGTATGGGGATCTCGGAAACTAGCGGAGATAGAGCAATGGTTAAATTGGGAAAGATTTGCAGTTTTACTGGCCCAATTTAATGACAATTTCGGATTTTTGTAAAAAGTCATAGCTTACTAGATAATTCGAAAAAACGAAACTCTGTCAATTTAGTCAAATCTCTCTAGCTCCTTTATTTTTGATTTTATAAAAAAGTGTAAATATCAAAATTGAAGGGAATCGTATCCCGAATGTGATTGTCATGTCCTCGTTTGCGTGACAGCTCTCGTTTTCGAGATATGACACAAACTTATCTTTTTTTTAATGGAAACCATAGTTGGCTATGACCACAAAAAATCGAATATTCTTAGAGCTTTTCAACGATATAATACTCGATATAGTTATTCATAAAAATAACGGAGTTATGGATGCTTTTCTGTCTTATTTTCACTTTTAACGTAGGTAGCCATGAAAAAGATTGTTTTCACTTTGACGTTTCCTCATTTGAGAGTAATTCCATTAGTAGTGCTGATCTGACAGACGATATTGACCAGTTTTCGTGACAAAATGGAATATTTGTGAACATGCCTTGACAATCCACAGTTTCCATTAAAGGTGTTATGGTCGGATGAAACTAGATTTACTAACTGCGGTATGTTCAATAGACATAATGAGCATATCTGGGCTAAAGAAAACCTTTTCCATGTAGAATAAAGACGACCCCAGATAAAATTTGGTTTTAATGTTTGGTGTGGTATCATAGGGTCTACTATGCTGGGGCCTTTTATCTATGACGAATCACTTACTGGGGAGCGCTACCTGCATTTCTTGCAATACACTTTTCAAGACTTGTTGCAAAATTTGAGAACTCGTTTAGAAATTGAGTGGTTCCAACATGATGGAGCACCTGCTCATAACTCGTTATTAGTAAGACAACACTTAGATAATATCTATCCAAACTCTTGGATAGGAGGAAATGGCCCACGGGAATGGCCACCCCGGTCTCCCGATTTGGCAGTTATAGAGTTCTATTTATGGGGTGAGCTAAAAAAAAAGTATACAAAAGAAAGTATGAGACAGTTGGTGACCTAACGGAGGCAGTATCACAAGCAATTGAAGAAAATGATAGGCCGTCTGTGAGGAAATCGGTTATGTCTTAATCTTAAAAAGATGCAATTTTTGTGTAAATAACAATGGTGGACTTTTCGAACATAAATTGTAACATTATTATGTACTTTAATTTCTTAAGTTTTTAGTAAGTACCTACTTATTTAGTTTTTTCGTTATATCTGATATACCTAATAAAAAAATCGTTCAATGTTTTTTTGGAATAGTTATTAATAAATCAATCTATTTCATGGCTAACTACCTTAAAAGTGAAAATAAGAGAGAAAAGCATCCATAACTCCGTTATTTTTATGAATAACTATATCGACTATTATATCGTTGAAAAGCTCTAAAATGTCCGAATTTTTGAGGTCATGGCCAACTATGGTTTCCATTCAAAAAAAGATAAGTTTGTGTCATATCTCGAAAACAAGAGCTGTCACGCAATCGAGGACATGACAATAATATTCGGGATATAATTCCCTTCAATTTTGATATTTACACTTTTTTTATAAAATCAAAAACAAAGGAGCTAGAGGGATTTGACTAAATCGACAGAATTTCGTTTTTTCAAAATATCTAGTAAGCCATGACTTTTTACAAAAATCCGAAAATGTCATTAAATTGGGCCAGTAAAACTGCAAATTTTTCCCAATTTAACCATTGCTCTATATTCGCTAGTTTCCGAGATCCTCATACTGATAATCAAAAAAAAAAAACTCACCCTATATATAAACCATTAAGTTTTTTTTGCAATTTGAAGTTTAAGTTTATTTGTCTAAGCAATAAAATAACTAAGTTCAACTCATAATAGCTCAGTTTGTAAGTTTTTTTCAATTCTCTACAACATTGCCCATAGTATCAAATACGGTTTTGCGACTAGAGGCAAATAGGTTTTTGTGTTAAAAAAAAACGCATCGATAAAAAATGTTCAATTTTATGGCAATTAGTCGTGTTTTATCCTTAGAAATAGTAGAACAAAACTATCACTAACGTGATACTTTTGTTCTACTATTAATTTTGTCACGTATTTTCGTAAATGACCTGAGCTATTATATCAATACTTTAGTAAAAATCTTTCTAAAAAAATAATTTACAAACCTGTCTCATTGTCCTACTAGACAATTTCCATCAAACTTTTTTTGGTCACTCAAAATGTTTACCCGACTGTAATGGAAATCCGTTCCAGTGAAAAACATATAAAAGTTAAAATTCACGTTATGATGAATCCTGTCCCCATTCGAAGTCATTCGTTCAGCAGGATTTTCTGTCAAGTCAAGCGTGTGTGAAGCGATAGTTGTATTTAAATAAGAGTTTGTGTGCTCAATGGTGCAGAGCAGGGATTTATTCTCAAAAAGCTCGACGAGATTATACCCGGCTAAAATATGTATTTGTATTCGACTTCGGTGCCGTCTTAACATTCTTAACATCACATTTCCACATTGAAACTACATTTTCGACGTTTCCTCTTATTTCCAAAGCGAGTTTATGTTCTGAAAACTTGATAACCGGTGGATTCTCAACGACTCATAAATGCGTTATGATATCGCTATTGTGGGGAAAACGTTTCATGCTATAATGTTTACAATGGTTTATGCGTTTGTTGTTCGGAATGAGAAATGGGAAAGTTTCTTTTGAATAATTATGAGGCGGATATGGCGCATTTTCCAGGTTACGTAGTTATAACAAACCAATTTGATTTTTTATTACAATGATAACGTGACTACGAAATATTTGTATTTTTTTCGTAATTTTCTAGGCAAACTGCAATCCGGTCACCAATATAAAATGATTTATGCATATTTGGCTTTCCTTATAACCAGAAATTTCAGAAAGTCAAACAAATAACTAGTCTTTTGGCACCTAAAAAACATGGTAAATTAAAAAATAACATATTTTTCTAGGAATAGAACTTCGAACTCGAAGTATATAGTTTAGAATCCAAAAAACGAGCTTTCAACATATATACATTGTGTAACATAATGCAGCGCAGATATTTTGCCAGGTAATATTGCTCTTAACAATGATCTGGATCTTGTAGTTAAAGCCCTATTCAGATATTAAGTTTTTAGAAATTATAATATATCTGGCAACCTTATTTACGAACGATACAAAAATTGTAGGTCACTAAATAAAATGTTTTCTAAATGGAGAACAAATAATATTCTAAAACAAGTATATAACAAAACAAAACAAAAGGTGAATTTGCATGTTTATATATAACTAGCTGTCGCCCAGTGGTCGAAATTCGACCAATTGTGACAATATCTCTGGCAGGTTAAGTAACCTGAAAATTTTATCTTGACATTATATCCTAGGACTTTAGGGAGAACAGCAATTACACGGAACGGATCCAGATTCAGAACCTCTGTTTGATAGTTTCCTCGAAAATCCTAGATGTCGGTCTTACATCTCGTTTCTACAAATAAGTAACGAAATTCAAGTTTTTTTCAGATATAATTCATAGGACTTTCTTAATTTAATATGACAACAATTCAACCGTTAATGGGCTACCCTTCATATTTATTTTTTCTAACCTCCCTGTATAGCTATAATTGCACTCGATTCTGTAACATTTTTTAAAATCCTCATTATAATCATTCCATCTCGTTATATATTTCCACCACCCAGTATATGCAACTGCTCATGAACCACGCAGAATATTCTTTAACATTTTTGAACCACCCGGTAAACCATTCTGTATATGCCACTGCCTATGAGCCACCGTATTTACTCTTTTTGTTTATGAAATTTTTAACTATCTTCTGTAACTATAATTCTACTCCGACCTATATTTCAATCATCATATGTATGGAACTATTCGTCGGCTACTCTATAAATTATTTCCTTTCCTAACATTTTTTATCATCGTCCTGTATATCTATAATTCCTCTCTCCCTATATTTAATCTTCCCTATATATACAACTGCTTATGGGTTACGAAATATTGCACCCTGTATAACTGTAATTCTACTGCACCTTCTATTCCAAGAACCCTGTAAATTCAACCGTTGATGGGCTTCCCTATATAATTATTTTATTAATAATTGCACTCTACTCTATATTTTAAACACCCTATATATACAACTACTTATGTGCCACCCACGAAAAAAATGATATTTCTAACATATCTGGAATCGCCCTGTATAATTATAATATACGACGATTACTTTAACAATAAACAATAACAACGCTTACATGCAACTTCCAGAAGTACATGCTCTAAGTATATAACAGCATTGGTCCCTCTATATATAATTACTCAATGTTTTGAGTCTGGCGGCGGCGGCATATTCAGTTGTTTGGCATTGACATTATGGACGTAATTAATGAATTCTTATTATATTTTATTTAAAGAATGAACCAATATTATAAATTTATATTAGCATTCTGCACTGAAGGTCGTCAGTAGCTACTAAACAAAACAAAAATGAAGAAAATCAGTTTGAGAGACAGAGGAGAAAATGGTACCTAATCGTTTTGTCTTTGCCTACTTATATACAGATTTATATTTAAAAAAAAGAACAACTTAAACTGGCTTCAAATTCAAAGAAAACGTTTACAAATCATGTGCAATCAAACAGTATAATCTGACATATTGGTTTTTTATGTTATTTCAGGTACAATTCTGTTGATTATTTTATCTCTCTCTTTCTCCTTCTCTCTTTCTTCCTCTCTCTCTCTCTCTCTAATTAGATTTTTTCTATATTTTCCACATATATTTTACCTTCCTTATTTGTTTTATTAATTGGAACACTTTCTATAAATGTAATTCTAATTCACCCTATATTGCAACCACCCGGAATATGTTTCTGTTTATAGGTTACCCAATATCAAGTTGGAACCGCCCTGTATAAGTATTAATCCTCTCCATCTTCCTGAATATTTCTGTTTTTCTATTGTTTAAATCACCCTGTATACCTATAATTTTACCTCACCCCATATGTCAGTTATAGCCAACTACATATGTTCCACAATATGTAACATTTTTTAACTACCATCTATATCTATAATTCCACTCCAGCTTACATTTAAACCATCCTGTATATACTGCTGCTTCTAACATTTTTTGAACCCTTCTCCCAATAAATCAAATATCGTTATTAAGCAATACTTTTAACGTTTTTTGATCCACTCTGGGTAATTACAATTTTACATCACTCTTATTTCAATCACCCGAAGGTGGACAGTCTTCCTATTCACAAAATACCAAAAACGCTTTCCCTTATTGAGGATTTAAATCTTTAGTCACTAGATGGCGCGGCGTAGCAAATACTATACAGTGATGGGCAAATGTGTGGAACCAAGTAAATATCTCTGCAATTATTAGAGATATCAAAATGAAATTTGGAAGATGGATACTGCAGTAGATTGCCAAATTTTTTTACAATTTTGAACTTCCTGTTTTACCGGAAGTAATGTCGATTTTAAAATTTGCAATGAAACACCCTGTATATTATTTTAGTTTCTGATGAAACATTTTATTTTTTTTTATTGCGAATACAAAAATATCGGGTTTGATATTGTTTACTTCAATACCTACCGAGATATTAACAGAAAAGTAACTAAGGAAAGGAAAAATTCGATGGAAGCTAAACTCGGTTCAGATTTCATTTACGCCCGATATAACAAACCGCTCGGTAAGGATTTGTATTTCTATTGGCCAATCGGTGGCATTATACTGTCACAGCCAACAGCACTGCTTGTTCCATAGTCGAATACACGTGCGTTTGTTTAAATCAGGCGCAAATTAAATCTGAATCAAGTTTAGTAATCCATGAAATTCAGTGCAGAAGTGACAGTAGTTGTCAAAATAAGTTATTAGTTTTTTTATTTGAAGTAAAAAGATTGTATTGTTTTAATTCGATCGTAAAATGGCCGAATTAAGTGAAAGAGAAAGAATAGAAATATTAATGATGATTGGGTATGAAGAGAGGAAAAGGACGAATCAAGAAGTTTGTGACCTTTTTAACATTGTTCATCCGAATACACAAATATCCCGTGCAGTAGTAACAAAAACTTTGCGAAGGTACGACACAAAGTGAAACAGTTAGCAATTTACCAAAAAATGGAAGGTTAAAAAGTGCAAGTAATGAAGGTGTAGCTCAAAATGTTGCTATATCTGTGGAAGAAAATCCTCACTTATCCACTACCGACCTCGCCAATATGCATGGAATTAGCCGTCGTTCAGTAGGAAGGATATTAAGGCGAGACAAATATCATCATCAGAAAATTCGCCTCGTTCAAGAACTCTCCGAAGACGATTTCGACAGACATTTGCAATTTTGTGAAACGATGATGGATATTTGTAACTGTGATAATAATTTTATAAGAAATGTGGTGTTTTCAGACGAGACTACATTTTGTTTAAATGGTACGGTTAATCGACATAATTGCCGCTACTGGTCGCAAAGTAATCCTAATTGGGTACAAGAGGCTCATACACAACATCCCCAAAAATTAAACGTTTGGGCCGGCATTTATAACAACAGAATCGTGGGACCGTTCTTCCTACAAGAAACTTTAAAAGAAGATAGGTATTTACAGCTCTTGGAGACACAAGTTATTCCGGCATTGGAGGTAAATAGACAATTACCAAATAATATCTGGTTTCAGCAGGATGGAGCACCAGCTTATTACGCTCGCATTGTTCGAGATCATTTAGATAGAACATTTTATCACAGATGGATTGGAAGAAGTGGTAATTATGAATGGCCTGTACGAAGTCCCGACCTTAATCCACAAGACTATTTTCTGTGGGGTTACTTAAAGTCTAAGGTTTATGCTGATAGACCAAATAATTTGCATGAATTAGCTGCAAGAATAACTCAAGACATCCAGAGAATTACACCAGAAGTATCTAATAGCTAATGTTACTAGAGAATTTAAAAACCGACTTGTTTATTGTCAAGAAGTAAACGGTGCTCAGTTTGAACATCTAATACATTAAGTTTAGTTAAGTTTCAATGTTTTGAAAATCACTTAGATTTAGTTAATAATTATGATTATGTATTTCTTTAATGGATTTTAGTTTTTTCCTTTCCTTAATTACTTTTCTGTTAATATCTTGGTAGGTATTGAAGTAAACAATATCAAACCAGATATTTTTGTATTCGCAATAAAATGTTTCATCAGAAACTAAAATAGTATACAGGGTGTTTCATTGCAAATTTTAAAATCGACATTACTTCTGGTAAAACAGGAAGTTCAAAATTGAAAAAAAATTTGGAAACATTTGCTTGGTTCCACAGATTTGCCCATCACTGTATATAAAAAATACCGTATTTTATTTTTCTTTATAGCAGTTTGAGTTTTGCAAAAACAACAACAGTATATATGGTCTGCCTTAATGATTTTTCATTGTTGTGTTGAAGTCAAGTTACCTTTATTCTCTTTATCTTTTAACAACCCCCCGTCGCCAAATGGCCTGACGTATTAGAGTTATATTTTAGAAACTGTGCAAATTTAAAGCACTATTTAGCATTTTAATAATATTTGTGTACCTAAGAAAATAACCCGGATTTAATTCTTACGATAGTTTCCATGTTATTAAATCTTTTGAACAAATAATTGGTAAACGTGTTATAGTTCCTCGTTAAATTCTCAGGTTTAGATAGGAGTCGGTACACCTTCTAATCTTACACCGTAGTACCACCCAATACAACATTCCTTGAACCACCCTGTATAACTTTAATCCTACTCAACCTTATAATTCAACCATCCTATATATGCAACTGATTATGTACCACCAAATATCTCATTTATTTGTGAGATTTTTTGAACCCACCTGTATAACTGTAATTTACTATTTACTTCGCCCTATATTTCAACTGTGCACACACATACACATACCACCGTATACCGCATAGAAAAGATCGCTCACATACCAGTTTTTCTTTTCGGTACACTAATGGAATATTTTATACCATTTCACTCGACTGTAAGCCCCATAGACAATAGACAATAGACAATTTATTCATCTTTTTGCTACAAAAGTAGATAAGTCAATAATTGGGTGTATAATGCAATCTTACAAGCAGTAAAAATAAGAATTACAACTATTCATTATTAATACCAATATATCATTTTAAAAACACACAATTAAGATCTATTTACAGCAAACAATTAAACACATACCTATATTAAGTCAAACATTTGCTATTAATAAAAACATTCACCCTCTTCCTAGTAGATACATTTCAAATTCTCGTATGGTATAAAAAGTTTCATTTAGCAGTAAAGTTCTTATTTGTTTTTTATATAGTGCTAGAGTTTTAATCTTTTTTATATTTTCTGGTAGTGAGTTAAACAGTCTGCAACCTAGATAGTGACTAGTTTTCTTAATAAATTGATGATTTTATTTTTCTATACAGAAATTTTCTCTGTTGCGCGTCGGATAACTGTGAAAATAGTCAAGCGAAATAAGTTTATCTTGATTCTGATAAATGTACACTAAAAGTTTGTAAATGTATACAATTGTAACTGTTAATATTCCTTCTTTTTTGAAGAGTTCTTTACATGTAGCCTTATTGGTTATTGGTAAATTAAAAATTAATCTCATTATTCTTTTTTGCATTACCAGCACTCTGTATAAGTCATGCGCACTTCCCCACACCGCTATAGTATAGGACATGGCTGGATACGCATTAGCCTAGTAGACAGTTATAAGATTAGAATCTCATAATGAGGATTTTAAGGATTTTGTCATAAAAAAACATTTATTTAGTTTTGAGCAAACATCATTAATGTGAAATTCCATTCAAGGTTAGAATGAATTGTGACTCCTAAAACCTTTGAGCTATGACTAACAGGCAAATTCAGA
This sequence comes from Octodonta nipae, assembly GCA_034190945.1. Taxonomy (NCBI): domain Eukaryota; kingdom Metazoa; phylum Arthropoda; class Insecta; order Coleoptera; family Chrysomelidae; genus Octodonta; species Octodonta nipae. The sequence goes on from CM067224.1 coordinate 67,736,487, forward strand.
TTATTGAATAAAATATTTAAGTTTATCGGATTGCGTATTTTTGTCTTAATTTCCATTGCCACAGTCTCTGACAGATTTATAATAAGGTTGTTCTTTTTACACCAATTTGAAAATTCAATCATTGTTAAATTAATTCTCTCCTCCAAGAGTTTCTCATCTTTTGCGGAGATAACTATGGTCGTGTTATCAGCAAACATGATAACATTCCCACATGATATGTATTCCGGTAAGTCATTTATAAATAACAAAAAAAACTAGAGGGCCTAGGACACTTCCTTGAGGGGCCCCCATGTCACAGTTTATAGTTTGTGAAAAAGCATAGTCAATTTTAATTTTAAATTTTCTATCCTTTAAAAAATATTTTAGCCATTTATTAAATGGTCCCTTAATGCCCAACCTCTCAATTTTTTTACAACAAATTCAGTGTCAATGGTATCAAAAGCCCTTGTTAAATCGAAAATTAGAGCGACTACCTTTTCATTATTATCTAGTCTTTTATATATATCTTGTAAGAGATAAAATGAAAACCGTTACAAACACCCTGTACAATATACTTTCATGGCATATCTTGACATTTAGGCTAGATTATGAAAAATTTGACGTTTACATTGATTATTACAGTTTTTTGCACATATTTTCCCGATTTTCAGAAAAATCATCTCTTTGTAGAATACAATTTAAAATATTTAAATTGATTGAGTCGTTTTAAAGAAAACAGTGTAGATTCATTAAAAATCACTGAAATATAGTCCCTTAATTAATGTTTTTTTTTCTGGAAAACCGTAAATCTCATGTTATAGAAAATTATATGCTGCCTTTCTGTCTTGGAAGTCGGTTAAAAAGCTCATTACTTGTATTTTATATGATACGTATGGATGATATCGAATATAGCCAGTTAATTCCTTTTAAATAGCAAAATGTAATATCAGAATACGAGGGCTGTCTTTTATATTTCGGGATTGGACAACCCTAGTGATGCAATCTGACAACTGACAGCTCTATCGTAAAGTTTGACATTTTTGAGGTTATACGTACTCAGAACGTTTTGACATACGAGCGCTATATGTTGTTTACAGAAACTTAAAGGATTCATCTCGGCCAAAAAGTGGAATTAAATCGTGAACATTTTCGTGAGATTATTTTTTACAACTTTCGACGTGGATTAAGTCAGCAAGAGTGCATGGATGACTATAATTTAATTTTTGGCGATGAAATTCCATCAAGGACCAAAGTTTATCGATGGCATGGTGAATTTAATCGAGGTGGTAGTTCACTCCAAGACGAATTTCGTGAGGGTCGTCCAAAAACAGTTGTTGTTCCGGAAATCATTGATGCTGTGCGCGAACTGATATTGCAAGATCGTCAGGTGACCTATCGTGAGATTAAGTCAACCTTACACATTAGTGGGACCAGCATACATTCAATATTGCATAAGCATCCCATACAATTTGTCAATCGTTCAAAAAAAGGCTCGTGTCGATTGGTCGAAAGAAAAGCTCAAAAAATACGATCGCGGTGCTTCAAAACACGTTTATGACATAGTGACAGGTGATGAATCGTGAATTTACGCGTATGAGCCCGAAAGTAAACAGCAGTCGACTGTATGGGTGTTTCAAGATGAGCCGAATCCAGCAAAAGTTGTTCGCGCACGAAGCACTTCCAAGCAAATGATCGTCTATTTTTTCCGGAAAAACTAGACTAGAACCACGCAGAACAGTTAATTCTGAGTTGTCTTCCAAGAAATGAGGAAAACCAACCGCCTAAGACGGATCACTCTTCACCACGACAATGCGAGCTCTCACACATCGGCTCAAACAACTGCATTTTTGACCACTCAAAACATCGATTTGATGAGTCATCCACCGTATAGTCCTGACTTGTCACCAAATGACTTCTTTTTAAACCCGTAAGTAAAAACAAACTGAGAGGTCAACATTTTTCGACACCTGAAGAAGCAGTTGCTGCGTTCAGAATGCATGTTTTGGAGATACCTCAATCAGAGTGGAAAAAGTGCTTGGACAATTGGTTCAAACGCATGCAAAAGTGTATAGATTTTCATGGGGAATATTTTGAAAAACAATAAAGCGATTTTCGATGATTAATATTTGTTTTTGTTCTCTATATCCCGAAATATAAAATGCAGCCCTCTTATACATAAGATAATATAGCACTGCCTCTTTAGGAACAAAACGAGATATAACATTACTTCACTCAAAGAACGAGACAAAAAAAGTATCATTACATTAAGAAATTTTCAAAACACAAAGAGCGAAAAAAAAACAACATAACTACGTTTTATTTCATTATTTTAAATTTAATTTCTCGTACAAAAGAAAAATCCCCTCAATAACTCGTTTATTGTTGTAAGTTTGAGTTAACAAGGTCTGAAATTAAAGATGGTCCAGATAGCAGTTTCATCATGGTGAACAAAGAACGGGATAGTCTGCCGACGTTGATTAGACAAAGAAGGAAAACATAAGGGGAGAGGTGCAATTTTTCTTATGCCGCAAATCTGAAATTGCTGTATATAATAAGGTTGGTTATGTAACGTAAATTGACTTGACTTAGTGGACTCCAAATTCCCTCGACTTTAAAATTATCTATATAATTTGGAGATGTGCCTTTGAAATGTATTTCTTTTGCGGGGTATAAATCAGCTTATGTCTTGGAAATAAAATAGTAGAGGGCATTTCTTTTCTAATAACGTCTTAAGTCTTTTAGATGAAATAAGGGACGGGATATTATATTTATGTCCGACGCATTAGAAGCCTTTAGATGAAAATCTTGAGATATTAGTTTATAATAGTCAAAATTGAAAATTAAAAATATTATTTTTGTCTTCCGTATATCAGATTACCCCAAATCATTATAAACTAATATCACTCACACAGTGAATAGAAACTTAGCTGTCTTCTAAGTGTCAATCTTTTGTACTGATGACAATATATACAGGGTATTCCATCTCAAACGAGCCACCTTGAATATCTTGGTTATGTTCAATAATATTACAATAAGAAAAAACAGGTCGATTTTTGTTTTGAGGAGGAAATTTTTTGAGGTGATTTAGCGCTTGCACGTATTCAAAATAAACAGGTCAATTCAATGACCTTGAGATTTGAGATAAGAAAATAGGTGTGGCCGTATATCATTTGAAAGCCCTTTTTACGGACTATACCATCGTAATAAAATTTTTTATTGCAATTTCTGTTCTTGTAACAGAAAACCTAAAGGAGTTCTTGTATAGTACGCTCTCAAACCATCCTGTTTCACTGCCGCACCCTGTAATAACACACAATACAAGAAAAACATTAAATGTATACATTCATTTATTTCACATTATTTTTTGCTGACATTTATTCGATCATTTGAAGCATTGTACATTTGGGTAATTCTCATGAAATCTCGAAATTACCTATCAATAAATTAATGAAAAATATTTTAATTAATTTATCTCCATTTGCTCATAAATTTGTACTATTTATCTTACTAGAAGTGAAAAATATCCTGGTCCCCAGAATCAATGAGTTTGCCGCTGACATCTTTTAGTTTTTTTTTCTAATTTGGCAATTTTAGCATATTGTATTGCTCGAGGCTTTCTTAGTTGCTTCCTTCTCTGAATAGCTACCATACTTTGCCGCTGAGTATTGTGTCGATGAACAGGTTCTGTCAAATTCTCACGTATTTTAGCTTTTCGGTCTCTATAGTTTTGACTATTTTTTTCCAATTTTTTCTTTTTAGTTTTTTTTCTTTGGAACTCATTGTAGCTATAGATTTAACTTGGCCTTTCTGTTTTTTCTTCAGGTATTTAGCTCTTTCTTTCTCACGAAGTTTTTCTAACTCTGCTGGATCAGACTTCATTTTCTCTCGACGCTTTTTATCGTATTCTTTTTTTCTCAATTTCGCTTCAGCAATAGACAACTTTTTACTTTTTGCCATTGTATATGGCTCTGAAATAAGGCAAATTGGTAATTAGAAAGTTTCTATAAGTAAAGATGTATGAAAATCGACTCGATCTAGTCTGAAAGGCATTACGTCATAACTTATCATTCCCTCACTTTTACTCAAAATGAGGGAATGACAGTGAGGGAATGACAAAACAAATCGTAACCTAAAAAATCCCGCAACATAACCTTTCATTACCAGCTAGCTTTTCGCTAAGTTTTCTACCTCTAAAAACATACTTTACTACGTCATCGAAATTGAAATACTATAATTACTTTTTTTATTTTTCACTGTGAGGGAATGATTGCATAAAATGTAATCTTTGAAATATTAATATGAAATCTTCTTCCAACGATTACTCCAACAAACTTTAAGTTAATTTGCTATTCCAATCAAGTTACCATACTACCAACTCTCAAAAACTAATGAGAGTGTTACCAAAGTCTTTAAAAATATACCTACTTATCGACTGTTGGTAATGCTGTGAGGGAATTATTATTTTTCATGGGACAAATATTGAGTTAACATTAGAAAAGTTGTTGATGACTTATGATCCTAAATTCAGAGAAATTGTAAAAAATTGTTGTATTTACAATAGACAAGTCATAGTTACAAACAAATTTTTTGAGAACTTCTCAATTAAAAGTTTAGACAATGTTCTAATCTGAGGGAATGATTTTCAGAGTATTATGTATTTATTATTGCTTAGAAATGTTAGGATTATTCTAAAAACTGCTAGGACAGGAGTTTCAAGATTTCATGAGAATTACCCATTTATCTGTCAAGTTATTACTTTACTGATTTGTTGAAAATTTTAAAGATAATTATGGTATACAGATTGCAAGAACGTGTTGAGCTGGTAAGTCTTTATTACCAAAATCAAAATTGTGCTCGATCTGCTGGAAGGGTTTTTAACCAAAACCATCCCGAACGTAACGTTCGTCATAAATAGGTATTGGAGTTGATTTTAACATTTGTTGAGACGGGCTCAGTAATGAACAAAAAAAGAGGTCGCATTGGAATTGTAAATGATGAAGGGGTGGCTACATTGGGCCATGTCCAACTTATACCAAACACGCAGCCTGTCCAGCAAATATCTGCAGCTTCCGGTATTAGCAAAACTAATGTTTTTAGAATTTTGGATAAGTGCAAATTCAATTTGTACGTCATGAATTGAATGAGGATGATTGGGATCGAAGGCAACAGTTTTGCAAAATTATGACCCAGCATATGGTCGAAAACCCGAATTTCTTGTACAATGTTTGCTTTTCGGATGAGTGCACTATTTCACTTCATGGGGAGGTTAACCGACATAACTGTAGATTTTGGAGCGATGCAAATCTTCATTTATTTCGAGAAGCTCATAGTCAACATCCGGTAAAACTAAACGTTTGGGCAGGGATTTTGGGAAATCATCTAATTGGACCCCTGTTTACTCCTGGTAATTTAAATGGTGAAATTTATCACAATATATAGGAAAATGAACTTAATATGTTGACAATAGAAGAATTAAATAATGATCCTCTACTATATGAAGAGCAATTGCATTTCCAACAAGATGGAGCTCCTCCTCACTACGCCGCACCAGTTCGTCAATACTTCGATTTGGAATACCCTAGTCGCTGGATTGGAAGAAGAGGTCCTATAGAATGGCCTGCCCCATCACCTGATCTGAACCCTTTGAATTTTTTTGTGGGAACATGTTAAATCCAAAATTTTTATGACTCAGCCTGAGAATTTGGATGAACTACGCCAACGAATTATAGCGGAGGTCGTCAGATAACACCGACTATGCTATGGAAGACACTTTGAACATTTGCTTTAGATGCATTGTATTGTAATGTAAATTCGTTTTTTTAATACTCTTTTATTATGACATGTACAGAAATTGCAATGAAAAATTTTATTACGACGGTATAGTCCGTATAAAGGACTTTCAAATGATATACGACAACACCTATTTTCCCTATCTCAAATCTCAAGGTCATTGAATTGGGCTGTTCATGTTGAATACGCGCAGGCGCTAACTCAAAACCAAAATCGAACTGTTATTTCTGATTACAATAGTTTTGAAGATAACTAAGATATTCATTCGTTTGAGATGGAATACCCTGTATATAATATGTATTATTTCTAATCGGAAACCTTCATCAGTAGCGCATCTCTCAAGAAAAAGTCTCATCGAACAATTATTTATGAAATTGTCTACATAAATAGAAACTTCTCATGTAAAAGATTTTTATATCTCCTCTATTACATAAATGGTAGTCCACACGATGAAAAAGTAAAATACAACTAGAACAGACAATTAGTATTTTTAAATCAATTTCACTATACAGGATGGCTCAATAGTGTGTGGACGCAAGATTATGGCTAGACTGGTAAATATTTTAATAACCTGCCGCCAGGGAACGATGAGATATGACAACTAAAAATAATTTAATTGGATCTACAATACGATAACATTGCTTTTTTTAAATGGGTCGCTCTGTACATACATATTAGATTTTTGTATGGGGGTCTAGAAACAGTTGAATATCAGCGATGTCCGGTAACATTGGGGGAAATTGTTGTCCACCCACCGTACTACCAAGAGCCAGAATAATAGTAATGTGCTAGATATCGTCACTATAATGTTGAAAAGTGTAGCCATGGATACTTGATTTCTTCAAACGGAACCCCAACCCCATATTTTTTTTCACGTTATCTGATATCTTAATTAATTTTAGTTAAATGTCTACTTCTAAGTTTTCTTATTATTCATAAAATATTTCTGATCATAGAAGTCCCGGGAGTTTTATTTTGCATGCCATCTAATTTGAAATTGCATTACCTTTCTAACGATATAAGATTACTTTTATGTTTTTTTGGGGAATAACACCACAATAGAAATAAAACTACGTATATTGCAGAAATACCAAACGTTTCAAAGTCTATTCTGACTTCGTTGTCAAAGGCTTTATATTTATTGATGTGAATTGCAATAAATATAAAGCCATTGACAACGAAGTCAGAATAGACTTTGAAACGTTTGGTATTCCTGCAATATCCGTAGTTTTATTTCTATTGTGGTGTTATTCCCCAAAAAACATAAAAGTAATCAAGAATATGCCACAAACAACGTTTAGAAGACAGATATAAGATTATCTGTGGCTAACACTTTGATTCTAAGTCTTAACTCGTTGTTACTATAGAATTTTATCGTCAGAAGTAACGTTAGTCATGGAAAATAAAATGTAAAGTTCTTTCACCTTAAGTCCACTTTGACAATAATTTTATTTGTTCTTTACAATATTTTTGGTTCTCTTTGTAAAATTAAATTACTGAAAATGGCCACTTATACTCAAAATAAAATAGTCGCTACAATTATCAATCTTGGAAAATGCTTCAAAAATCCTTTATTGGCAAGTCGAATATACAAAGCATGATATCTTAATGGTCAGCGTCATCCAAGGAAAGAATTTTTTTTTTCGAAAGATTGACCTGCACAAAGTGTTTGCTATTGTTATAAATTGTTGGTGGGTTCAGTCACTAAATTTAATCCAGAACATAATATTCTTTACTTCCAGATAAACCGTTGAACTTTCGGTTAGATTACGCAAAACTGTTTTCCGTCCATTAAAATATGATGTCTTTGCTTGGAAAAATCAAGTTAGTCGTGGCCGCTAGAAAAATAACCACCTGCTACGAAATATTACTCAGTTTATCAAAATTGCCAATTATTTTAGACGAAGCGTAATAGGAGTAATTATTTGAAGGAAGGTTATTTCAATATCTTCATTATTTATAGTAGTGTAATAACGTATCAAAGAAGCAGAAACCTTACGGAAGACAATTAAGCGAATAATACTACCTAGAGAATTTCGGAGCAGTCAAACTAACAATTATTAGAAAATAACAAATGCAAAATAGCATACAAGATGTACGAGTAAACCTACCATATAGGGACATTTTAAACAATTTATCTATATATAAATAGGCAAAGACAAAACGATTAGGTACCATTTTCTCCTCTGTCTCTCAACCGATTTTCTTCATTTTTGTTTTGTTAAGTAGCTACTGACGACCTTTAGTGCAGAATGCTAATATTAATTTATAATATTGGTTCAAACAACTGACAGTGCCGTCGCCGCCAGACGGTCAAAACTCAAAACATTGAGTAATTATATATGGAGGGAGCGATCGTTAGATGCTGTTATATACTTAGAGCATGTACTTCTGGAAGTGGCATGCAAGCGTTGTTATTGTTTAGTTGTAAAATAGTGTGTAGTAGATCAGTATTGATTTTTCGGACGCGTTGTAGCAACTTTCATATTAAATATTCTGTTTTTAATGTGAATTTAATTATTTGATTAATATATTATTATCACAACCTTCTCGAATGTGTTGTGTAAAAATTATCAGACAGCGGACAATAGAGAATGTATTAAATATTTAAGTTCTCCTAGGGTTGTTGGTCCTCTCTTTTCTTTAATATTCCTGAACTTGATTGAAATCGCAAATGACCAAAACTTTTAGGTTGCAAAGAAAAATCTTCCAATTATTATATCGAATATTTTGCCAGGGGCGGTTCCAGCCAACAATTTGGGGTGGTCATTTATTTATCAAACATATTTCGTATACCGATATTTGATTTTTTTTTTAATTTTTATTTCAATAGATTTGTCAATATGAGTGGACAATTTTGGTCATTACATCTGCTTCTCCGATTTCTCCACAAATCTGTTTCGTAAAAAATATACTTTTTCCAATTTCAGGAAATAGGGTCGAATTTCGACCACTTGGCGACCATCAGTTTTAGTTAATGTTCAAAGTTACGCCCTTAAAATTCAGCACTTTTCGCATCTTCTAAGCAGTTCTCGATGAGTAGCATTTCTTATTGATTTAGGCTCTAAATTTCCGAATACATTTCTACTTCGTTTTATACAATCCTCTTTGACCGTTAAAAGACTATCATAAACATTATTTTTTATTGTACCCCATACAAAATAATCCAGAACGGACAAATCAGGCGAACGAGGTGGCCATAGAAACTAACCGTTGTTTGCAAGCCATTGGTGAATGAAAACCATTTCTAAATAGTTGTTCACTCAGTAGCCATTGTGAGGAGGTACCCCGTCCTGCTGAAAAAATAATTCGCAAAATATTCAAACAACATAACGTATTTATTATTATTCCATTTAAATTTTCTTCATTAAAATGTAGTTTTAACACTTCGTCCTGTCTTACTGCACAATAAAAATTTAACTGCCAACTCTCTTGCAAAGGACCCCGCAGAATCCCTATGAGAAATGGCTTTTAGCCAAATTTTTTCAAATTAAAGTATGTGATAGCTCTTGAAGAGTAGATCAAAAGTGCTCCTGGGCACAAAGCTCCAGAGCTAATAGTTTAGGATCAACAGCCCTCTAAAGTGAACATGGTCCAGAATCCTTATGGGAATTACTTTCGGCTAATTTTTTTTCAAAATCAAGTATGTGATAGCTCTTGGAGAGTAGATTAAAAGTGCTCCTCGGCACAAAGCTCCAGAGCCAATACTTTAGGATCTACAGCCCTCTAAAGTTGAAGCCATTTCCCATAAGGATTTTGGACCAAGTCAACTTTAGAGAGCTGTAGATCCTAAACTATTAGCTCTGGAGCTTTGTGCCCATGAACACTTTTGATTTACTCTTCAAGAGCTACCACATACTTTAATTTGAAAAAATTTAGCCGAAAGCCATTTCCCATAAGGATTTTGGACGACGTCAACTTTAGAGGACTGTAGATCCTAAACTATTGCCTCTGGAGCTTTGTACCCATGAGCACTTTTGATCTACTCTTCAAGAGCTACAACATACTTTAATTTGAAAAAATTTGGCCCAAAGCCATTTCCCATAAGGATTCTGTGGGGTGCTTTTTACATCGGAACTGATGAAGATTAGAGTTACTGCAGTAATGGGAATTGTGCCTATTAAACAGACCATTTTTGGTGAATTTTGCCTCACCTATGGTCCAAAAATAAACGGTTTCCTTTGAATCATGTTTAAATAAATTCACAGAATTTTACGCGTCCCGGAAAAACAGTTTGTTTAATATTTTGCACTAAAGAAAAGGAGTATGGATGAAATTTGTGTTTATTCAATACTCTATGAATAGAGCTTTCGGAAAATTCAAATTCTTGCCTAATACTTGCTGTCAGATACGCTTGAAGGTAAGCCAAAGTTTATATTTCTCTATTGGCATCATCAACAACAAGCTTATTTTTCTTAATTGTTGGTTTGTCTGATCAGACGTTCTTAAAATTGTCTATTATTCATTCAATCGTTTTCTGTAATGGCCTCTGCTTCTCCGGATATCTAGCAGCAAACGTTCGTGACAATACTTTATTACTCTATTCATAAATCATAACCATATTCTAATCTTCGTTAGAGTAATTGAGGAGTCCAGGCATTGTTAGCAATTTTGAAAAACTTAGCGACATTTCGTAGCCGCCACCTATTTTTCTAGCGACCACGGCTAACTTGATTTTTCCAAACAAAGTTGAAATCAAAGTTTAATAGGCGGAAATCGGGTTTTTGGTAATTAATCGAAAGTTATGAGATTTAGATAGATATAGGGAACGTAGTATAAAATTACGTGCTTTTATTTCGGACACATATGATAATTAAAATAATTGGTCAAGTGCGAGTTGGACTCGCATACTAAGGGTTCCGTACGACCTTCAAAATTTGCTTGATTTTTATAAGAATACATATGTATTTAGTTTTCTAATTTGGCCCCCAAAAATTAACTTTAGAGTATTATTTTACTAATAAACTTTCAGGGAAGCCTTTTATAATCTACTGTCTGAATTTGGAGGCTCTATAGATTGGAAGATAAAGGGAAAATAGGTCAAGTTTTAAATTATAAATTATTAAATCTGTTATTCAAATTATTTAAAAATACAAATAAAACATATTTTTCAAAATTTAAATAGTGTAGTTTCTAAAATGGGAATTAAGTCGATGTTTAATATATTTGCTAATATCTTTTAAATAAATGATTTAAATATATGACATATTTGTAATTCACATAATGAACCTTTTGTTTGATATATTACATGATGCGTTTAAAAATTGGATTTTTATTTTCCATTTAACTGTATAATTTGTCCCTAAAATAACTATGGAGGTTTTCCAATAATTTTTCCTCTAAATTTCAAATGAGCCCCATTACCCCTAATTATTTTCAAAATTTTAGGTATTAGGTATGGTTTTGGAAGTAAAATGGGAAGTGAGACTTTTTTATTTCTTTTTGTTAATATCTTGTAAATAATTAATTTTAAAAATACGAAAAATATATATTTGTATTCCTCCTAATGAGCCCCTTCATTTGATATATTGCATGATGCGTTAAAAAAATATTTTTTATTTTCCGTTTAATTCTATAATGTGCCCCCCAAAATGAATATTAGGGGTTTCTCCTTATTTTTCCACTATACCTCTATTTTTTTCAAAATTTTACAGCTTATGGTTTCGGAGATAAGGGGAGGGGGAATGGTTAATTTTTTTTATATTTTTGTTAATATCTTTTAATTAATTTATTTTAAAAATCTTAAAAAAATTATATTTCTTTTTGTCATAATGAGTCCTTTCATTTGATATATAACATGATGGGTTAAAAACAATTTTAATTTTATATTTTCCATTTAATTCTGTAATCTGATCCCCAAAATTAAAAGTAGAGGTTTCTCCTTGTTTTTCCAGTAAACTTCAGGTCAGATTCTATACCTCTATTTTTTTTTTAACTTCACGTTTTATAGAGATAAGGAGGGATGGGTAAATTTTGAAATATTTTGTTAATATCTTTTAAATTATTTTTTTATTTAAAAAAAATACATTTATGTTCCTCAGAATGAGACCTTTCATTTGAAGATTTGATTACATGATGCGTTTTAAAAAAAAATAATTTTTCAATTTTCATTTAATTCTATAATTTGCCCCCCAGAATTAGTATTAATGGTTTCTCCTTATTTTTCCTGTAAAGCTCGGGCAACGTTCTATATTTCGTATAGTTTCGGAGATCAGGGTGGGGAATGGTCGATTTTTTTAGTTTTTCCCCCCAGAAGTACCCCTAAAATCAAAATTTCTGCTTTTACGGTATGTACTCCTGATCGGGTCACCAAACTATACATTGATACCAAATTTCAACCTCTTCCGTCCAGTAGTTTAGGAGAAAATTGCTGTGATGTGACAGAGGCAGAAATCTGGAGTGATATTATAAGGGTATCCGTAAACTGTATATACGTAACCCTAAAAATGTGCAATAATTTTAGTGAAAATATAATAATTTTACGCCCATGGTACATTAGTTTCATTCCACACATCTGCCACCACTACTTATGGGTCATAGAGAGCTCGTTACCATTATTCTCACTTGTGAGATCAATGTTAAGGTGTCAGTTTCAAAAGACGAAAATTTCTCAATTGACAATCTCTTCCCACATTTTTAAGTGGGGTATCCACTAAACCTTCGTTTCATTGTTAAGGTTAAGTTAATAAAACAGCACAGGTGTATTATTAAAAACTTTATTTTATATCTTTGGTCAAATAATTTGGTATAACTTGATACATTCAAAAGTTGAATTTGTACTGTACACAAATAATTTGAAATTGGCACCTATAAATATACAAAAACAATTATTTTAAATATATACACAACAAAATTATGGATATTCAATTAAAGAAATAATCAAATGGCAACTGTTGATATACACACTAATACTTATAAAGTGAGTAGCTGAACAGATAATTGATTCTGTGTACACTCTTGTAATTCTAATTATAGAAGTCGCAATATCATAGTTTTAAAAACCACATTTTATTTTTCTTCTAGGTGCAACAGAAACTATGATTGAGACCGATTCTGTTTTAGTTTGAAGTGTATAATACAGTATCAGCAATAATTATATACAATTTTATCTGTAAAGATTTATGTACAAAGTAAACAACAGCAATCTGTTATTACTACTAATGTCTTGAACATAAAGTCTTTTATTGAGATTCACAACTGCAACAATCTTAAATCTAAGTTTTAAATAAACAGTCATTTCTTTTATGATGAACTTGTTGGAATGCCTCAATAAAACTTTCATTATATTGCACTAGTTTTTTTTCTTCATTTCGGTTTTTGAGCACTTAATATTTTAAAAGTATAATAAAAGCGTGTAGTTATTTCTGGAACTTTTAAGACTAACTTTTAAACTACTTCGCGTTCGAGTTTCATTAATAAAAATAAACGTTAGTAAGGGAAATCTGAATAATTTTGAAACAAGGTATTTAACATTTTTTAACATCTAATAAGTGTAAACTAGTAGGGTAATATTAATAAGCATTATGCGCATAAATAGACTAAATCTGATAAAACTCGGGTTCTGAAACAAAGTACTACTGATTGCCGACAAAACTATTTAAATCGATTTAGTAAATTATAACTGGAGACAAAGCATTGTGTGTTCAAAAAGAGCTTCTTCTTCTGCTATCTTTTTTTGGCAGTTCTGTCTGTTTCTTTTTTGCAGTGGTCTGCAAGCTATGACCCGTGGGTCACCACAATAATTTCAGGTGACCCACTTGAGTTCCGAAATTAATGTATAATCTACCAGGCATCTGCAACCAACAACACAGCGCTATGCTAATTTGGGGGGCATATCTTTAAAAATGTCATTTAATATAATGACCAAAACGACTCTTTAATACTCACATTTTGGTTGATTTTGAACCGCGGCCAAAAAAGGCTACCAACCCCTGCTTTATTTAATATTTTATCGTTGATGGTGGAAGCCATTACTTTGTGATATATTCAAAAATGATATATTTAAATTTACTTAATTAGTTTACCACTTTGTTTCTATGCAATATTCTTATACACAAAAATGCCATATTTATGTAATCCTTCCAAGAGTTTAACACATAGCTACTGTTGTAGACAAGAACCTTCGGTCTGTTTCAAAATGTTTTGTCGTCATTCATGACATTTGTTTCCGTTTGAAAATGGCATAGTATTGTCGAAACTAGTCAGGGTTTTTATGTTTATTTATTAAATAAATTAATTAATTAGTGATACAAAACAAAGTAATTCGTTTTTCTAATATTTTATCATTTTATCTTTTCTGTAGTCGGCCCACATTTCTTCTACCTGCTTGTTATTCTAATTACTCTATTGACTGCCAACAAAATAAAATCAAGATGTGGAAACAATTTGGATAGAACTAGATTATTATGGGAAAATTGACATAAAAATCCAGATACTGATTTGATTCTTAACCATCAGGTAAGGATGGCAAAACAGAATATTCCAGAATCTAGGACACCTGCAATATGTATTCCAGATGGTAATCCAACATCTAGAGACACCAACCAACAAACCTAAGCAGAAGATAGAAACAGAAGAAACTCACAAAATATCGATAAGTAACACAAATCTTAGAGGCCCATGTACAACGTGGCTGAATCAAATGCTAAAAATGAAAGAACTGAAACTAGAGACCCAAAGTAGAACTGAATAAAGAAAAAATAAGATAAGGACGGCCAGAATTTTTTTTCTAAATATTGAAAGGAATTTACTTCAGTACTTTAAATATCTTGTAATAGTTTTCAACCCTCCTATTTTTAGCCATTTTGCCTCTGTTTAGGTTAACGCTAAAAACATGCCGATACCAGTTTAATTTTTTTATTTTCAGTTTTTTCCTGTGACTATTTTCTTCTGGTTATCTTGTTTTAACACTATGCCTTTTCGTTTAATGTTCCATTTTTATATCAGTTGCTATTTTTTATATTTTATTAATTATGATATTTTATTTATTTATTCTTGACATATTCGCTCTATTTGCTCATTTACTTAACGTATATTTGCCGAAAGTATTAAAATTTATGTTTCAGAAATAATTACACGCTTTTCTGGTTAATAATATTTACACATATTCATAAATAAGAGAAATATAATTCAGGTCAGGATAAATTGATGGATCTAGCTTGATCATATTTTAATTTCGCAGAAGATTGTCATTTGATTGCAAATTTATTTTAAAAATCATACTGTTTTGATATTTTTAGCAAATGTACTTCAAATATATTCAGCTGTATGAAAAGAAGCAGTTGAATATGGACTGAGTGTAAACAAAATATGTTCTAATTTATTCATGTTTGTTTTCAATGTCACATGCTCTCACCATGAGTTTATATAATAATGAGGTTTATATTATTACCATGATGTGCCTATGTGTCACTCATAGATTAACATAGCAACTAATGTTCCTTATGAAAACTTACATGATTTTGCCAAAACCGATGCATTAACAAGGAGTTGTATAAAAGGAGTCACCAATAGCTCAAGGTAAAGGTTGGTATTATCGGATTCTACTTCTGTTGTGATTTTACACGACTATATAAAATTTTAACATTTGTCAATTTGAAATTGCCCACGTTCAGTTCTATATCCTCAAAACAATTGCCAGCTCTGTGTACCCGAAAAGAGTCAACACATTGAAATGTACATATGTAAACTTATAAAAATGTTCATTCAACATTTGGAAATAGGTATATAATAATAACTAGGAACTTCTAGGGTCCTCTTGTTTATTAACTTTACCAGAATTCCTTTCTTTTCTTTGGGAACTTTCAGCTCTAAGTTGTACTACAATTGTTTAAACAAGTCATACACATTCCATCTGTTTATTATATTATTTCGTTTCAGTTTAAATGGATATGGTTTGTGAGCAGCTTTGGAAACAGTTCACTGTTTAACCTGCTTTCTTTCAATTTAATGTGTATAAATAAAACTGTCCTATTTGGTGTAAATTGTTTCGCATACTTAAACAAAATTTAGGCAACCTTTAAAATTAAATCATACTTTCTTAGAGCTGTTTAAATCTCATCAATTTATTGTCTTAGTTATAATAAAAAATAAAAATAAAGTACTATTTTCGTTAAACTTCTTTGAAATAGATAAGAAAAATAAGTTCAAGTATTTGTTTATAAAGACCACTTTATGCTGGAATTAGATTATAAATAAATCGAACATATTTAGTTTTAAATTATTGGACTGAAATTTAAAATTAGTATTTGTAATCAAATGAAAACTGAAAACCGACAATAAAGAACTTTGCTATTTCATTTTTGTCAAACCAATGAACAGTTAAAAAATATACTTTGAAAATTCAATCTTTTATTTCGGTTCTTCTGGTTGAACTCTTTAAACCCAAGATGGGACTAGTTCCTCATTTTTTACTGATCATTGAATCACTAAATAACACTTCCCGTTGTTTGGCTCCTTTCTGCATCGGTACTATCACTTATGGTTACAATTTTACACGTTAGATTAGATCACAGGTTCATCAATATCTTCAGCTAGTAGCTCCTAAAGACAATGGACCATTTTTTAAATGACCCGCGCCTTGAAATGCTTGATTAGCCATTGAACTGGGTGGCGGTTGGCCGGAACCGGACATGTTATTGTTTAAATCTCCGTTAGAAGGGGGCATCGGGGGCCGATGACCGTTCAGCAGGTGGTTGGGGAGACTCACCTGTAACAAATTGGAAATAATTTGATTATGCTGATTAATATATGAACCGTAAAGTGAATAAAATCGATTTTTAGCTACAATATTTCATTATCAAATATTTACATATCATATGTTTTTGATCAATTGTTAAACAAAATATTAAAGCATGGCTCGTAATAGGGTGTTAAAGACATAAGTAAATGTGTAAATATTGTAAGTTCAGAGACGTGTTACCGCGTTACGTAAATTTGAGAAGAAAATATTAATAATTTATGGCGTAAGCCGCTATTTTGTGATATTCGGTCACCATTATTATGAAAGTAATGACATTACTTATATTAAGTGTGTAGTTTTGACATTACACATGTCATTTTCTAACATAATATAAATTAACAAATACAACAGTAGATGAATAAGGTTATTTCTGGACCACGACTAGGCCCAGAACGGTGGGAAAGTTGTTTGTTGAAATTTTAAATTTAAATTGTTGTGTTGCGAGTTGCGGCGCGCGCAGGTAGTGGAGGTTTGAATTAAATGGCGCCATCATGCGGCGGTCGTGGTAAGCAAATAGAAAAAAGCTAATTGGCTTGGTCGGGTTTCGAGCCTTGGACAAAATGTACTACTACGCGTTGACTTAATAAGTCCAAAAAACATTTATGCCTTATGAACCACGCCATTTAACCTTTTTTTAACCATCTTGTACATACGACTGCCAACAGACAAGCATAAATTTGTTAGCTGCCTTCTGTAAACTATAGGACGGAGTAGAATCCATCCCGTATTTACGGAGTCAAATCCGTCCTATATTTCAACCATAGCATATAACTCCTTGTGGGCTACTCCATAAATTATTTCATTTTTAACATTTTATATTATCGCCCTGTGTAACATTAATTCCTCGCCACACTTTATGCAACTTCTTATGGGCTATGAAATAAATATTTTTTTAATAACACTGTATATATAATTCAACTCCAGTATATATTTCAACCATCCTGTATATGACTTGTTTACGTTCACATCATATAACAGATTTTTAATCACCCTATATAATTTTAATTTCACATTTTTTCCATCATTTTTATACCACCAAACGTCCACTCCACCCTATATTCCAACCATCCTGTATATACGGCTGCCTATGGACCATTATCATTCTACTCCGTTCTATATTTCAATCATCATATAAATGCAACTCCTTCTATCACTTTACTTTGTGATTTTTGTGCTATAACTGTATAAACGCACCAAATGGCAGTTTAGCGTTTGATATGTGTTGTCACTGAATTTTCTTTAAGGCCGGGAGAATGTGACAACCAAATGCACAGTCTTCGAAAAATGGAAAAATTTTCATTTAAATAGGTATTTGCCTGGCGTACAAACAAAACGAGCTTGGTACTCATTGATTTAAGGAGTCGAAAATACTATGTTTTACTACCTATATGCTTAATATATACATAAAAAAAAATTCAAATTCGCAATTAAAACGTCCAGTGCTTAAAATTCCCGCACTATTACATTGGAATTAAAATATTTATGACGAAATGTCCGTTATGCTATTTCGATGAAATTTTTGATAAGAATTTTGGAATTTTCGGTGATTTTCTGCAAAACTGCATGTTGCACGTCGCAGAAAAGTATATGGGATCAACTAGGGATCTTCCTTAATAGATTAAACGTTAAAAAACTATACACATACACAAGGAGTTTTCGCAAAATAGACTAATATGTTAGGGATATTGGTCGATTTCCATGCACGCATGTGTTCATTTACGAATTTCATCATTTTAACCATAGAATATTCTTTTTCCAAATTTGAAGTTTCACCAATTCAGATATATACTCTATTAAACAAGACCATATTCATTCAAAACGGTTCACCACAAGAAATCAGGTAACATACATATAAAAAAAATATGCGACGAATTGATAACCTCCTCCATTTTGGAAGTCGGTTAACAACTAGCTTGTATTCATTCATAACACTAATGTTAAAGGTAAAATGTATAACAAAGACTATGTTAAGGTAGATGGCGAACTAAGATCAGAAATTGGACCTCCACCGAAAGTCGAAAAAACGACAAAGTCCCAAATATACAGGGTGGTGCAGAGGAAACGCATGTTTTTCAATATTAAATTACTGGGACACAATGGGTTGAAAGTAATAAAAACAAGTATTAAATGATAGGTTTTTTAATGCATTTTTTGAAATTACATACCATATTTAGGTTTGGAAAATAATGTCTTTGAGATGACGTCCTTCTTGCTGGATACAAATTTGGATCCTCGGCTCTCTCCAACATTTCATTCGGCACGGCTTCAATTTCCTGACGAATGGAATTCTTAAGGTCATCGAGTGTGCGAGGCTTGTTGAGGTACACTTTTGATTTAAAAAATCTCGAAATCACATGTCCTGGGAACATTTGTCGAACCACTTCCATGGATGCTCTCGCCGTGTGAGCTGTGGCACCATCCTGCTGAAACCAAATGTCTCTCATGTTCACTTGACTCCTTTCAAGTTCTGGCCGAAGAAAGTTGTTTAACATTTCAACGTAGCGAGCTGATGTAACAGTAACTGCATTTCCTTCTTCTTCAAAAAAAATATGGTCCAACACTCCCCAACTTTGAAATGCAGCACCACACTGTTACCTTTAAACTGTGCAGAGGTCTTTGGTGTAATTCTTTTGGGTTCTCCGATGCCCAATACCGACAGTTTTGAACATTGACGTAAACGTCAAGATGAAAATGTGCTTCATCATTCATGAAGGCTGTAGCATCGGGATTTTCCGTAAACATTTCATCCATTATGCGACAAAACTCTCTGCGCTGTACAAAATCCCCTTCTTTAAGCTACTGGACGATCATTATTTTATACGGATGGAACTTGAGGTCATCATGTAAGATGCGGTGAAGCGAACGACGTGACATACCCAGCGCTACAGCATGTCGTCTAGTCGATCGTTTAGGGCTGGTAACAACTGCCGTTCTGACTCGGTCTACATTTTCCGGAGTACGTACTGAACGGGGAAGACTAGGTGGTTTCTTTTTCATCACAGAACCAGTAATTCTAAACGCTGCAACCCATCGGAGTACGGTATTTCGATCAGGCACTGCACCTCGACGTCCAACTCTAAAATATTGACGGAAAAGACGTTGCACTGTGACTACAGAATCATTGTTTCTAAAAAACTGCTCGACAACGAACACACGATGTTGTACGCTCCAACGCTCCATAGCGACTGAAACGGCATTCCATGAGCCGGCTGCCAACATTCGTTCAAGGTCAAAACCCCCTCCCGTCGCCGCGTACTAGCGGTTCGAAAAACATGCGTTTCCTCTGCACCACCCTGTATATGCAAATATTAAAAAAAGCAAATATATCACGGCAAAAGCAGCAAGAGTATACCAAATAATAATAAGATCTACTGTTACCTATGCATAGACAACATGAAGACTGAAAATTTGGAGAATAAGAGGTTTGGGAACGTAAAATGTTAAGGAATATCTTTAGAAGAAATAAATGTCAAGACGAGTATAGACGAGAAAAAAATAAGAAATTGCAAGAGCTGAACCAAAAACCAAGAATTGTTGAAGAGGTGAGAATGCAACGAGCTAAATGCAACATGGCAATGATGGGACGAGAAAGAAAGAAGGAAACAAGAAACTAAAGATAAAGCAGCCAGAGGGAGGAATGATAGATATAAAGGAAGTGGGAGTATGGGACTGGAACAAGGAAGATTGACCGGAAAATGTAGAAAAGAAGAGTGCAAGAGCTCAAGGTCACTGAGCTGAATGAGAACACTTCTGCACCACTATCAATAAAATATGCCACCACTTTATTGGTCTCTTTGGATATTTTGATTTCCACCAAGATAAAAGTGTTTTTCTTGATAACTATTTTACATAAACTAAATTACAAGAAAATTAGCAGATTATTTGTATTTATGCAATTAGAAATGAGATAACGGAAATGTTTTAAAAATAAGAAATGGTGCCATTCATCACAAACACAAAATTGATCTATTAGCATACAACCAGCCAAGTCCAGGTAACTCTAACACAAGTTCATATAAGAGTTGATCTAAAATGAAAACTATTGCTCAGGTTGATAAATCTGTTGTAACAAGAGGATGTGGAATGTTGATCTGTTTGAAGAAATTAGACTTTGAAGACGCGTTTCCCCGAAAATCGTAGATGTCGGTCTTTACATATCGCGTCTTCCAATTTAACGAAATGTATCAAATACAGAAGTGTTCGAGAGGACATTCAATTGTGGGAAGCGCAACTGATGAAGGTTCCCTAACCAGAAACAATATATATTATATATTGTCTTGCGTACAAAAGAATGACACCTCGAATAGCGTATTTAATATCTCTGACAGGTGAAGTTAACCTGAAAATTTCATCGTGACATTCTAACCTAGGGATTATGGGTAACAGCAATGATATCGAACTGCTCCAGATTTGGAATCTCTATGTGCTAGTTTGACCAAAAATGCTAGATGTCGGTCTTTACATCTCGCGTCTTCAAATTTAACGAAATGTATCAAATACATAAAGAAGTGTTCGAGAGGACATTCAATTGTGGGAAGCGCAACTGATGAAGGTTCCCTAACCAGAAACAATATATATTATATATATTGTCTTGCGTACAAAAGAATGACACCTCGAAGAGAGTATGAAATAAGACTTTATTTGAATGGGTCACTAGTCAATATTTGGTATTTGTATTGTCGGTCACTTCAAAAGCTAAGCTCAAATCTTCGGATGTAGTTATCTGAACGTTTTCATTCCGCAGCTTTCGAAGCTCTATAATTTTTTTGTAGTATATTTTAATTCTATACTTATGAGGCATATTCAATTTAATCTCATTTAATGATTATTTGTCAGTATACAGATTGTATCTTCACAAAACAGTTGGCAGGAAAATAGGTTTTGTCATATAAGTACTGTCTGGACTTACCGGAGGTATAGACGTTTGTCTTTTAAGATGTGACAGTGGTGGAGGATTGTAAGCCATATTTGCAAAAACCAATCGTTCTTCGTAGTCATATTCACAGAGTATCTTGTTCTCGCATAGGTAGAATCTGTCACCAACGCAAAATCTGTAACAAGTGAAAAAAATATTAAAACAAATAAAATTAAGATGATTTTATTCAAAGAAATATTGAAATATTTTATTCGTTTAATTTAAAAAAAACGTCTGTTTGATATTTATAAAAATAAGTCTCAGAAATACTTTGAATCGTCTAGGATATGCTCCTATTTTAAATTTTAATGTTCCCATTGATCAATTTGATATTGTTACCAATAAATCGTTTTAAGAAATGTTCCTGGCACACTTACACAATTATTTTTAAAAATAAGTTTATTTGAAGAAACATCATAAGTGATATTTCATTTGTAAATTCGCATTGAAATAATTTAGGGTTCTGTAATAAATCAATCTACTGGAAAATAATTTCAATCCAATTTTTATTCGTTTATTTTTATTAATGAAACTTTATCTAAATATAGAGCAAATAGCATTTCCACAACGATTCAGTAATTTTAACACAAAATATACCGTCTAAACTGTATACTAAGGCAAGTTTTGGCAAAAGAATAAATGTTCTTTATTCCTGCACAAGAGAGATTATTAAAAACTAATAACTAGTTTGTCTAAAAGATATATTTATGAACAGCATCTTTTCCAATAATGCTGTTAGTCCAAGAAATATGGTATTTGAAAGTTAACAAATTAAATCCCCTACGATTTTCTTGTTCGAATGTCTAATTCTCCGAAGCCTTTTCGGCTACGGAACCAAGAAAGTTTTTATCTCGATATTTTGAGGAAAAATCTGAGACTATAGAAGATATTGCTATTCAGGCAGTTTATGTGTATTCAAAATACTTAATAAGATATTATATGGAAAATGCTCCATAAACAAAGAACTTATTAGCAACAAAATCCGTAATCACATTTTTTATAAGTACTTAGAACTTTTAAAACATAATTCAACACTGTACATAAGTTTTAAAAACTGTAGTTTTACGTTCCTCGAAGTTTCCTTGGACTTCCATCGTCTTGAAGTGGTTGATCTCACAACGTTTCAGTAGCTTCTTATCTGGTCCAATCAGCGTCCTCGTACCTGGAGATTGGTTGTCGGTGATGCGTAGGGGCAGAGGTCCAAGAAGAGCTCTCCAAATATGTTTAACCCTAGTAAGATAAACTTATTTTTTTGTACAGAAAAGATAAACAGGCGCCTCAGAGGCGCCAAATTTTAAGTACTGATTTATTTACATATTTAAATAGAAATACTTTTTTTATGTATGAATTAAATGTTACATTATTATTAATTAAAAAAAAACACAAATAGGTATTATTATTTGTTTATTCTAAGGAATAATGTTAAATTTTCAAAAATGTAACAAAAAGTAGAATTTTTTTACAGTACTAACAATTTTAAGTTTTTTTTATGAATAGCTAACTTTTTATAACATTTTGTCTTACTAACTAATAAGTTACAATATAATCAGTCTCAAATCACAAAAAATACTGAAAAAATCTCAATTTATAAACATTTGTTGCAAACATCTTTTTTATGTTCTCCACATACGGTATTTTTACATTTCGTACAAGTCATCTTAGACATTCTCTTTTTTTTTGTTGTACAAATGCTACAATAACGCCGCACTTTAGTCGGAGGTTCTTCATCAGCTTCTTGAGAAAGTTCTAGATTAGCCTCTGGTACTTGTGGTAGGATCTTCTCTATATTTTCTCTCAACCTTCTTTGCAAAGTAGGAATGCGCAGTCTAGATCTCATCCACGGTGCACACAGTTCGATCGACAATTGTTTCATGTACTCTCTACGGTTTATTGGTTTTTCTTGTTTTGTTAAAATATTGTGAGTGTAAATTATATAAGAATTGACAAAAGCTATGTTCAACATGCCATAAAACATTGTCATCGGCCATCTGTTAGTTTTCCTAGAACAAGACATCGAAGAACACATCTGATCAAAAGTATCGACGCCGCCTTTAGTCTGGTTGTAGAACATAATGATCTCAGGTTTACCAGTTGTTGGATTTATTGCAACATCTTCATCGCACGATGACAACATATACACCATCTTTGAAGGCTTCGGCTTGTATGATGCTAGGGTCAAAGGTCCATCAAAACAGAACATAGATGTACCAACAGGTCGAGAACGAGTGTTTTTCAATTCTTCAGGAATTTCCCGTTTGTTTGACCGAACAGTACCCACAACTGTCAATTTATACGGTTCCAGAAGCAATGACTTTGAAACAGGGATAGATGTGAACCAATTGTCACATGTTATATTGCGGTGGGAACCATGAACTGGCTGAGATAACTCCTTCAAGTAATACTCTCCTTGCGGCAAACCATTTGTATTTGTAGCTTTTCCAATGTATGGCAAAGCATTTATCATATAATAGGTCCCACTATCGCACATCATAGGAATTTTTATACCATACTTATTTGGTTTATTTGGTATGTACATCCGAAATGGACATCTACCACGAAAACCAAGTAGTTGTTCATCAATAGTGACATTACTTCCTGGGGAATAATTCATTTTGCATTGAGCTATAAACATATCCCAAACCTTTCTAATTGGAATAAATGGATCTTGCTGGCGACGATCAGGACGTAAAGTTTTGTCGTCCATTCTGAGACACCTGACAATAAAGTCAAACCTATCTCTACTCATTACTGCCACATATCTTGAACCAGTAAATGAACTGTCAAACAGCTCAACTGTTGATAAATGATTATCTTTCATCGCAGCGCTCAGAGTAAGTAGTCCTATGAAAGATTCGATTTCAGTGGCATTTGTGTCTGCAAATGTCAAACTAGTCATAGTATCAGAACGTTTATTCGATATCTCTACATTGGTCCACTGAACAATTTCTTGAATGATTTCTTCCGTAATAAATAATTTGAAGCATCCAAGTGGTTCAAAAATATTTCTGCACATACGACTAGGACCTCTATTTGAGCGAACTATATTGATCGCAGCTGTTCTGCCACTACTTTGCCCTTTAGAAGTAGCCCAAACATGCCTGCTCTTACCTCTAATCACTCTTTGCGGCGGGATTACTATGCGGTGGTCATGTCTTTGATTTTCAGAAGTTGTTGAGGTATCATTCGGACTTTCTTCGATAACTTCGTCTATGTATTCATCTTCAAAATCACTCTGAACATTATCTTCATTTATATCGTTCTCCGTCTCGCTGTTACTGCCATCCTCGGTCTCTTCCTCTTCCTGCATCAAAAAATAAGCAAGTTCGCTGTCTTCCAACCCTTTTCTGCGCGCCATGATGTTAAAACGTTCCTAAAAACCATTTTAATTAATTTAGTAATAATAAAATATCTTTATATTTACCATAAATGCGTAATAATAGGTAAAAAGTAAAAAAAACTAAATCACTAATAAATGTGCGAAAGTTACACAGAAGATAAACTTGCGCCTCTGGAGCGCAACGCAATGTCATAGCGGCGAAACTAAAGTACTTACCGAACAGCAGCGGTCGTCCCTCGGGCGTGTTGATTGACGACTGAGTTAGCTCGAAAACACAAGTGTAAACTCGCGCGGGTTAAAAAGAGACAGCGATATATCTGTTTCGCGGGCGCCTCTGAGGCGCAGTTTATCTTTCTAGGGTTAATTTGGACGCTGGGCTCGCTAATTATATTTTCGTTCGAGATTATATATGCTGTCTCGATGAATTTTCTTTTGTACCAGTGCTCTTCCTTGTGAATTGCGCTGGCCTGGTCCCAGTTGATATTATGGTGTTCGGTCCATGCGTGATTAGCTAGCTCAGACTTCGTTTCCTCCGCCCTTTGAGTAGCTGTGCGGTGCTCCTTAATCCTGGTGTCCAGCGGTCGCTTTGTCTCTCCAATGTAATCTTTGCCACATTCACACGGTATGCTGTATATGCAGTTCTTTGGTATTGCTGGTGGTGTTGTTGCTTTTGAAGATCATTCTGATTCCATAGCTGTGTGCAATTCTTCTAAGTTTCTCCGACAAGCCTTTAGTATACGATAATATTAGAGTTGCCACCGTGATGTCCTTTTGCTGCCTAGGTGGTTTGTCCAGCTCTTTAAACGCCTTGGTAATGATCGTTTCCGGATATACATTCGCCAAAAAGTCTTCCATAAGTTTCACTTGTCTTCTTTGAGGGCTTCTGGTGTTCTGCAGATATTTTTGGCTCTATGGATTAGTGTTTTGAAGTGAAGGTATAATCCTGTATGCGTAGCCTTCCTGTAGACTGTTGTTTGGATTCCGGTCCTAGTCCTTTGACACTTTACATCAAGGAATGGTAAGCACCCACTCTCTTCCATCTCCATGGTGAATCTAATGGATGGTTGGGATTAGTTCAGGTGCCCCAGGAATGCCTGTAGTTCTGCCTCTCCATATTACCAAATATACCTCAACCATAGCTTAGGCTGCTTCTCGTAACTCCTTACTGCATGTTCTTCGAACCGTTCCATGTAGATGTTGGCGATGGTTGGTGATAACGGGGAACCCATAGGCAATCCATCTTCTTGCATGAAGAACCGGTCCTTCTCTTGAAAGTAGCAGTTCTCGAGCCCACATTCAAGCAAGTCCATGATTGAGCGAGCCCAGCGTCCAAATTAAAAATATTTGGAGAGCTTTTCTTCGGCCTCTGCTGCTACGCATCACCGGCAACCAACCTCCATGTAGGAGGACGCTGATTGGACAAGATAAGTCCCAATGACCATGATCGGCGCGCATGACAGACTAAGAGTATAATATAAATGCGACAAATAATCTGAATTTCCTATCTTGCACCTGATGACAATAGCAGATACACAGCTATTGAAACGTTGTGAGATCAACCACTTCAAGACGATGGAAGTCCAACGAAACTTCGAAGAAGGAGTTACGTTGTCTGCCAACTTCAGACTAACATTGCAGTTTTAAGTATTTCTAATTATTACTATACTAAATTACTAAATACTATTTTGAATACAGTTGGATGGGGAACTTCTAAATTGTCATATTTCCCGCCTAACAGTTTACGAGAAACAATGATGCACTTCTGACACTCACTAGATGAGAAAATTTTTCTGTAAATCTCCTCAAAGCACGAAACAAGAAAATCTTAAAACAAAAGCAGGGCTTTTACAGCAAAGGAACATCGCTAAAAAATTGTTTGACGTGGCTAGCCTGGTGCTAGAAAACTATTGGCCTTACAACATATAAAGACAAGCAAGGAACACATATAATGTGGAGAACTGATATCACTGGAAAAAATACTGTGAAAGATTTCTTATAAGACAACATTAAACGCAAAAATTTCAGGAAAAAAACCCTGTTTTAATAAAAATCAAAAGCAACTACGCTTGCCCAGCAGTAAAATGGACCTCAGAAGACTGGCGGAAGTGATCATAGTATGTAGACCAAAATTAATTGTAGTAATAATTTGGTATAATCATAGTGGAAAAGGCTTAGGTATATTCACAGAATGCAGCATTGCTACTATAAAATATCCAGTGATTGCACTGAACTAGAGATGCATGAGAAGAAATTGTGGTGCCACTGCAAAGGCAGAAATTATAACCAAGATAAGGGGCAACAACATTTCATTTTTGAACATAATTTAATGTAATTTCGAAAAGATTGTTGAGGAGGTCTTGAATTATTTTGTCTATTCATGGGTTTTCTCTCCTCCAAATTTTTTCCTGTAACAGATAAGTATTTAAAAAATTGTATATGTAGAACAAAGTGTAGTAAGGCAATTTCGTAAAATTGCCCGGATTACTGGTTGTCTGTACAGAGATTCTTCCTCACAGTTTTTCTGAGAGAAAGAGATGTCTATAAAATGATCAACCAGTATTCCTGTATATAAGTAATGTATTGTATATTGTGTAATACTTATCTGTGTATGGAGACGTTTCAACTCCGAGTCTGGAGTCGTTGTCAATCGTTTAGTGTTGTTTTCGAGGCTTTTTTCTAAAAAATTTTCGCTTTGATTTTGAATTTATTGTTTGTCAAAAAATTTGACACTGACAATTTGTCGTTTGGCGATCACTTGACGCTGAGGTTACCGTTTTTTTGTTCTGTTAGCAGTAAATTCTTCCAGTCCAAATGAAGGTCGGCTGAAGGTGCTCCGATTTCAGTGTTGTTTATCATCATACAGCTGGCTTCTTTAAGTTTTCTCTTTTTTAAGTTTTCTTCTTTCAACAAGATCTTTGTTTTATCCCAGTCTATCCTATGGCTGCCGGTGCTCGTTAATACATGATTGGCCAAATTTGATTTGTCCACATGTCTTCTGGAAATGTTATATTGATGTTCTTTTTTCCTTACTTCTAAAGGTCTTGAAGTTTCACCGGTATAAGAATGGCCACAGTCACACAAAACACTGTACACACAATTTTTAGAACTCTGGGTTGCGTTAAACGGTTTGGTATGTGTGAGGATAGAGCGCAAGGTATTATTTGTTTTAAAAACAGTTTTAACGCTGTATTTATTTCCTAACCGCTTAATTTCGAAATTACTTACGAATGAGGTATGGGCCAATTTCAACAACAAATTTTAGAAAATTAGAAAACCTGAATAAGAAACTAGCACGATCACAGAACAGCTTAACGTTCCTAATAAAATGCCGAAATGAGGGAATAATTCCAAAGGGGTTGTTACCAAAAATGCCATTCACAGACAGAGTTAGTATTAGAATTCAGTTGAAAACAGGTAATGCTTTAGTTAGAAATAGAATACAACACCATCGGAAATTGAAGGTAAGCCTTAAAAATAACATCATTATATTAGAAAACAAATTCAAAGAAACGCACATTCCATCAGACTATAACCGCATCTTTAATTGTTTAAAGGATTCATACAGCTTGGAATTTCAAATATGTAAAAACAGAAATATAAATAAATTTCAACATCTCTTAAATGAAAAACACAAAAAATCTGTACTTACACCAAATACAAATTTCATCAATAAAACTGTGATTAATTTATCAACTAAACACATTACACCAACAGAACAATACGTACTTTCTAAGGGATTAAATTATTCAATCACTCCACAAAATATACCTAAACTAGATCTGATAGTTGCGATTGAAGACACAGCCCAAAAACTGCCTCCAGAAGTGTCAAGTGAATACCGAATAAGAAATAAATTACTTCTAGAGAAGCAACACAAAATGAAATACAATCTTACTCCTACAGAGAAATATGCCGTAGAAAAACTTAAAAAGACAACACAATTAAAATTCTACCTGCCGATAAAGGTAACGCTACGGTTATACTTGATAAAAATGATTACAACACCAAAATGATGGACCTTATTAACACAGGATCATATTCTAAGCTCAAAAAAGATCCTACGCAAAATATAGAAAAAGCCGCTAGAGACATTATAACAAAACACAAACAAGAATTCACTCCATTAGAACGAAAACACTTAACACCACACTATAGTAAACCTCCACATTTATATGGCGTTCCAAAAATACATAAAGACACAATACCAATGAGACCCATTGTAAGTTCAATAAATTCACCATTACAAAACACATCAAAATTTTTACTAAATATAATTAAACCTTACGAAAATAATCCAAACAATTTAAAAAACACTAACGATTTTTTAACAAAATTAAAAAGCATTATTATCAACAGAAATGATATACTAGTAAGTTTCGACATAGTTAGTCTTTTTACAAATGTACCTGTTGATAAATCATTACAAATTATAAAAAATAAATTACAACAAGATATTACCTTACACAACAAAACAAAACTAAACATTGACACAATTATGGAACTAACCGAACTTTGCTTAAACACTACATATTTTCAATTTGAAGGAGATTTCTATAAACAAGAATTTGGTATGGCCATGGGTTCTTCTTTATCTCCTATAATCAGTAATATATTCATGACATATTTTGAAGAAAGATTCATAGGCAAATATAAAAATAAACCAAAAGTGTGGTGGAGATACGTTGATGACATTTTTGTGGTTTGGGAGTATGGTGCTGAAGAACTGCACTCATTCCTAGATTACATCAATAGTCAAGAACCCACAATAAAATTTACAATGGAGATGGAAAATTTGCATAAACTTGCTTATCTTGATGTACTTATAGATAGAACAAACAACACAATAAGTACAAGTACTTATCGAAAACCTACAAATACTAATAGATATTTGAATTTTCACTCCAACCATCCTTTAAATGTAAAGAAAGGTGTTGTAAAGTGCTTATATGATAGAGCAAAAAACATATCTTCATCCACCCAAATCTTTAACAAAGAAGTCAATATTATCAAAGAACATCTACTTCAAAACGAATATCCCCAAGACTTTATAAATAAAACTATAAATCAGTTAGAAAGAAAATCGCAACAACAAACCAGCACAAATAACCATCACACTAATACCAACCAAACACAAACAGACAACCAAATTATGAACATAATTCCATATATCCCAGGTGTATCGGAAAAAATTAAGCGGTTAGGAAATAAATACAGCGTTAAAACTGTTTTTAAAACAAATAATACCTTGCGCTCTATCCTCACACATACCAAACCGTTTAACGCAACCCAGAGTTCTAAAAATTGTGTGTACAGTGTTTTGTGTGACTGTGGCCATTCTTATACCGGTGAAACTTCAAGACCTTTAGAAGTAAGGAAAAAAGAACATCAATATAACATTTCCAGAAGACATGTGGACAAATCAAATTTGGCCAATCATGTATTAACGAGCACCGGCAGCCATAGGATAGACTGGGATAAAACAAAGATCTTGTTGAAAGAAGAAAACTTAAAAAAGAGAAAACTTAAAGAAGCCAGCTGTATGATGATAAACAACACTGAAATCGGAGCACCTTCAGCCGACCTTCATTTGGACTGGAAGAATTTACTGCTAACAGAACAAAAAAACGGTAACCTCAGCGTCAAGTGATCGCCAAACGACAAATTGTCAGTGTCAAATTTTTTGACAAACAATAAATTCAAAATCAAAGCGAAAATTTTTTAGAAAAAAGCCTCGAAAACAACACTAAACGATTGACAACGACTCCAGACTCGGAATTGAAACGTCTCCATACACAGATAAGTATTACACAATATACAATACATTACTTATATACAGGAATACTGGTTGATCATTTTATAGACATCTCTTTCTCTCAGAAAAACTGTGAGGAAGAATCTCTGTACAGACAACCAGTAATCCGGGCAATTTTACGAAATTGCCTTACTACACTTTGTTCTACATATACAATTTTTTAAATACTTATCTGTTACAGGAAAAAATTTGGAGGAGAGAAAACCCATGAATAGACAAAATAATAATTTAATGTGCCAAATCAATGACCGGATAACATGACACTGTAGTCAGTGCATATAGCGGCAGACAGGAGCCAAATAAGTTTCAAAGTGTTATAAGACCTAAACATTAGATTTCTGTCTCACCCCAATCCTAGGAGTAAAAGAGAATTAATTGAATTAATTATATAACCTTCTTTCCATACCACCTTTGTTGGATCTATAGTGCTATGCCATAGTGTTATTCACGATTACTAAGGCTTATAAAAAAGTTAAATTTGATATAATCTTAAATCAATCAACAAGAATAATCACAATCTAATTTTCACAATATTGTTAATGCTCTTAAATGGAAACACATTATAGAAAGTGTCGAAATTTAAAATCATACTATTATAAATGTTCATTAGTACAAATTTTAAAATATTGAGAGAGAAAGTCTAAAAATCCAAAAGCTTATTTTTATTATTATTTTATTTTTGTTTCAAAATAGACCGTTGTCTTCTCGGTTAACTATGCAGCTGCATTTTGTGTATATTTTTCTTATCCAGGTTGATTTTGCACTTTCTATGTTAAACTCCGGAAAAACCTTAAAGCTGTTTTACGTTTAGCCCAAATCTCTACGCTAGAAATCAACATAGTATGTTGATGGCAGAATTTATTATCAGAATTTATTTTTTTCAATTTAGAAAAATCAATTTTTCCCCGTTATAGTGAAAGTCAAATAAAACCATTATTTTTAAAGCTTTTAAATGTAAACAAATTATGGAAAGTCTCCCAACTTAAGTTCGCAATGTTATAAAAGTTCATTAGTAGAAAATCCGAAAGATTTAGAAAAATGTAAAAGCTTATATCAACATTTTTTTTCATTTCAAAAGCAGATTGTTCATTTTCATTCAAGCCTGAAGCATTTTTTATCAACGTTGATTTTGAATTTCGTGTGCTGAAATCTGGAAAACCTTAATGCCCTTTAAACCCTATGCTTATAAGTTTCCACAAATCTCTCGGTAAGTATCATATCTAAATTAATAGAATTTGTTGACAACAGAACTTCTCACTAAATTTTTCTTTTCAATTTGGAGAAATCATTTTTCCCCGTCAAAGTGAATGTCTAATATTAAAAATATTGTTTAAGCTCGTAAATGTAAACAAATTATACAAAGTGCCCAAATTTAAGCTCATACTATTATAAAAGTTCATTAGTACAAAATTCAAACAATTTTTTTTTTCAAAAGCAGAACTTTAGTTAAGTTCACCGGTGAAGCTACGTTCTTGTAGTAAACCCCGGAAAACCAGTAAGGGTGTTTTAAACCTTGTTCATTAGTTTGGTACCAATCTCCAGCTTAGTATCATTAAGTTAGAAATGAATATATGTTGACAAGAGAATTGCTTTCCAAATATTTTTTTTTCAATTTGGGAAAATCAATTTGTCCCCGTTGTTGTGAAAATTAGTGTAAAAAGCTAAAAATGTCGAAAATTACTTATTGGAAACTGTAGAAAAACTGTTGGTTACCACACAAATTATACTACTTGATACTTTCCATTTTTCACAGTGTGGCAGTAGGTATTCTTATAATCGCTTTTTATTTATTTATTTAATAATACTTTCAAAACTTGCACGAATGAGCGTCATAAAAAATTACCAAATACAGTATTTATTCTAAGGTATAATGTTTTTTTTGTAGAGTGGAACTAGCTCATTTTGAAATTTCAATCGAAAAACATCACTCCCACACTCTCACAAATTTTTATTGCGATATGTACACTATTTCCTTGAAATTTTGTTGCACAGATTATTGCAAATTTTAAAATTTTTAAAAAATCCTAAGCTTACTTACTTAACCGACTTGAATTTTAAAGAAGTGGTTTAAATTTTGAAAGCTTCACTATAAGATTCGAAAATTTTAAAATTATCGGGGATAGCTGCATTAAAAACACAAAAAGAATTATATTGCTTTCTTCGGCTTTCGTGGAAGAATTTCCCGAAACATGATTTTTAAGTTTTTTTTCGAATTTTCACTAATGGGCCTTGAAAAATTTGATTTTAACAAATTGAAAAATATAGATATTTTGACCGAAATCAATTTATTTCTAACGTGATATGATACTGCAATACTTCAAATTCAGGGTCAAATCAGGGTCTAACAGATTTTTTTTTTTTTTCATAAAAAGATACAAGATTTTTACTGAGTCTAGTGGAGCATATGGAAATAGAGAGAACAGAGATATTCAATACTCTTTTCGAGGTGTCATTCATTTGTACGCAAGACAATATATAAGATATATATTGTTTTAATTTTGCAATTTACATCAATAAATATAAAGCCATTGACAACGAAGTCAGATAGACTTTGAAACGTTTGGTTTTCCTTCAATATACGTCGTTTTATTTCGATTGTGGTGTTATTGACAAAAAAAAAAAAGTAATCAAGAATATGTCAAAAACAACGTTTAGAAGACACTTATTTATATATTTAATACATAACGGTAAATTTGTAGACGCGAGAAGTAAAGACCGCCATCTACGATTTTCGGGGGAAACTAGCACACAGAGGTCCGAATCTGGAGCCGTTCCGTGTAATTGCTGTTCTGCCGTAACTCCTAGCTTAGAATGTCACGTTAAAATTTTCAGGTTACTTCACCTGTCAGAAATATTGAATACTCGTTTCGAGGTGTCTTTCTTTTCGGAAGGACATTCAGGTATGAGAAGCGCAACTGATGAAGGTTCCCGAACAGAAACAATATATATCTTATATATTGTCTTGAGTTCAAAAGAACACCACGAAGAGAGTACACCTAAAATAAGGCATTTCCGACCAGATCCCGCAATTTTATTAAAAGTTAAATGTATCCAAATTCCAGAAAGTGTCCAAATTCTAATTATCTGAATCACAGGTTTTCGTACTATAGAATCAAAAAGCCTCAGAAAGGCGGTCAAAAGATCCAAAAGCTTATTTCAACAGTTTTAATTTCAAAAGCAAACCGTTGTTTTTCCGCTACCTCGTTGAACTCTAAAACAGCATTGTGTGTGTATTTTTCTTCCCCAGTTCGGTTTTGCATTTCGTTTTCCACTATGCTGAAATATAACTGTGGCCGCCCATGCGAAATAATCTACTTTTATTGTTTGCAATTATTAATATATTTTAACTGCATTACGTAGCGGTCGGCACACGATATATTGTCATGTACATAATTGCAGTTTTTGTTGCCGATTCTGTTTTATTAGTCCATTGTGTTTTTTATATTAGATTTTGTTTTGTTTTCAGCCGGGCATTTGTTTTGTGTTTTTCGGATAATTTGACAATGAAATGATTGCCCTTTTCAAGTGCAACCGAAATAGTATGGAATAATGGTTTTGTTTTGAATTTTCCATTACATGACACATGAACTTGTATAAAATAAACGGCACTGAAATGATTCCGCATCACTGTTTTTTTCGCTATACATTTATATGTTGTAAATGAAATTTAAGGCAAATTGAATAAATACTTATAACTGATATCTGCCAATAATTATTAATTTAACTCGTTTTATATGAAATGGCATCTATAATAGATTTTCATACTTGTTAAATTCTTCATTGTTAACCCTTTCAATCAAAAAAAAATTATTGACAAAATGGCACTAACTGGACTTATGTTGGGGTACGAATTACACAACATCATCCTGAAGTGTC
The DNA here is from genome assembly GCA_034190945.1 of Octodonta nipae. NCBI lineage: Eukaryota > Metazoa > Arthropoda > Insecta > Coleoptera > Chrysomelidae > Octodonta > Octodonta nipae. Next base: position 67,770,937 of record CM067224.1, read on the forward strand.
TGTAGGTGATATACTTGTCTTGACAAGTATTATTTGTCCCAAAAAAACACCAAAATTTGATCCCAAATGGTGAGTAGTCCTTATTTGTATAGAAATGGGTTCTAGAGTATATGTATAATAATTGTATCTATATGAGCCATCCAACCATCTCAGAAAGTGGAAAATTTTTATAAAGAAATAAAACTTGGAAAGAAAGAGCGGAACTCATTTGAGACTGAACGATGGAAGCGAAAGCTTCTTACGAATTATACTTCCTTTTTCTTTTGTGTCACTCTTAATAATGGATATAAATATCAGGTTAATTAAAATAATTGACACTGTTTTGATACTAGTCAAGTTTTAATCCTAATTTAATTCTAAAATTAAATACGACTGCAAAGAAATATAAGTTATATTAAGTAAATGTTTGTAAATAGTTTTGTTCATCTGAATAAGTATTTGAAGCCAAGATGTCAAAGAAACGTTCGTTTCGTTCTTAGCTAAAATCATTATAAACGTATAACATTTATATAAAGCAATAAATTGTATATCTATATATTCAACGGTAACAACAATTTAATTTTTTTTAAGTTCTCATTCTATGTAAGTAGTTAAGCTGAGCGGTTTCTGACCGGAAGTGAGCATAAAGGTAACCGGTCATGGAGTTCTCGCCGGGAGCTGCTGCCGAGCTGTTGGTAGTTGGTGTTTGAGTAAGAAGAAGAAGCCATTGGGAAGAAGAAGATATTGAGGGTGGTCGTAGGGGTGCGCGAAAGACATTTGGGTGTGTCGCAGAGGTGCGCGTTAATAGTTATTAATAAATGAAAGCAATTGTATTGTGGGTTGCGTATGTTGCAGGGGTGCACGCCATCTGTTGTTGGTTGTGGTGGTTAGAAAGAAAAAAAGCTGTGGCCGGGTATCGAACGCGGCTTGCCTGATTAAAAAGTCAGGTGCACAACGAGCTGCGTTTGATAACCACCGCAACCAACAACAGATGGCGTGCACCTCTGCGACACACCCAAATGTCTTTCGCGCACCCTTACGACCACCTCAAATGTCTTCTTCTTCCCAATGGCTTCTTCTTCTTCTTATCCAAACACCAACTACTAACAGCTCGGCAGCAGCTCCCGGCGAGAACTCGATGACTGGTTACCTTTATGCTCACTTCCGGTCCAGAAACCGCTTTGCTTATCTACTTATGTAATATTAAAATAAGTTTTACTCATTTTATGTCAAATGTAAATAGTACACAAAATTAATTAATAATGACATAATATTAGAAAAAAAGTATATTAGTTCTCGGTTTTGAACCCGAGTATAAAAGTCTTCGCTGAAAGTTTATTAGTAAAATAAAACTGTAATGTTAATTTTGGGGCCAAATTAGAAAATTATATACATATGTATTCTTATAAAAATAAAGAGAATCCTGAAGCAGATAAAATAAAAAGTCTATGTGTGCAAAATGAAAGTGTATATTTTTAATAAATTTAAAACGCTTCCTTTTAAAGATATTAGGGCATATATAAGAAAATGCACTCATTCCCTGCTTTTCTGAAAATGGAATATTAGAATCTTGAAGGTGGTACGGAACCCTTAGTATACGAGTCCAATTCGCACTTGACCAAATTATTTTATGTAATTTTTGTGTTCGTTTATTCGAACATTCAGAGGTCTAGAGGTTTCTCAAATATAGAATTTATTACATTCACACGGGATTTTATAAATGCAATTTTTTGTATTTTGAGTTGTGTTATTTGGTTTGGTTTTTGATATAATTGATTTTAGTGTATTTCTTGTAGAATTCAGTCGTTCCTGGTTGCCGATGTTTAAAGAAGAAATTGCTAATGGTCATGTCCTTGTGAACAACCCAATAGCGGGATAGTTCATAAAGTTTTTCCTAGGGTTTCCCTTATGGTTTTAATGAGATCACTGAATCAACAAAATTCTTTGATCGTATTTTTGGCGAATGCATCTTATAACAAAATCGCACTTGGGAGCGCCATATAAAATTCAGAAGATCTCCCTTTCAAATTCTTCCAATTTAAAAGGAACTTTATGATTATATGATCTTTAGAAGTTTCTGTGCTATCCTGTATATAACAAAAAAATTCTCTTAGTTACGTCAGAAATGAAATAATACATATTGTCAAATATTTTAATCTACATCTTAGAATTGTGCCTTTTTTTATCCAGCTTTCTTAACCATTGACAACGGGGTCTGACCTAGACCCCGAAACGTTTGGAATATACAGCAATTTTCTTAACTGTGGTGTTATTTCCCAAGAACTGCTTAGACATTGTCTTTTAAATGTTATTTGTTGCATATTCTCTTGGACATTTTTTCCCGATGTGCCTCATCTAGGACAATTTTTTTGCTAATTTTGCACCTCCCTAAACCAACAGCTGGGTACGCCCTTGACGGTTCCATGTAGGTTCAATGTCTTATTGGTTTAAAGAATATTTCTGGGAAACATCGGATTCCCTTAGCCTCTATTAGTAACCCTTTCAGAAACTTTTAAAGTACAATCAGTATCATTGTAATTTACTTCGTGAACCAGTTTAATATTATATGGATGTTATATCTCTTTTTTCAAAATTCTCAATATAGATAATATACCTATATCATTATGACCAGGTACTTCTCTTAGGTTTCTGTGGGTTTTCCTCAACATGTAGCGATATATCAAATTTATTTTAGTCATTTAATTTTGATTTCCCAGGTTTGGGAAGATTTTTGATTCATAACCTACACCAACTCACTCCGATTAGGGTTTGTAAAATAACAATTTTGAGAATGGTACAGAGGTGACTTACTTAATCGCGAGCCACTCTGTGAAAGCTGAGCAGCCAAAGGAAAAATAAAAACATCAATAAGAATTTACTTCTATGTTTAGCGTTGAAAATTAAACAAATATTTTTCGTAACACTTAGCACATTTAAATTCCTTAACAAATCTGACTGGATTGGAAATATCATTTTCGATATTAAGTCAAGACACAAGTGTGTTCATATTTTAATCTTCTGGGAGTTTAACTGAAAATGACTTCTTGAAATTTGCAGCTCCCTATGAGAACCAGAAGCCCGGAAAGGCCGCCTGCTCCTCCCCCTCTTAGTCCATATGTTGGGCATTTAATCAACATTACCCTGGTACATTTCCAAATAATTACCTGTTACCGAAATCGAGTAAAGAAAGCAAATCCCATTGAGTAGATTGAACGAGAAGCTGCATTCTTTTCATAAATATTCTGCAACTAAAACAACTGAACTGCATTCACCTCCTTCCATTTATATTTCATTCAAATAACAACTTTACATAACTTCGAGTGCGGCTCGAAAGTTTCCTATGAAAACGCTTTTGAAACCAATTATCTAACGTATCCTTGCCTACAAATTGCTTTCCGTTTTTGCCGTTGACCTCGCACGGGAAGATTGGCCGGCGCATTGTCTTTTAGAACACTTTATAAGCCATGAGGGAAATCATTCTTGCATCCCGGTGTCTCGCGGACTATTTGAATTGTGATAGATATGTGGGCTATTCTCTAACGGTCCGCGCGTTCCCATTTCCTGATTGTCCTACGAGCAGTCCTGCGACGCTCCTCTTCTCCTCCATACAATTTTCTCCGCTACGGAATCCTCCTGGTTTATATCCTTCTCGATGGCGAGATGCTTGGAGGAACGGTATCCACCGCATATATCTTCGATGTCGCCACGGGAGACTCAGTTGACTTATTAAATATTCACGTAGTTATGCTGTTTCTGCTATGGGTATCTTCTTTTATTCGTAAAGCCAATTCGTCCGATTTGCATGTGGCAACAAGCATAAAATTTCATTTTAGAGTCTTTCGTGGGGATTAGAAAATTTTAAATAAACAAGTTCACTAGCAAACACAATTTTAGTGCATGTAAAATTTAAGTACAAAGCTCAAGGTAGTATAGTAAAACACAAATTGAAAATAAAATAAGTAATGTATTGTAGATTGTTTCAAAACTGTCAATGTATGTATTCTCAATGGGTGGGGCGCTCATCCCCTCCGCGAACCTCAAGATCACTGAGTTAGACACCAAATCGTAAAAAGCCTTACATCTAATAGCTCGAAATACAGTAAATTATGTGGGTGGACCAATTTTATGATCATTAACCGACTAAGAAAGAATCTATCAATTTTTTTTTTAGTTATTATTTTATTATCCAACAGTACAAAGACCAATTATAGGACACGAACAAAACATAGAAATATAAAAAATAAGGACAATTCGTTACCAAACATTATACACGAGATTAATAGAAAAGGTGATTACTTTTTTTTATTACACTTATGGAGGAATCAAAAATGTCTAATTTTTCAGAGTTACAACTTTCGCACATAAAAAAAGAGAGGTGAAAATTTTAAAATATTGTTGGTTTTGGTAAATAAAATGTATTATCAATACGCGAGCTTGGTCGAGGAACAAGCACAGGTAATTGATGTAAAATGTCACTGCAATCTATTTGGTTTCTAAACAATTTGCTTAGAAAGACAACTGAGTGAACTCTCCTCCGATCGTGCAGACTAAGAAGCGAGAATCTCTTCAGTAGCTCAGATTAAGGAAAACCTATGGGAGGATATGAATTATCAATTTTAAAAGCTAGAAATTTCAAAAATCGCCTCTGAATATTTTCGACCATCTCACTGTACTTATTATACCCTAAAGGCGTTATAAAGTAAAATCAGAGTACTTCGATCTGAGAAGCCCTCAGAGTTTCGAATTATAAAACCAAGACTTTTATAAGCTGCTTGTACAGTACTTCCAACATGCAAATTAAAATTTAATTTGCTATCAAAACTAACACCAAGATCTGTAATATTGTTCGGTCTTGACAAAGTAACACCCTCTACCTTGTAGTTTAACAAACTAGGAGTTTGACGTCTGGTAAAAGTCATGGCGTGACACTTTGATGTATTTAATGGCAGGTCGTTTTTTTTACCCCAGGCATTCACATTGTCAAGACTTTTCTGTAGCCTAAAACAGTCATTTACGTTTTCTATTACAGTATAGATTTTAAGATCATCAGCATATAGCAGATATTGAACATCAACACCAACAATGTCATTTATAAACAAGACAAATAATAGTGGCCCCAATACAGAGCCTTGAGGAACCCCCGATCTGGACACAATTTCTGTTGACTTGAAACCACGGCACTCAACGTACTGCCTTCTATTTGTAAAATATGATTCTAACAATATAATAAGTGAGGGAGATACACCAAAATGTTTTAGTTTGGCCAGCAAAATGCCGTGATTAAGTCTATCGAAGGCTTTTGAAAAATCCGTATAGACAACATCCACTTGTTGATTTTTATCTAGAGGTTCAGAAATGTACTGAGTTAAACAAAAAAGGTTAGTAATGGTGGATCTTTGTTTAATAAAACCATACTGGTGTATGTATCCACAAGCTAAGGGAAAATTCGGAAAGTTTAACTGAATTTCATGATCTGTTTTTGTTTTATATACAATACGTTTTTTAGTAGGAGGGTTTCGTGTTTGTTGTAATCAAAAACATGGTTAAGTTAGGAAGTAAGAAGGGTTAATTTCAGTCGTACCAAAAGTAAACTTCAGCTGTTTTCTGACTGGATTTTTTATACTACGACTGACTAACACGAAGACAATAACTACATGAACAAACGAAAAAAAAACGAGTCTGTTTGGTACAAAAAACTTTTTTTGCATGTACATATAGGCATAACCTTCCTTGTTTAGATCAGATTGTAGTAATTGGGCCTTTGCTAAACTGGTTATACCTCAAGACCGCTAAGAATGGCATTTTATGGTGAACTCTATCCGTTTTTTGGGGCATATGTTCGTGAAAAACTTCTTCTCTCATGAGGGGAAATAAGAATGAATTTTCATATTGAAGTCGATGTTATTAATATCAAAGATGCAATTCTAGAATTTTTACTTAATGTGAAGATGAATCCAAATGACCAGGTCTACTCAGTTAGATTAAATAGTTGTACAGCTATTCAAAAGAAGTAAAAGTAAAGTTTGGTCCAGAAATCTGTCTTGCTAAACTTGTTTTATCTTTAGTGAGAGTGGGGACTTTGAAACAAGTTTAAAATTTCTTTGGAAAAGACTGTACTTTGAGGCTGGTTTCACTATCCGAATCAAATTTCAGCCAATAGAATAATAATAGCAGACAAAAAACACAATGGCTCGGTTTTGTCACGGGCCAAAAACTTGTTAAAACATTTTAGTGTGACCGGTTTTACGTCAGTGTTCACTTGATGCTTGTTAGATACCTATATGATTCTACAATTTATCCAATTTTTGTATCGACGATCACGTCGTTAAAAAGTTGTAGGTATTCAGTTACCGATAACACTTTTTCTGCTCTGATTGAGGCATCTCCAAAACATGCATTCTGAACGCAGCAACCGCTTCTTCAGGTGTCGAAAAACGTTGACCTCTCAGTTTGGTTTTTATGTACGGGAATAAAAAAAGTCATGAGGCAAACAAATGGTTGTGTACCACTCAGAATTGACTGTTCTGCATTGTTCTAGTGGTACGGTTGCGACATGTCCAGATTTTCCGAAAAAACAGGCGATCAGTTGCTTGGAAACACCCATACAGTCGACTGCTGTTTACTTTCGGGCTCATAAGCGTAAATTCACGATTCATCACCTGTCACTATGTCATAAACGTGTTTTGAAGCACCGCTATCGTATTTTTTGAGCTTTTCTTTCGACCAATCGACTCGAGCCTTTTTTTTGAACGATTGACAAATTGTGTGGGATCCAACGCGAACAAATTTTTTTTACATTCAAATTTTTATGCAATATTGAATGTATGCTGATCCCACTAATGTGTAAGGTTGACTCAATCTCACGATAGGTCACATGACGATCTTGCAATATCAGTTCGCGCACAGCATCAATGATTTCCGGAACAACAACTGTTTTTGGACGACCTTCACGAAGTTCGTCTTGGGGTGAACTACGACCTCGATTGAATTAACCATACCATCGATAAACAGTGGTCCTTGATGAAGTTTCATCGCCATAAATTAAATTAAGTTCATCCATGCACTCTTGCTGACTTAATCCACGTCGAAAGTTGTAAAAAATAATCGCACGAAAATGTTCACGATTTAATTCCATTTTTTGGCCGAGATGAATCCTTTAATTTACTGTAAACAGAACATAGCGCTCGTATGTCAAAACGTTCTGAGTACGTATAACCTCAAAAATGTCAAACTTTACGATAGAGCTGTCAGTTGTCAGATTGCAACACTAGGGTTGTCCAATCCGGAAATATAAAAGGCAGCCCTCGTATTATTCCACTAAGCTCCGAGCGTGTCCACGACACAAATCACTCGTTAACTAAAGGCTGGTGATTTTTAATATGTAGCTACATAAGATGAAAGTTCTCAATTCTTTACCATTAAACAAGAATGTCTACGACAAAAGCTTAAGTCATGCTCAGTCCCTCAATTAGTTTTTTTTTCCAAAAACTTATTTTACTTCACAGCAATTAAAACTAGTTTGATGATTGTTTCAGTCTTCACTTGATGAAAATTGGTATTTCCAAATTCTGATGAAGCCAGAGTTAGCGAGACATATGGCAAATTGAAAGAAATTGTTTTTAAGTAATGTTAAGACTAGTTGATTGCATGCTGGGGTTTTATTTTGAAGTATTTAAAACGGGAGACAGTTTGAGGTAGAATTTATAAAGTATCAGCATGTGGATTTTTCATGTTTGTTAACGACTGTCATTTATATTAGTTACAAACTTGAAAAGCTTTGATTCGTATTCGAGCGATTCCCGTAACATACACCTGAATCATTTTATGCAAAGATATTCAAAACAGAACTTCCGAATAACGACGTTTGTAACGCGGTAGTTGTATAATGCAACAAGCTGGTTGTAAACGGATTCGCTTATAAGTAGATCAACTCTCAGAAGAGTAGTGCAATATAAGTCTCAGCCTCACATAAAATGCTCCCAGACATGAACTCATATATACACGAGAAAGAGCGGAATTTTGATTTTCTTTACTTAGTTCCAGAGTAAATAAGGAATAGACTTTGACATTATTGTAATTAGTTTCAACTTGTTTTCTTAAGCTACTTATATAGGAGCACTAAAAAGAACATACGTGTAAGATTTTCCTAAATAAACTCCTCTAGATCAGACCCCGTTTTCAATGGTTAAGAAACTACGGATTAAAAAGGCACAATTCTAAGATGTAAACTAAAATATTTGACAATGTGTATTATTTGATTTCTGACGTAACTAAGAGAATTTTATTTGTAATATACAGGGTAGCACAGAAATTTCTAAAGATCGTATAATCATAAAGTTCCTTTCAAGTTGGAAGAATTTGAAAGGGATATCTTCAGAATTGTATGCGGCGCTCCTAGGTGCGACTTTGTTATAAGATAGTGCATTCGCCAAAAATGCGACCAAAGAACTTTGTTGATTCAGTGATCCCATTAAAATCATAAGGGAAAACCTAGCAAAAAACCTTATGAACTATACCGATATTGGGTTGTTCACAAGGACATGACCATTAGCAATTTCTTCCTTAATCATCGACAACCAGGAAGGACTGAATTCTACGGAGGTAGTAGCGATACAATCGTTTTCATTTAACAAAATTAAAGCAGACTCTTCAAGTTTTCTTTTGGTGTTGTGTTCTTCTTTGTGTAATATAACTGAATTTTGAAACTGTATTTTATGACCAAGGTCCCAAGCATGTTCACAAATTTTGGATTTTTCAAATTGTCGTTTTTTTATGTAATTTTTGTGTTTGTTTATTCGAACCTTCAGAGGTCTAGAGGTTCCTCCAATATAGAATTTATTACATTCACACGGGATTTTATAAATGCAATTTTTTGTATTTTGAGTTGTGTTATTTGGTTTGGTTTTTGATATAATTGATTTTAGTGTATTTCTTGTTTTAAATGATGTTTTGATATTATATTTGTTTCCCACTCCTTCTAGTCATTCTGATAGACCCTGTATGTATGGTATAGTTACTGTATTAATGTGATTATCTTGGGAGTCAGTGTTGCTTGGTGAAGTTTGATGTTGGTTGTTAGGGATTGTTTCATATTCCATTTTGTTTAACTCGTTATTAATAAATTTTTTTGGGTAATGATTGGCGAAAAGTACATTTTTTATAAACGTTCTTTCTTCATTGAATTTATTGATATTAGAACAGTTGGTGTTTGCTCTGTCATATAAAGATTTAATGATAGTTTTTACTGACCTTGGATGATTAGAGTTAAAGCTGAGACACCTGTTAGTATGAGTTGGTTTTCTGTAAACTTCTGTTTCAAATGTCGATTTTGTTTTGGTTATTAAAATGTCTAAGATTGGTAATTTGTTATTCTGTTCAAGCTCTAGTGTAAACTGAATGGTTGGTTCTGTGTTGTTTATGTCGTTAAGTAATGCATGTAAATATTCAAGATTATGTTCCCAAATAACGAATATGTCATCAACATAACGCCATCAAACCAAAGGTTTAATGTGTTTTGAGAAAATTGTTTGTTCTTCAAACTTTTCCATAAAAATGTTGCTTAAAGCGGGAGACAAACAGGAACCCATTGCCATGCCAAAATCTTGTTGGTAGAAGTCATCATTAAGTTGAAAATATGTTGTCTTTATACAAAATGTTGATTCTAATGGTGGATATGTTTAGCTCATTATTAATTTTATTTGTTATGGCCCTGGAAAAAAACATATTCTACGTGCATAAAAATAAATTTAAGCAAATAAATAGTAAAATAGAAAGGAAAAGAGAGAAGGAGAAGAAGAAGCGGAAGCAGAAGCAGAAGTGGTGGAGGAAAGATAAGGGGAAAGAGAGGAGGGTGAGGCAGAGGGTAAAGAGAGGAGAGAAAGGAAGTGTTGTTTAATAGCTACTAATCGTCTATGATTTTGTTCTTCCGGCAAATAATGCAAGATATAAATCAGTTAAATTTTAAAGTGGGCCACATATTTTTTTAGAATACGAAGGTTCCGTTTGTATTTTCGCAAAGTTTAGAATCATTTGATAAATTTACAAATGATAGTATTGAAACCCTGAATATCGTATACGAACAATTACAGAAAAAAGTCAGCACAAAGATCCATATAATGAACGAAATTTTAATAGCAATTTAAACCTGAAATATACAGAATATTGCAGACGTAGTACAATTGGCTGAATAAATAGGAACCAATCAGGCCAAATGCGGCATTGAGCACACTAACGTTAATGCGAAAAGCGAGTTTAAATCGTATGGATTGACAAATCGTTTCAATATACGTTTACTCGTTACTTTTGTCGTGAATTATGTGTGTTTATATTATACGATTCAGATTTTTCAGTTGAACAGTGAGTGCTTCGCTTGACATAGTTAGGAGTAGCTTTGGCAATCTTTTTATATTATATATAAAATCAGTATTAAATGAATAATATACGATACAAAAACACTACAAGATGTAGTGTGACGCAAAATGGTCTCTAAAAGTCAACTTTTGATGACGCGTCTCGTCCTGGATTCATTGTGCGTATTGACAGAAAATTATATTTACTGCATTTGATTTTTCTTCGACCTTGTAATTCCCGATGTCACTGTTGGTACTTTTGTCAGGCGGACTCAACTTCATGTAAAATTTAACTATAATCAGTTGTTACAATTTAGTTAAAAATATAAACAGCCACACTGATTCAGAGAAATTTCCGGGAGCCATATTTCTATAGAGTGTAGTTGGAAGTTGTTGAACTAAGTGAAATAAGGATATCACATATTTTTCTACATTATCTGGCCCACCGTTTCCTTTTGTTTGCTTGCGATTTCCACAATTTGGGCTCGTACACCAACATCTGAATTTCAGGGATGGTGTTGTTTCCTGATAAGTCTTAAAAAAACAAGGAGAAGCCATAACCTTTAAAAAACAAGCATTCTATACTCATTTGTGATTGATCAGACTCAAACCTGTTTACGAAACAAAAGTAACTAATAATTTCGAATATCAGCAAACCGTCTGGTGTTTCCGAAAACTTTTACAATATTACTGCAAATAAATCATTGTAAAAAAGATTTCAAAACTAAATAACTAGCTTACGTAATTCACACAAGTGCATGTGACAACATTTTCGTGTTCCAGAATATTCTATATGACTTTTATTTGTATTTTTTATTCTACTGTCATTGACAAATTCATGAGTTTTATGAATAATCGTGGTGACTTACTTTTAAACAAAGTTTAATTGGGGGAAAAAAACTTTCGTAAATAAAAAATGCTACATGTGATTTGCTAAATGACTTACTATTTATAAAATAAAAGTTTTTGATGATACAGTATAGCAAAAAGTTAATTTATTTATACAACGCCTCATCTACTTTCCTGGAAGTTGTTTATATGCTTGTTTGAAGCAAGAACTCTCTCCCAGAAGTAATACGCCAATTGTGGGTAACTTTGAAATATTTGTCTTGGCAATTATGAGTTCCATAAATAACATTTTCTTGATTTTGGTTTTTATGAAACAAAATTATGAAATTGATAGCTAAAAATCAAAAATTATTTGTTGTACGCAGGTAAACAGTGCAGAGAAAGTTCAACTGCCACAAAAATGGTGATTTCATACGCTCTTTAGGTACAAATCCACAATGAGAATATTTTATGAGATTTTTGTCTTATGAAATAATAATCTCGGGAAAAAATTAATTTCATTGTGGAAACAGGCATGAGATACGTGAGATACAAGAGATAATCTCGTGAAACAATGTCTCATGAGAGTTTAATTGCGTGAACAAGTTTCAATGTGTAAACATGATATACTGCGCATCTCGTATGAGACATTTTTTTCACTTGCTGCACGTGAGTGTCATTGTTGTTTCGTGAGATAAAAATTGATGTTTTTCCCAATAATGAGTGAAACTAGTGAAAAACGACGTTTAAAAAGAAAAGAGTAGTTTAAGTGGACAAGAACCATGACACTGCAGTTAAATGACTTATACGAATCATGTTCTAATTCGTGGGACTGTTCGACTGAAAATTATTAGAACAGAAATCTTAGGAAATCAGTTATGGATGAAATATCTAACAAGTTAGGAATTCCCGGTAAATAAGTAAAAGATAAAATACATAACCTTCGTTGTCAATTTCAAAGCATCAACAGAAAACGTAAACACACCAAAAGCGGTTAAATGTGAATGTTATGATGCAGTGAAATTCATAAGTGGACCAACAAATATCCCTCTAACGTTTTTAACCGACTTCCAAAAAGGAGGAGGTTATCAATTCGCCTACAACTTTTTTTTCATGGATGATGACCGATTATTCGAAAACGTATATGATGCTTGGGCAATTTTGATGATTATCAAAATTGCCCAAGCATCATATACAGAAACATTACAGAAAGGTGAAAATCGAAAAAATATATGCACAAAAACTGGAAATATCATCGTAAATGTCAAGTTTTCGTCATAAATATCTAGTTTAAATGTCAAGATATGCCATGAAAATATGTACAGGGTGTTTGTAATAATTTTCATTTTGATGCTTCTGAATTCAGTTTATTTTAGAGACGAAGTTAAGTTACAGTCAAGTGAAATGGCAGAAAATATGCCATTAGCTTAATAAAACGAAAATTTGTTATTCCGGCGATCGCTTCTGTGTGGAATACGGTTGAAGGTGTGTGCGTCCGTACATGTAATATTAGGTGGTACATAAGCAGTTGTATACATAAGATGGTGGAGATATAAGTTGGAATTGAATTAGTTATACAGGGTGGTTCTAAAAATATTATATTGAGTAGCACATATGTAGTTGCGTATACAAGGTGGTTGAAATAAGAGTGGAGCAAAACTATAGTTATACAGAGTGGATATTTGCGTTAAATGGTAGAGTAAATTTATAGTAATAAAATGTGGTTCAAAAAGGAGAATTTTGTTATATAGGGTAGACCATGAAAAGTTGCATAAATGGAATACTAGACATATGGGGCCGCAGTAAAATCATTGGTATACAGGAATAATTTAAACAATAGAAACATAGATAGAGTCAATAATGTGGAGAGGATTTATACTTATACAGGGTGGTTTTAAAGATATCAGGACTGTTGCAATATTGTGTTGAGTTGAATTATAGTTGTACAGGGTGATTCAGAAAATGATAGAACAATAAGTTATATAGGAGTGACCAGTACACAGAAACATATAGAGTGTGGATACAATATAGTGTGAATTAGTTACATTTATAGAAAGTAGTCCAAATAATAAAACAAATCAAAAAGGTTAAAATATATTTGGAAAATATAGACAAATAATACAAATTAGAGAGGGAGAAAGAGAAAGGGAGAAAAAAAGAGAGATATAAGAATACGCTAAAATTTTTAATTGAATTGTACCTTAATTAAATCAGATAAAAAAGATGTCTGAAAATAGTGATCGATTGGAAACGGTTTCTAAACTGTTTTTATTTCAAATCAGCTGAAGTCGGTTCTTTTTTAAATATAAATTATAATTTGCATTTTTGTTGGCATCTTTTTATGAAATCACTCCACACACAATAATTTTAATAATTTTATCAATAATATTTTTTTGAAAAATTAGTTTCGTTTGCCTCTTTTAAAATACAGAACATACTGTGAAAACACCACATTCAGAGACCCTTAGTATCATAAGAGTAAAATTTCATAAGCTGCATAAATTCAAGTGTTTCAGAGAAATATCTCATGTTCTGTGGAAACATATCTGAGACAAATATATTATGAGACAAAAATCTCACCAGATTTTAGTCTTTAGTGGTGTGCAACCTGTCATGACCGATTGTTGTAATTTGTGCTTTTACTTTATCAAAACAGATATCAACCTCGCTTAAAATATAGAAATAATTAATTTTCCTTGACCTTTGATTCCTCTCTTAAATACATAATTTTAGTGATTTTTGATCAATATCATCATGCTTATTGTAATTTGAGTCCCCTGGTATAGCTGACAGCTGTGTTCCAGTAACATTCAAAGGAAATTTGCTGAAAATCATTAAGAAAGAAAATGGAGTTCAACCTTAATCACACTTTGTCGTTTAAATATTCTAGCGCTTGTCTTAATAAAATGACCACCATCGTTATTCTCTAGAGTGGAGTTTTTTTCAATGGAGGCTTAGTTTTACATAGAGGTTCACAAGACTTGAAAGTTTTATTGTTGTGTTCATGACAAATGTGTACTTAATTGTGTAATACTGGTCTTACGGCAATGATGTCAGACATTTACACTACAATTAATTATAATTACAACGAGCATGTTGATTTAGCTGTCCTTAGGAAAATAATGAGGATTCTTTTATTTCGAAAATATTTTTTCATAAACACGTTTTAAAATACGCAAAGCAGTATGCTATTATGAATACATGCTTAAAGGAATAAATCATTATCTGTGTTACTTAAGTAACTGAGTGCAAGTAGATTGAAAGAAAAGTAATAGAAAATTGACGATTTCTAATAACAGAAAAAAAAAATTATTTGAAAAAACACGACCTCCAAATTTCAAAAGATAAGCTATTGGAATTTCTTCCGAATATTTTATCTGCCACTTGTCCGTCTGTCGGCCTTGACTTGTCCTGATTGACCAATGGTAATAAAGGGGGCGAGATCTGATATCATATCGATGCCTTCACCATTCTAAAATGATCTGTTTAGATATGTTTTAAGCGCTATTTACCTTCAGTGGACTTAAGATTTCTATGGGGAAGTAGATGGGGGGAAGTCCTCTTGTGCTTTGGAGTCGCGGGGAAGATTTACTAATGCAGTTTAGACAGCATTCCTACACGAATTCATTTCACGATAGAGCAAGAAAAAAAAAACGACGGTACCCTTGGCAGCAATATATAGGAAACCCGTGTACAAAGACCGTTAACGCCAATCACCATACGAGTAAAAAAAAGGACCATCATCAATCCTCTGGCGGCCTGAGCGTACAGAATCTGAGAACCATAAGATAAGTACTCCTTAAAATCGAGAGAGAAATCTAACTCGAGAAAAGATTAGTGCTCACTTGAAACTTTATATACAAGTTTCAAACTTACCTTGTCATATTTTTCGATCTCCTAAAGATTCAGTCACCTACTGTCAGAAATATACGGGATACCCTGTTTATGTGGTGCTGTATACATATATCGGTACTACCAATGCGAAATTGCGGCATGTTACAACAGGAGACAAACTTTTCAGGAGACCACATATAATACCAACAAATTGATGTACTAGCATCAACCTTCCACTACTATTTTCGTCTCTAGTGGGAAATCATAAAAATTTATAAACATCAAATCTGTTCAATAAAAAAAAAGAAAGCCTAAAACTGAATAAAATATGGTATTCCACTCTACGACTGGAGAAACCAAAGCTATCGATAGAGCTTTTAGGCCCCGCCTCTTGAATCGCATTCACCAATCAGAACAAGCCATAACCCGACAGGCAGCAATAAGTACTAGTTCCCTACAATTCGGGTCTCCTTATCCACGCGAGCAGTGTAGGAGGTATCGATGCGGTCTGGCATTAAGTTACCTTATTGAACAAAAATCAAAATTGACTAGAAATTGTTTCGATATAGAAACGAAATACAAACTGCTGGCACATTTGGTTTAAATAACTGTAACTCAATTATGTAATTTAATAGGAACACTGGAGCTGTTTGGTTAATTTAGTTGATATTGTTGTATTTATATTTAACCAGTTTTCGTTGTAAATTTTTTAATTAATTGGGTAAAGTATTAAACCAAATTAATGCATTATTACAGTTTGGGAGCTTCAGTAGTCTTGCTTGACATTTGGTATCAAAACAGTTATAAAACGGAGTCTTTTTAAAAAAGTTTTAAGAAGGAAAACGCTTTGTTAATTGCTAATTATGTACTTTTTAAACCTTAGCTCACTACCCAAGAAGATTTCAAAATTGTTTCGTTAACTCTGATAATCAGACGCGTTCATCACTATTTATATTCAGATATTCCTTAAGTATTTTAACTTTATTTTCATTATCTACCAAAAACATGAGACAATATTTACTACAGAGTATATTATCAAATTAAATTCTCTTAGTTACGTCATAAATCAACAATAAAATTTTAATTTTAATTTTTAGAATTGTGTCTTTTTTTCAGAGTTTCTTTGCCATTGACAACGGGGTTTGACTTAGACCCCGAAATGTTTGGATTTATACACTAATTTCCAGTATTGTGGTTTATTTTCAGGAAAAAACTTCACTTAGTTTATTTAGATGTTCATTAATAATATTTTGGGCTTGAATGGATTCCTTTACATCAAAATAAAACCCTGTGTCATCAGCGTAAGCTTGCAGTCACTCTACAGTTACGAATAGATATTAACGTATTCGTAGCGTAAATCAGAAAAACGAGGTCCCAGAAGAGATTTCTGCGATACACAAGCTAATATTTCACTTTATTGGAAATACGATTTAGTATGGTTGCAGAGTTTCGAAAATAATCTTAATATTGTTAAAAGAATTTAAACATTAATAAGTAATTTCGAAAAAAATGTTGAGGAGGTCTTGTATTATTTTGTCTGTTCATTGGGATTTTCTCTCCTCAATTTTTTTTTCTGTTTGGAGACGTTTCAACTCCGACTCTGGAGTCGTTGTCAATCGTTTTTTGAGTCTTTCGAGGTATTTTCAAAAAAATTTCGCACTGATATGGATTTTTGTTGTTTGTCAAAAAATTTCTAGCAATAGATCTCTCCAGCTGAAATGAAGGTCCCGATTTCCGTATTGTTTATCATCATACAGCTGGCTTCTTTAAGTTTTCTCTTTTTTAACTTTTCCACTTTCAACAAAATCTTTGCTTTATCCCAATCTATCCCATGGCTTCTGGTGCTGGTTAATACATGGTTGGCTAAATTTGACTTGTCCATATGTCTTCTCGAAATGTTATATTGGTGTTCTTTTTTCCTTACTTCTAAAGGTCTTGAAGTTTCACCGGTATAACTATGGCCACAATCAAACACAACACTGTACACACAATTTTTGGAATGCTGAGTTGCGTTAAATTGTTTGGTATGTGTAAGGATAGAGCGCAATGTATTATTTGTTTTGAAAACAGTTTTAATATCGTATTTATTTCATAACCGCTTAATTTTTTTGGATACACCTGGGACGTATGGAATTATATTCATAATTTTGATTTCTGTTTGTGTGTTGGTATTAGTGGTATGTTGGTTCTTTGTGTTGGTTTGTTGTTGAGATTTTCTTTCTAGTTGATTTATAGTTTTATTTATAAAGTCTTGGGGATATTCATTTTGGAGTAGATGTTCTTTGATAATGTTGACCTCGTCGTTAAATATTTCGATGGATGATGATATGTGTTTTGCTCTATCATATAAGCACTTTACACCACCTTTTTTTATATTCAAGGAATGGTTGGAGTTAAAATCAAATATCTATTAGCATTCGTAGGTTTTCGATAAGTGCTTGTATTTATTGTGTTGTTTTTTCTATCTATAAGTACATCAAGATAAGCAAGTTTATGTAAATTTTCGATTTCCATTGTAAATTTTATTGTGGGTTCTTAACTATTGATGTAATCTAGGAAGGAGTGCAGTTCTTCAGCACCATATTCCCAAACCACAAAAATGTCATCAACGTATCTCCACCACACTTTTGGTTTGTTCTTATAATTGCCAATGAATCTTTCTTCAAAATATGTCATAAATATATTACTGATTATAGGTGACAAAGAAGAACCCATGGCCATACCAAATTCTTGTTTATAGAAATCTCCTTCAAACTGAAAATATGTAGTGTTTAAGCAGAGTTCGGCTAGTTCCATTATTGTGTCAATGCTTAATTTAGTTTTGTTGTGTAAGGTAATATCTTGTTGTAGTTTATTTTTTATAATTTGTAATGATTTCTCAACAGGTACATTTGTAAAATGATTGACTATGTCGAATCTTACTAGTATATCATGTCTGTTGATAATAATGTTTTTTAATTTTATTAAAAAATGATTCTTGTTTTTTAAATTGTTAGGATTGTTTTCGTAAGGTTTAATTACATTTAGTAAAAATTTTGATATGTTTTGTAATGGTGAATTTATTGAACTTACAATTGCTCTCATTGGTATTGTGTCTTTATCTATTTTTTGAACGCCATATAAATGTGGAGGTTTACTCTTTATTTTGAGGAGAGAAAACCCCAATGAACAGATAAATTTAAACATTAATGCTAACAAATGCCTTAAAAAATTCCATAAACAATAGCAGAATTGTAACAAGTTAATAAACAAATGCTCGAATAATATCATCAATCACACTTAATTAAATTTAATGAAGATATTACTCGATAATTTTATTCTCATATTAATTACTTTCCTAAGTATTTAATAATCTAACGAACAGTAACTTAATTTATAAAAATTTCCCATAAACTCTCGCAAAAAACGCCATCAAAGACCATGCAGGTGTTTGGTAGTTATCGGTAATATGTTAAAATTTTCCTGCATAGAGTTATGGTTACACCGGTAGGTTTTTCATTCGTACTGTTTAACACATTGATTTATATGCTACTATCACCATTTTATATCCGTTAAATCGCTTTTGTAGTCGCGTGATTTACCGCCACATCAACTCTCAATATGAAAACGGATTTTCTATATACGCCGGCAGTAAACAATCACCTTGGTTGTTTATAGCTCGAAGGATTATCCTGCGAGTTTTTTTACTGATTTTAGATTACAATTTAATTAGGTTCACAATTAGGTAGGTATTTTTTGTTCTTGCTGAACTGTAACCGAATTTTCATCAAATATTATAAATATCTGATAAAAAAGAGACGTAGAAATTTAAAACAAATTTACATTTTATTGTTTGTGAGTTCTTTGGGAATAAAAGCACACAAACTTGAAAGTCTGTGTATTTCAAAAGTCCAAATGTTTCAAGGTCTAATTCAGATAAATAAATCTTCAATTAAAACCTATTAGAAATAAAATATATTTTTTAATATTAGCCAACTTTAAGTACTAAAAAGTCGAAAATAATTAATATAATTATAGTTAAAAAAAACTAAAAAACACGCTTTAATTTATTATTACAGCAGTAGAAAGTAAAAAGCGTGGGGTGCATGAAATATTAAATTTTACAATTATTCAATTGGCAACTATTTATAAGAGGAGAGTAATGCAAATATAGTGAAATTCAGCCCACGCGTTTTACTTTCTACTGCTGTAATATAAACTGTTCATAATTAAAAAATATTTTCTGCTCTTTAGTTCGGTTTGCTAGTAAAGCGTATTTTTTAGTTTTTTTTTAACTATAATTATATTAATTATTTTCGACTTTTTAGTACTTAAAGTCGGCTAATATTAAAAAATATATTCTATTCTCATAGGTTTTAATTCAATATTTTACGATATTTCTCATTGCGAATCCTGTTAATTTTTTAAGTTTTTAATCTCAACGATATATGTATAATTAAAAAGTTTTCTTCATGTTTGCGTAACATATCCTTGCAGTTCTACTACTGCCAACTAGATGGCAGTAGTAGAAACTTAAAGAATTGTATTGTCATCGGCCCTTGACACGTGAGCCAATTTTCAACTTAATTGGACTTCTTTAAGTTGGTGAAAGTTACATTGAAAGTTTCCGTTACATAGATAGACACATACGTACACATGAACCTTATAAAAGCGTATTAAAAACATAACACTATACAATAAATAGCACATTCGCTGTTGTTAGGTACCTATACACAAAGTAAAGAACGTAAACTCTAAATGGTGCACATTCTGTTCAAATTAACTATCTAGTTTATTTTTGAAGTTGTTGTGAAGTAAACCTAAAATCCGGCATTTGTTACATGTCTACTACTTGCTTGGAATCCTAATAATACTGAATCAGAGAGTAAGGAAATCGAGTTGGCGTATCTGAATCTGTTTAGAGTTTCAAACCCTAGCTAGACGTCCTTTGACTAACGGAAACAAGCACACAATTAAAGGATTTAATCTTTTTCATATTAACCTGTTTTATATTGGAATTTTAACCGATATATGACATTAAAAGTAACCTTAGGAAAACGTTTAGTACTTTTCTTTCTTTTTTTTTTGATGATTTTTTCATAATTTTTGTCCTCATATATTGAAATCGGAATAAAATGCCCTCCAATAGAAATTTACACTTTTAACCCATTAGAAATTTTAATACCTTAATTCTTCTTTCATCAGGATTAGTTATCACTTGAGCACATGCCCACTTGGTTTGATCGTTCTCACACCTTGAGTTACGTTTTTCTCGGGCTTTAGCGTACTCTATGTTATCAATAAATTTTATATTATGCCGAAGGTTGGAAAATAAAAATCCCGTCATCCCAGTTAGAAATTTTTCGAATGGACTCGACCACCTCATAATGGCAACATATTTTCAATACCTATATATTTTTTGCTTAAAATTTTGGAAAACTGTGATGAGGATTTTCTAGAGTAACTCTTTTGCTTTCCAATGCTTATTTGTTAACAATGATAGCGTGGGCCGGTGAAGAAATGGTAACATAGCCCTTCAAAATAGTCTTCCGTAGGTTAAATGAAATTTTGCAAAAACTACTGGGGCCAAATTATTTACTTTCAGAACATATATTGGGTATAAGAAGATCTATCCTTTCAATTAATTAGAGTGTTTTAAGTATAAAATAATTAAAAAGTATGAATTTTCGAGATATGACACAAACTTATCTGTTTTTTGAATGGAAACCATATGACTTCAAAAAATTGGACATTTTTAGAGCTTTTCAACGACATACTCGATATAGTTATTCATAAAAATTACGATGGATGCTTTTCTATCTTATTTTCACTTTTTACGTAGTTAGCTATGAAATAGATTGATTTATTAATAACTATTCCAAAAAACATTGAACGATTTGTTTATTAGGTATATCAGATATAACGAAAAAACTAAATAAGTAGGTACTTACTAAAAACTTAAGAAATTAAAGTACATAACAATGGTTACAATTTATGTTCGAAAAGTCCACCATTGTTATTTAGACAAAAATTGCATCTTTTTAAGATTGACATTACCGCTTTCCTCACAGACCGCCTATCAATTTCTTCAATTGCTTGTAATACCGCCTCCCTTAGGTCACCAACTGTCTCATACTTTCTTTTGTATACTTTGCTTTTTAGCTCACCCCATAAATAGAAGTCTATAACTGCCCAATCGGGAGACCGGGGTGGCCATTCGCGTGGGCCATTTATTCCTATCCAAGAGTTTGGATATATATTATCAAGTGTTGTCTTACTAATAATGAGTTATGAGCAGGTGCTCCATTATGTTCGAACGACTCAATTTCTAAACGAGTTCTCAAATTCAAATTATGCAACATTTCTTGAAAAGTGTATTGCAAGAAATGCAAGTAGCGCTCCCCAGTAAGTGATTCGTCATAGATAAAAGACCCCAGAATAGACCCTATGATACCACACCAAACATTAAAACCAAATTTTATCTGGGGTAGTCTTTGTTCTATAGGGAAAGGGTTTTCTTTAGCCCAGATATGCTCATTGTGCCTATTGAACATACCGCAGTAAGTAAATCTAGTTTCATCTGACCATAACACCTTTAATGGAAACTGTGGTTTGTCAAGGCACATGTCTCTAAACCATGTACAAAACAAAATACGTCGATGTTCGTCACCAGCATGCAAAGCTTGAGAAACTGAAAGTTTGTACGGGTGGAACTTATGCGCTTTCAGTACCTTAACTACAGTTCGTTGAGATGTGCCAGCTTCTGCCGCAATCTCAAGAGTTGATGTAGATGGATTTTGATTTACCATTGCCAAAACATTTATTTGTGCTGCTTCGTTAATTTGATTACGTTCCTTTGGTGGTTTAGTAAAAGATCCATATCTGCGTAAAGTATCGCAAAGCCTCTTAAATGTACATAGAGGAGGTTGACGACGATTAAAATATCTATGAAAGTATTCCTCAGCTGCACGAACTGAATTTTTATGGCATTTGATATAACATTCCACCATATTGAGTTTTTCTTCGTTAGAATATTCCATTTTATCACGAAAACTATCAGTTCAGCACTACTAATGGAATTACTCTCAAATGAGGAAACGTCAAAGCGGAAACAATCTTTTTCATGGCTACCTAAGTTAAAAGTGAAAATAAAAGAGAAAAGCATCCAAAACTCCGTTATTTTTATGAATAACTATATCGAGTATTATATCGTTGAAAAGCTCTAAAAATGTCAGATTTTTTGAGGTCATGGTTTCCATTCAAAAAAAGATAAGTTTGTGTCATATCTCGAAAACGAGAGCTATCACGCAAACGAGGACATGACAATCATATTCAGGATACAATTCCCTTCAATTTTGATATTCACACTTTTTTTATAAAATCAAAAACAAAGGAGCTAGAGGGATTTGACTAAATCGACAGAATTTCGTTTTTACAAAATATCTAGTAAGCCATGACTTTTTACAAAAATCCGAAAGTGTATAAGAATTTACTTTACCGATTGGTTTTATATTTCGTTTTTCAAATGTTTATTTTGACGTTTAGTTCTGTTAAAGTTTCCATTGCACCTTCCTGGTTAAATGATACTCGCATAATATCATCTGCAAATCGTAGATGCTTTAGTTATCCTACGTCTATGTTTATTTATTCCTTTGTTTTCCACTTTAATTCCTTGAATACATCTTCTACGGAAGTATAATTCGTGACATTGTCTCTTCCTGTCTCAAACACCTTTTGATCGGATCCGACTTGACCATGCAATGTATGGCATGCACACTCCCTCTAAAGCATAAATAGCGTGCCTTGGAAAATTCACTAAACCCCAGGTGTACAACATATCAAAAGGATTTAGCTCTGTGGGGCCCTTACCAGGTTATCAGTCCCATGGTTGGCGCCGTGGCTGTAATTTCCTATGAATGTATGGAGCTACTTCGAACCTACAGACGAATAATAAGAATAAAATGAATAGACCGTGTCTTCAATAACGAAGTAGGGAACAGAATGGAAAAGCATAGTCCATTCATAAATATCTGGAAAACTTGAAAACTGTCGTTGTCCAGGCATTGCTATACATAATGTGAACGTAAACCAAACCATACAATACTTTAATTGTGCAACTTTAAGCAAAACTCAAATAAATTAAATGTAATATATTACTAAATTAAAAAAAATGAATACAAAGTAACAATTTTCTTCACTGCGCATGTTTACAATGATTTTTTCCATATGGAAACAACACTGCCCATTCGTACCAAAGCACATCTTTTGCTTTTTAAATGGAAGCCGGAGCAATTAGAGTAAACTCTAATTGCGGAGTGTGACAAACGAACGAAAGAATCGGCCGGTATTCAAAATCTCAGTAATGTGTGTGCTTTATTGTCAGAAACATAAATCGCACCGACAACAATGCCATTCGCATTGTGCTCAGTGAGACGATTTTGCCGCTCTCGACAAACAGCGGCGAGCACGCTACCTGATTGTCAACTTTTGTTACCGCCAGATAGCGGTAGTGCAGCAGATTTAATTTGTACAAACATAAATTTAACAATCAAGTAAACAATGGTCGGTTTATCGCGATGTTCAGATTCTGACTTTATGGCAGGCAGTTAGGTGGAAATCGAGGCTAATAAACGAAAATATATGGAAGAGCATTGTTGGGATCCGCTATTTTAGTTATATCTGTATTCCGCAGATTTAATGGGTCCACAATGTTCGTTATTTTTGATGTAATTGAAAGAGACCTCTGCAAATTGATACTGTTGGAAACTATTGTTGATCTTTTGTACCAGAATTTAATCAACAGCTGAATGTATACGTTGGTTGAAAATGATGAAACACCGTGCGTTTTCCTCTTTTGGCTAAACAGATAAATTTGAAGTTTTTTATGAAAATGTAGAATAATTTTCTAATTCAGAAAGAACTAGATAATAAATGAAAGAAGGAATTTAAAATAATTGGAGAACCTGTTGTGATATAATCTCAACATTTCCCTCACTATTTTAAGAACTTCTTGAGAAAAAGGTTAATTCCGGTTTTATTGGGGTGGGTTGAACACGTCTCTTGTTAATCTTGGTTTGTTGCCGCCGTTTTTTCCCTCCAAGGATAGAGTTGAAATCCACATCAACGAGTTGTTGACCAAGTATCCATGAGGAGTTTCTTGGCTTTTAGCCTAGCGACTCTATCGAAATCTAAACATTTCTGGTGAAGCGCGGCATTATTGCTTTGCGATTTCAGGAGGTGAAGTGTTACCAGCACTGGTAGTCATTGGAGGGGAGTAGATTTTATCTCGTCAGAAACTATTATCATTGATTCGTTAAATTGAATGTCAACAACATTACTATAGGCCCTAGTTCACCATACTCTACAGCAGTTCTATGCAATGGCCCAGACCAGGGCAGGTGCTGACGTTGTATTGTGTGCAGGATATTATTTTTGATCCCAAGTTTCCTTGCTGTTTTATAGAGATGTCGCATTGTATGCTACGAATTGCCATTTAAACATTATTTTTGGTACGTATTGTGATTACCTCTTACATCCATGAAACCCAGGAGTCTTTGTTTTTCTGATGTTGATATATGAAAGCTATGTTATCTGCATACATAAATTTCCTTGAGATGGTCGTCGGTAGATTGAGGATAAATGTGTTTAAAAGCAAAGGTGCCAAGTCTGACCCTTGTGGTAGACCGTCATTTAGTCTATTTTTCCGGCTGCTTTGACTAAATATATACATACGCCAAACCAAATTAATGAATAGGTGAGCAATATCGGTCTTTGCCATCAAATTCTAAAATTGAAGGATTACTAAAATATTTATTATCTGGAGATGAAACTCATAATTACAAAGATAGAACGAGTAGTTCCTCCCAGGAAATACTGATTATGTAGATTCATACCCTGCAGAAGTAGAAGAACTATTTGCAATGCCCAATACTGTAGAGCACAAACTCATTTTGATATTAGTAAAGTGAGAGGAAGATAGGTTCTAAAACCCCTTTTTGAATATCAGCGTCAATTACAGGCGATCTTATTTGGAAATATTAGACGCTATACAAGTACTCCCTATTTAGTATATCAGTAGCTGAAACTTAATTACTGAGCCAAATTTGACCTGATAGTTGTAGGAAACATTATTATTTATTAAGAAAAATCAGAATATTACTCCTAAGGAAAAACAACACGGTGCTAAAACAAACGTAAGAATTTAAAACTGTTTTATTATCTTTGGCAGCATTTTCCTAAAACTGCTAAAACATTGTCATAAAATGTCTAAGCACTTATTGCCAGTGTTAACACAATACTTAATGATGCTGTATATTTCTATAAGTTTCAAGGTCTAGGTCAGACCCCGTTGTCAATTACAATGAAGACACTAAATAAAAAACTACAATTGTCAAATTTAAAAATATAATCTTCAACAATATGTGAGATGTATAACTTAACTGAGAGATTTTCATTTAACAATATACAGGGTGGCACAGAAAATTATAAAGATCATTTAATAGTAAAGTTCATTTCAAATTGAAAGAATTTGCAAGGGTTATCTTCAGAATTTATGTGGCGCTCCTATAGGTTTGTTACAAGATAGTACACCAAACTTGAAAATTTATTGTTTCCCTCAAAATGTTAGTAGTTCCATTAATATATCAATGGACAATTGTTCCACCAGTAAAATCATTAAAAGAAGCAACTACAGCAATCTAAGTCTGCATTTATACGTATATCCCATTTGTTTGCTGATTCTTTCTATCCGAAAGCGAGATTAACACAGTCATTTTATAAAAGTTCCCAAATTAATATTGGACGAATCAGTGTAAAACGAAAGAGCATTTCAGTGCTAATTACCTAATATTTTTATGTTACAAATAATAATAATAAAACACAAATAAAACAGAAACTGCAACACATCGAAAAAGAAAGCTTGAAAAGGCGTAAGAAAAATATAGAGCACAACTTGCAAAAGAGAGTTAAAATGAAACTCATAGTCGAATAAAAAAACGGAGAGAGAAGTTAGCTTCAGAACCATCTGAGCAACGTGAAGCCAGGTTAGCAGGGCAAAGTGAGAGACAAAGGCAGCTGGTAGCATCAGAAACAACAGAGCAACGTGAGGCCAGAAGCACAGTAGAATAAGGAGTATAATCTAACAAAAAAATAATATCGTTGGGGGTAACGTAACCTGAGCAAATATGTAGGTAAATAGCATTTATAACAATATAGCGGTAGAAAATTGACGAACCCAACGATTTTACTTTTTGTCTGATGAATGCCCTAGATTGACAAGGAGAGTGGTACGATGAGTGGTACCTAGGACCTACCGAATAATAATATTAACATCAATATCGTCTTAATTTTAAATAAAATCGTTTAACTTAAAAATGTTTTTTACTTAATTTATTGATGATTGTTTCGGTCATTCCTTGGTGAAAATTCATATTTTAATTATATTAAAACACTGTGGTAATTTTCACACATTTATTATATTTTATTTGACAATTGTTTCGCTATGATGCAGGCTTCGGCAGAATTAAACATTAAACTAAATGCTAAACATCTGAATATATTATATAGTGTTGTAAGATAATAATGAGTATATAGGTAGAAAGCACAATATGTTTACTGTATAATATTAGTGAAGGTAAATATTATTAATATAATCTTGAATTTTGTATTATATAAGTATATTTAGATTAAGTAAGGGGGACATAGTATTAAAAAATTCATTTGATCTAGTGTCAAAAATACAATCAGTAACTATCCCTCATAAGGGCAAACTAATTTCTTTTGATGTTGTTAACCTTTTTCCTAGTATTCTACCAAAAGAATGTATCTCTCTCATTATGTACTTACTAGAGACAAATAACACGAACCCTATAATAAAAAATGAAATATATGTTCTATTGCAGCTTTGTCTTAGCCATAATTATTTTCAATTTAACAATAACATTTACATTAGCCATCAAGGTTTAATTATGGGAAACCCATTAAGGCCTCCTTTGGCTGAAATATTCATGGACAACCTAGAATCTCTAATATTTAAAAATGATTTGAGTAACAAATTCTTATATTGGTATCGATATCACTCCATGGTACACAGATTAGTAACTGTCCCGTTATCTAAACCTAACTTTGACAATGAACTCATTAGGATAAAACTCATTGCTATCAATAATGGTTACAACGCACAAATCATTGATAATATATTATCCAGAAAATTAAAGATAAAAGCTATAGAACAAGTATTACCCTTCCTCTCCTAACTCCAACTCAAAATTTTACCAATCTATTACATTTATTGGTTCTCCATTTGAAAAAAATTCTTAATTTCTACTAAACAAAAATATTCAAACAGCCTTTAAAACCAACAATAATTTGGCCAAACACATAAAAAATAATAAAGATAAAATGAATAAGTATGAAAACTCAGGAGTCTATCAGTTAACATGGGGTAGTTGCCCAAAATTTTACATCGGTCACACAGAAAGGTTATTTAAAACAAGATGATCTGAACATTTAAACGGCTATGAAAATCAGAAATACAACATATGTACATTTGCCGAATATTTATTAAATGAAAAACATATTCATATTCATATAACAAACTACTTTCGAAATTTTACATCTAGAACAAAAAAGTAAAAAATTAACTCTTTTAGAATCACTTGAGATCAATAAAAATAAAAATTCACCACATTTTTAAACGACCAAACTCATACAAATATGTCTCCATTACTTAATCTTAATATACTTATATAATACACAATTCAATATTATATTAATAATATTTACCTTAACTAATATTATACAGTAAACATATTGTGCTTTTTACCTATATACTCATTATTATCTTACAACACTATATAATATATTCAGATGTTTAGCATTTAGTTTAATATTTAATTCTGACGAAGCCTGTCATCAGAGCGAAACAATTGTCAGATAAAATATAATAAATTTGTGAAAATTTAATATAATTATAACTTAATTTATTATTATATTAAATCACTCTTTTTACTAGCGGATCCAGAGGGGGGCTAAGGGGCTCAAGCCCCCCCCCCCTAATCATTTGAGCGGAATGCTTTTTAGTGTTTATTGTACTAAAATCAACCTTCAATGACGTCAAGCTCCCCCTCCAAACGAATTCAAGCCTACCCAATGAAAATCCTGGATCCGCCCCTAACTCTTTTTATGATCGGTGCTACTATTATTACGTTTTTAGTGTTATTGCATACATTTTAGTGAAAAATCTTACCTGTGGTTACACTGCTGACACGCGAAGCACTCAAGGTGATACACGTTGCTCCTGGCTCTCATCACCATCTCGAAAGCAGGTATAACTTTGGAACAAGCAGCACAATAACCCGTATTACCAAAAAGTCTTAAGTAGTCTCTTTTGCATAATATTAAATTCGCTTTGGTATACAATGTGGAACCTACTTCGCCTAATCGACAATCACAGCAACCGCATTTTAAACAATCCTCGTGCCAGTACATGTCTAGAGCTTTCAACAGGTAGCGTTCTGTGATTGGTTTGCAGCATCCGGCGCACTCTTGTGGTGACGTACCAGGTGTGGGCTTCGTAGCCTCGGTTTTGGACACGTCCATCGTCATCATTGGGCCGTTAGGCCTGGACTTTATCTGTAAATAAAAGTTGAATGAAAATATTTGCTTGGGCAAAGAGGAAAAATATATCAATTTTAACTACACATGAAGATTTGAACATTAAATAAAACTTTAGCTTGTGTAGCCAAATTCTGAACTAATTACTGATTTTAAAGGTGACGAGTTATACGGCTAATTCCAAGACCAGATAAAAAAGCGAAGGCAAAACTATCCATGTTTCGACTTCACATTTCGCGTCCAATCCATATTGCAAACATAATATTACCACGTTGGTGATGCATTTGTAAACCAATTATATACTCTGATAACCAAAACCCGTTTATAACATATTTTAATAGTTTAATGAAAGAGATATCAAGAAGAATATATTTATGAATAGAAAACAAGAGAGAAGTCTTCAGCAGAAAATATACATGAGAAAGAAGAATTATAAATCTAATTTTCACAGGTTTTCCATTTCACCTATGATGCCCCTTAGGGCATCTACTATTCGCTAAGCTATAGAAATAGAGAAAAGACCTATCTCTATAAACCGACGCGAGGACAGCTCTCGCTTTCCCACCGCATGGACCTCCGTTATTGCCAGATTAAACAAAGCAGACACGCCCACCAACACCCAACCAATCACAACACAGCCCCTTCATCACCTGAAATAACCTTCTAACCCACCGGTAACTATAAATAAAAGAAGCATAGCACACTCAAATTCAGTTCAGTTACCTAGTGACTCTTGGGGAGTAGGCAGATTGAGGCCTCGAGTCCGATCTAGACTCTGAAACTCTCTTTCACTTTTGTCTCTTCATAATAACTCCAAAGCAGGGCTCGAAACATCGAGTATACAAGATTTCATACACCTTTAATTCCATTTCTATGCCATTTATCTACTTATTATAGCCTGATTTCTAGTAGACATTTCTTCACCTCATTATTCTAACCAACACCTTTATTCTCATTAGGTACCCCAAGCACGAAATCCCTCTTTGTTATCTTCCACTCTATCGTTGCCTATTTGTTTGGTTTCTGTGACGTGTTTGTTTGGGGTATGCTTTTAATTGTATGAGGGACATTCGATATAACGATGACATTTTTCAACCTATTTTCTACATTTTTTGTGTATTATTACAAGCTATAGAATACATAGTTCTGTAATCAATATCAATATAATTTGTTCTAGACTTTGCACACTACAGGACTTTTTTATTCATTTTTTTCATGCCCCCAACAATATTACGACAAATGCTCTAAATAACACAGGTGAACATTGGAACTAAGCGGGAACACGGCATGCTAATTACGATGAGAGGGTCGGTTCACATTCATCACGTCAGGGTCAAGGGCAATTGAAGGTCAAATAGAGAGAGTTCTACCAAAAAATCTGAACCAATTCTTGCTTATATTTTTGAGGTCTGTGAGTCCGAATCCGTAGTTTGTTTGACTGCGCTTTTTTTCATATGTTGTTTGAAGGTCGAATCAGGAGAACTGTACCAAAAAATTGAAATCTGTAATTTGTTTGACCTTGCGTTTTATCCCAGAGGTCCTTTGAAAGGCATTGGAAAGTCATTTGAAGGACGTTTGAATCCATAGTTCGTTTTAGCTTATCCAAGCCACTTAAGGCAAGGTTATGATCCCAGCCAGTTCAGGCAAGGCCACTCAACTTTCGCCTTGGGCACTTTTTGTAAGGACTTTGACTTGTCGCATTGGACTCTACTTTGGTCAAGTGTCCCACCAACCTAGAGCTACGGTCGCATGATGACGATGCCTGCGCGCCCGTTTTCCCATCCTGAGCAGCCGCCGATTCTGGGTTTCCGAAGCCCTGTCTCGACTTTTTTTTCTGTAAGGTTGCCATGACAGCATGAAAGACGCTACCCAGGGACTTCGCCAGATAGTGAAACAATACCGTTGCCCACGGCCATCGCGAGGAGGTGTTCTGGGTGCAACCACACAATTTTTTCAGGTTTGTTTGTAGAATTCTCTTGATTTGACGTTCAAATGACCTATCGGAAAAACCGCAAGGTCAAACAAACTACGGATTCGGACTCAGAGAAATCAAAAACGTAAGCATGAATGTTTTCACATTTTTTGGTAGAACTCGATTTGACCTTCCTCTGGGAAAAAGCGCAAGGTCAATCAAACCACGGATTCGGACTCAGAGACTTCATAAATATAAGCAAGCATTTTTCAGATTTTTGGTAGATCTCTCTCGATTTGACATTCAAATGACCTTCAAATAACCCCTGGGAAAAAGCGCAAGGTCAAACAAACAAGGATTCAGACTCACAGACCTCAAAAATATAAGCAAGAATTTGTCAGATTTTTTGGTACAACTCTCTCGATTTGACCTTCAAATGCCCTTGATCCTGACGTGATGAAGTTCAACCGACCCTCTCATCGTTATCCCGAAAGAACCCTAGTACCCTACAGGGCATGCCGTGTTCCCGTTTAGGTCAAATGTTGACATGTGTAATTATTTGAAGACGCGAGATGTAAGACCGGAGGTGTTCGAGAGGACGTTCGGTTGTGGGGGCGCGGCAGTGTGTATTATATTGATATATAATATATATTGTCTTGCGTACAAAGGAATGACACCTCGAAGAGAGTATGTGTAATTATCTTTGTGTTGTTTGCATTTTTTACTTAGGGGTGGTGCCTAGGTTCCTTCGTGGGGATTTTTTCGCAACCATTGAAATGTCATTGTGAACGTTTAATGTACTTATAAGTTATTTCGTCTTTTGAGGTGTCTCGTCAAGGACAAATTAGTAGGTACCCTTTGTCCATTTTGGTTCCCAACAACATCACCCTGAAATAGTAAAAATTTTGAAATCGTCTACCCTACTTCTAATATAACAATAAAGTAACCTGTCTCAAAGAAACAACAGAACAATAACGTGTCTTGTATCAAACAGTAAAAAAATAGACGCAGGCGTTGAACTTCTCTATGTAAAACTTGTCCAACATACTCAATCCATCTTTATAATGTCGGGGGTGGGTGTGACTCAAACTTGCGACAGCTTTCAACCCGGATACATTTTTTTTTACACGAAGGTTACATTCCGTGGTAAAATTAAGACAGCCCGTCACTTGTTTTTCCAAAACAATTAGGCAAATGGAATATTCTACGTTGAAACTTTATTAATATAGTTTGTTGACTTCCCCTTTCCTTCTCCTTCACATATTAATTTCAGTAATGAAGCGTTTTTCAGGAGAAACAATAAAGAACAGTTTCAGACAAAATATGAAAGTCCCTGGAAGTGGATTGAATTCTTTTTAGTTGATTACAGCAGTCAATTTGGATAATGGTCAGATGTTTGATATATATGCAGGGCTTTCGAAGTGTATTACGGGTAGTATTGATGACGACGCGTCGTCCAGTGTCAGTGGTGTACCAGACAACTCTGACCTGAAGAAACAGAGTCAAATAAAATCTAAAGAGATGTTGAAAATGTTTAATCCTAACGCTTTCTAAAAAATGATAATCATATTTGTAATACATGACTAGCAATACTATCCTTGTTCTGTCACAAAGGGATATATCTTAAAAATCAAAGGGTTTAGTTAAACATTATAGCCTTTAAATGTTTCAAGAATTTATTATAAATCATTTAGCATTTGTCTTAACGTTTTAGGGCTTTATTTAAGAACATTCTTGATGAATACTAAAATTAATAATTCTGTTAAATCTCTAGATGCCGAGTGACCCACAATGAACAAAAATTACAAGTAAATTATTAGATTTAAATATTTCCAAAACAATATTAGTGTGAATTTGAACACTACCTTTTAAAAGCGTGTTTGTAAAATTAAGCTGGTCAACGGTGACATGAGAGCTTTTACTTTATGGATTTCACATTTTCTAGTCGATTAAGATGTTTGTTTTTATTTTCCTGGTATATATGTTGTAGATGTTTCATGAATCAAATGGTATTTGCATTGTTTAGGATATCATGTTTGTGCTCTATTAGGCGGCATTTGACACAGCTGCCACTTTGTCCAACATAAAAAGTTTTACAGACTTTATTGTTTGAATTTGATCATACCCACTTGGTTGGATATATTTTAATTGCTCCATGTGTCTTAATAATTATGGTTGTACGTATTCCTTGTTCATTTTCGTTGGGAATTTTTTAACCGACTTCAAATAGGAGGAAGATCTCAATTCCTCTGTATACGAGGTGTGGCTATTAAATAACGGGACTGACACTGCAGTGAAATGAGTGCGCATGCGCCAGTCAACATTGACTAATAGCTGTTTAGTTTGAGGCTTCCCCTTCAAAATGCAGTTAGTCTCGTTTCTGTAGACAACATAATAGAGCAACGAATTGTTATTAAATTCCACTTTAAACTTTAAAAAACCGCTACCGAAACCTATAATATACTAAAAGAAGTATATGGCAGTGAATGTTTATCGCGGAAATGTTTTTGAATTGTTTAAGCGTTTTCAAGATGGTCGACAAGACGTTGAAGGTGATTCGCGGCGAGGTCGTTCTTCAACATCAAAACGGATGACAATGTGGAAAAATTTGCTAATTTGATTCGGTTTGACCGTCGACTAAGTATTCGAGCAGTTGCTGAATCTGTAGGCATTGATAAAGAATGTGCACGCAAATTTTACGTGACAATTTGAACATGCGAAAACTGTGTCCAAAAATGGTACCAAAAATTCTCACGATCGAACAACAAGCAGCTCGCAAAAATGTTTGTACTGACACTTTGAATGCCAGTGAAAATGACCCAAATTTATTGGAAAGGATAATAACATGTGATGAATCGTGGTTTTTTACTTATGATCCGGAAACGAAGCGCCAATCCATGCATTGGAAGACCCCAAATTCACCGAGAGTCAAAAAAGCAAGGATGAGAAAGTCAAAATTTAAAACAATGATGATTGTTTTTTTTTTTCGATATTCATGGGATTGTGTACCTTCACTGGGTTCCTGAAGGTCAAACAATTAATCAACATTACTACCTTGAGGTACTTGATAAACTACATGAAACAGTAAGAAAAAAACGACCCAAAATGTGGAAGGACAAATCGTGGGTTTTGCACCAAGACAATGCGCCAGCTCATTCCGCGTTATCTGTTAAGCGGTTCCTAGCCAAGTTCAGCATCCCAGTGTTGGAACATCCACCTTAATCACCAGACCTAGCACCATGTAACTTTTATCTTTTCCCTAAGGTGAAATCTGCATTGAAAGGTACGAGATTTGAATCCGTAGAAGCTGTTCAGACGAAAGCGGCAAGAGTCCTGAAAGAGTTGACAGAAGATGACTTCCAGCAGTTTACAAAAATGGAAAATTCGCATGGAGCGTTGTAGGGATAGAGAAGTATATTGAAGGCGATAATAAGTAATTATGTATAATATAAAAATATATTTTTTTACATTATCAGTCCCTTTATTTAATAGCCACAACTCGTATATGTTTTTGTAGTGCAGCGATTACCCGAAACCAGATCAACAAAATTGAATAGTTTAAATTGGATTCTGTAAAGGAGGATCCCCAAGTGGTCTCTTATTTTTTTCAATGGCATGGCTCATACCATTTTTTAGAAAATTAGCAAGAAATTGTTCCTGTTTATTAAAGAAAACAATTGTCGCCGTTAGAAACCTGGAGGGTAATTAAAAACTTTATTATAAATAATATTGAGAGAAAAAATGATTCTTCACAAACAGATTTGCATGGTGTGAAACCTAAACTGGTATCATAGCCTGTCACTTTATCAACTGTATACGAGGTTTGTCAAAAAATATGAATTTTGCTTAAAAGCGAAATATATTTATTTACGCCATATGGAAACTTGCAGTTAAATAAAGTTGACTAAAAATAATTATAGTTTAAAATAACAGGCTTTAATAGCAAACCGAACTAAAATGTAGAAAATATTTTTTTAATTATAAGGCTATATTACAACAGTAGAAAGTCGAACAATCAATCATGATTAATAACCTCAAAATTAATTAAGAGAATAATTCGATTCAGAGAGTAAAATGCGTGGGGTGCATTTCACTATATTTGTATAACTCTCCTCTCATAAATGTTGCCAAAAGAATAATTGTAAAATTATTTTTAGGTAATTAATCATAATTGATTGTTCGACTTTCTACTGCTGTAATATAGAATGTTAATAATTAAAAA
Source organism: Octodonta nipae (assembly GCA_034190945.1). NCBI lineage: Eukaryota > Metazoa > Arthropoda > Insecta > Coleoptera > Chrysomelidae > Octodonta > Octodonta nipae. The sequence continues at coordinate 67,805,654 of CM067224.1, forward strand.
TTATTTTCTACTTTTTAGTTCGGTTTGCTATTGAAGCGTGTTTTTTAGTTTTTTTAAACTATAATTTGATTTTAGGATATTTTTTGTTTGTCACTAAATTCAAGTTTATTTCATGTTTGCGTAACCTTTCTATTTCATTACCGCAAGTTCTACTACTCCCAACTAGATGGCAAACGCAGCGTTAATAGACGAATTTGACATTTAGGCCAGAACAGTTACAGAAAACAACAAACGGGAAAATTCAACTTAAAGAATTGTCTTGTGATCGGACCTTGACACGTGTGCAAATTTTCAAGTCAATCAGACTTCTTTAAGTTGGTGAAAATTATGTTGAAAGTTTCCGTTATATAGATACATACATACAGGTCAACCTAATATAAAAGCGTGTTAATTAATAAAACTGTATGTAATTATGCTATGTCACTAAAAATTGATTTTATTATAAATTTTCGCGGATGAGAGATTATTAAGTGAATATAATTGGTATTAAATCAAAATAAATAGTGTAAAAACGAATCAGTTAATATTAATAATTTGAATTCTTACATCTGATTCGTTTTGAAATGTTTTATTTTTATTTCAAATATTTTATGTTATTTGAAGCTCAATCCAATTACAAGCTCTAGGACTGCTATCTTAAGGTGAGGTTACACGGCCTGTAGCGCGGCTCGTGAAACCTCCCAAGATGATTTTGGACCCGTCCTTGATGTGCAGATGTTTTTCGTTTATTACTGCAAATATCCTTTGTCTTTTCTCTGATACCATACAAATTTCAATTAAAGAGCAATTAACAATTTAGAGGACCAAAAATCGCATATTTTGAATTTCCACAGGTAGAATGGCGCGGCGCCTGGTAACCAACAAATATCGGTCCAACAGCCGTATTCTGTAAGTAGTTAACGTTATAAAATAACGATAGAACGTTAAATTATTGCACGTTTTGTGACTTCAAATCGTTCTTTGCGTTATAAGGACATATGGTTTGTTCGAGGAGACTAGTTGACACCTATTTGAAAACGTTTCCGCGAATCAGCGATCTCGACAGTTGGCTGTGCCAACAATCGATTGGTGGAGAATTTTTCTGTTAGAATTATCGGCAACTGATTTGTACTAACAAACCTATTACGTTCCGTTTCGTTTCGATCATAACGAGTTACAGAATACGGCCACAGATCAAAAGCTCGTCGGGCTGCTTTGTACTGTCATTGTATCAATAAAAAATCGAAAATTTATTGAAACGAAGACATTCGGCATGTGTCAAAACAGAATTATGGAGGTAATTTCAAAGGTGCTTACGTAGCCGACAACCATAAAGTTGGGTCGCGAGAAATATGTATAATTTGTTTTCTCTAGAAAGGGTACAAAACAGCTTGGGAGGTTTCACGAGCCGCGCTACAAGCCATGTATACGCACCTTTAGCAAAACGTCAAGGCCGCTTGTCTCATGGTATCCTATAAGTATTTTGTGGTGGGAGAATAAAATTTGAAATTTCTCATTATGATGACCAACTGAACATTTGAGCACATGATCTGATTATAGTTAAGTTTTCAAAGACCACAAAGAGAATTTAAATGTGAAATTGTGTAATTCCCTTAAACGCTCCTTGTTATTTCTTGAGAGAAGAACTGAGGATTGTGCTGATTAAAATGAATTGGTCAATGTTAATATACAAGTCAGATAGATCCTCATTTACCGTCATAGTTTTTGGCACTGTTTGTTACTACGTTCTACGCTATAGAAACAATATTTTGCACTCTAGGCAATACATCATTGGTTAGACTGTATTTTTAGGCAGAATTAATTCTAAATACCTTAAACTCATGAAGGTTATCGACTAAAAACAATGTATTGTATTGCTCTTAATGGATTGTAAATTATCAAAAAGAGAATAGGAAATACCCGTATTAATGCTAATCGACTGCTACAAATTGATTGTTGGATCATAAAAAAAACAATATAAATGATTTTCTGATCCCTAAAGTAGCTTCAAGACTTTTAACATACATACTAGGATGGTGTAATAGGCTGCGAACAGAGTATAAATAAATATTCGGTACACGCCTAACACGAAAGATAGGACACACTTTCTTTTACTTTTAAATTATATTTCGTCTATATATTACTAGCCTGTTGCCAATCTAATTTAGTTGGGTTGATGTACCGATATCTATATGTATAATACTTGTGTGAATGTATTTTTTATTGTTGCAGTTAAATTATCTTTGACAACCAGTACTTTTTGCACTTAAGTTGTAGTTATACTCTACAAATAGGAGAACTAATACAACAAGAAAACAATAACTAGACCAACACCTTCAGAGAAAATTAAAAAATCTAAAAAATAAATAAATACTTTTGAACCTCATTAATAAATTTATGAAATTAGGGTATTTGGGACGATTTGTGTAGACACAATTTGTTTCAAATACAAAAAGAAGACATAATTGTTTCTAAGGTTTCATATTTATTGCAATACTAACGCTATGTTAATTTAACAATGCACGCTACTGACGAAGGTCCATTGCATTATAGCATTTCGCGTCATTTTTATTTCTAATATACTAATGGTCAATTCTTGTTAGTTGAATTGTTTGTACCGAACGTGTAGATTTCAATGTTAGACATTTACCTTTTACCAAGAGTCTGAAATATTAAGAAATTGAAATATGATAATACTGCAAGTGGAAATTTTTGTAATAATGCCTAGAATAAAAATTCACTATATTCTAATATATAAAAAGATAAAAGTTGTTTGTAAGGGGTAATTTCTAGAGATAGTGTGATGATTTTAAAAAGGGGTGCTAGAATATTAACATTGTAGGGGGTAAATATTGAAGCCAGCCTTATTAGTAACACTACTGACCTTTTTTAATTTATTCTGAAAAAGCATACGAACTGTAGAAGTTTTATAGCTAGATTTTTGTGAATTCTCTAGATCAATAGTATGCCTTGGCTTCTCGAGTACCCTATATTCACAGCTGTCTTGATGAGTTTTGCCCGTTATTAGTAATTTCGTAGGAGATTTATTTCTTATTTATTTACACACTCTTTGGGCGAGCCCTGGATCTGGATTTGCCTCTCAGAAGATTACTGAGAACACTTCCAGCTCCCTTGCCATATACCCCCTGAGAATTAAGGAAGGTCCTCACGCTAACGCAGTTTTCCTTCTACATAATCGCTGTCTTCTTGTTTGGGATAGCTTGGCTTTGGTTTGTTTCCGTTGTTTTACCTTATTAGTAGTATAGCAACTGTCTTGTTTGTTATTCGCGGTTCATTCTTTGCTATGATATGTAGCAATTTTACCCTTATATAGGGGTGCACATTGTCTTAATTTTTTTTAATGGGTGTGTGTTCTTCTCGTCTTCTCTTTCTTTGGTGCAGTTGGTTTCCACCCGGGTCCCCTTGTTGTCTCCTGAAAAATAAAATATTATGTAATTCCTTTTATACAAATCTGCCTTCAACCTCTGGGCTTCTTCGTCAATTTCTCCTTCGTTTAGGCAGAGCTGGTTCTTAGGCCGTTTGTATCTGTCAATAAATCTGGGGTCATAGTCCAATAATTGGCGTATCTGAAGGTTTGGGTGCTGTTTCAGTTCTCTTCATTTATGCAAGCACTGGTTGGTGTCGTAAAGGCGTAGGCATAGGTTCTCCTGCGTTTGGATGGCCTGCCTGTTACTCTTCCTGTCGCCATACTATTGAAGCGTACGTCAGCATTGACCAGATAACTGTCTTGATGAGAGTCAGCGTGTTTAAGAGTCCCAGCTTGCTTCCTCTTCCTAATAAGGGGTAAAGTCTCGCACGGGCAGCCCAGTCTTTGTTACGAGTCTCTTGGACATGCCTCGTGAAAGTCAACCCCCTGTCGATGATGACTCCAAGGTATTTGACTTCTCCCATTGGCGAACAGCGCTTGATTTTTGTCCTCGTTGATGGCTATCTTCCACTGAAGGCACCATTCCGCTATATCGTCAGTGGCTTGCTGCAGCCGCGTCAAGGCTGGCTCGAATCTAAAAGATTGCCATCCTATGGCAAAATGCAAAATAGCATCGGGGACAGGACTGCTCCTTGGGGAACCCCTGCCTCGGTGGATGATCTTAATGGGAAATCCTAATTGAGCCATCTTGACCATCAAGCCATACGCGGTCGAAGGCTTTTGCTGAATTTAAAGGATTTATAGTTCATTTAAAGGTGAATTGTAGAGAATAGATTTAATATTTTAAGTTTGTTCGGGGAGTTTCATGTGGCCGTTTTCCAGCACAGTTTTAGTGAATGGTTCTAGTATGACTTACTGACTGGACGTACGATTATTTGTACATTGTACTTTGTTTTAATGTAGAGATTTTCTAATTTCCTATTGATTCTGGTTTTCCGTTTTCTCTTTATTATTATCTTATTAAGAGACTGTACCGGTCTTTAGATATGGTACGGTGTTATTCTGAATGAATTAAATGGTTTTAGATTCCTTGATGAACACCACTGATTTATTTAAGACTCATTTTAATTATTTACTGTCAATTACTAGTCTAGGGCGGGTGTAGCATTTTCTTAAGGAGGATGCAGAAGATGAAAATTATGAATAATTACATTTTATTCTTAGAAGTTTGTTAGGTTTTTTTGTAGCTATCTACTATTTGGACTTATGTTCCGCATTTGCTGCGTTGTGAAATTACCTGAGTGAGAGTTACAAACAAGTGAACATTTTATTAATACACAATTCAAATTCGAACTAATGTTTGACGTTTAATGCCAAACTAAAAATGAACTGAACGTGATTCTTAACTGAAGGAGCTCTTCTATCGCGGATCCCTTCTTTGTATTATATGTGCTTTCAGTATATACGGTTCATATCATAAAGGTAATAGTTAGTATAGCCTAAGTGTGGCACCGAGAAAATCATGCGCGGTGAGAGTGAAAAAAAATCTGGTGGTCGTATCTATCTCTGCTTAAGCTCGTTTTAGCGTCAGTTAATCGACGTATGGCCACAGTTTGCAGCACTAGGCTAGAGACAGGTATCTCCACTCGGTTTCTTTTCCCTCTCATGCAGCGTTATAATTCCACTTGTACAAGCCTTGGAGCTTATACAATTGGAGATAGCATTCAATGCAAAAATATGACAAGACTAAAAATAGAGAGCAACAAAGAGGCAAGAGGTTATTTCAATCGATTGAGAGCTGCTTCCAATGAACTGCATATGTAGTTCATTGGCTGGATCGACCCACCAAGTGAGACAACATGATGCTCTCTTTATTGCCCTTTCTTTCTACTCTTGTTACGATATTTGGGCATTGTAGGCTATCTCCAGAAGTTTAAGCTCTCAGGTAAAAGCGCTCATACATCACGCACTCTATTTTATTTATTACATTTCTTTAGAGCTTATACCTTCTGGAGATAGCCTGCAGTGCACAAATGTCGTGGTAAGACTAAAAAGAGGGAAGACAATAGAGAGAGCAAGAGGTTATTTCACTCGGTTGGGAGCTGCTTCCAATGGAATACGATCAGGATGTTGTTCATTGACTGCTTCCACCCACCAAGTGAAATAGCCTGTTACTTTCTCTATTGCCCTCTCTTTCTAGCCTTGCCACGAATTTATGTATTGCAGGCTATCTCCAGAATGTATATGCTCTAAGTACCTTTCCGGTTCAAGTATATTCCATGTCATTAACCTTTAATTTCAGGAATCTTCCCAAGCTGACAATAATCATTTTGTTTCAGCATCACATTGACAACTATTTTGTACATACAGGGTCTACCCTCGGGAGCAATTATAACGTTCCGTGACAATATAGAGAACAGAATGGTGCAGAGTGTATAAAAAATAAAAGGTTATTGGTATTCCTGAATGTGCCCTATACTCAAATCGAAAAACTGTTCTCATTAAGAGTTGTTCAAGTTCCGATTAAATAGGTTTACTTTGCACTTTGAGCGAGTAAGGCGTTTCTCTCTTTCGTCGAGCGAAGTTCCCCCAATAAATCCCAGAATAAATCTGTGTAAACTTAAAATTGGGGTGTTCTGAAGATGACCATCGAAACGGTTTAATTTCCTCCTAATTACCAGAACAAAACGTCGACTCTTAAACTTTATTTGCTCCTTTCCGCTAGTAAAACAAAAGATACTTTCCAACTTTTTAATTAAAATTACTACCTATTTCGTTTTAGTACCTCAAAAATTAAAAATTCTTCTGTCCTTTTCCCGTTTTAATCTTAATTCATTTATTCGCCCTATCATAATTAAACCCATTATGTTTTGCTTAACAATAAAAAGTTAACTTCTCGGTATTTTTTTCGCTTTTTTCAAAGCTAATTAAATTGTTTTTCTAGACTCGAGCTAATTTGAAAGCATTCTCTAATTAAAATCGACTGCGTGCTTTATTCGAAAGATTCTGAATTAACAGAAGGTTGACGACGACCATTGCTATCGTTTTCAATTCTAATTATAATTTTTATGCATGCCGGAAAATATTACCCGCCGAAAGTTTCATTATAATTTTGTTAACCTGTCATTGTTTTGATTTATTGTAACTGTGCATATAGCTTTTCTTTCTTCACAACAATCTTAAAACAAGGTAAGGTACATTTGAAATAAATGTTTAGCAGAAGCAATTTAGGCAAATTGCCCGAAGCAATAGTTGACGTCTTACAAAAATAATTTGGTCAAGTCCGACTCGCATACTAAGGGTTCCGTAGTACCCTTGAAATTGATTAAAATGTAGCCATGGGCATATCGAAGGGGGCAGGGGGGACAACGGCCCCCCTGGGCCTGAAAAACCTGCCGTGCACCATTAAATTTTCCCATAAATTTGCTGACTTGCCCCCCTAGACCGAAAAATTTTCTTAATTGTCCCTCTCTCCAGGACAATTTTTGCACCCCATTTACAACAGTTTTTTAAATTTGTCCCTCCCTAGCCCAAAAGCTGGGTACGCCCTTGAATGTAGCTAAATCACCCCTACTAATATTATAAATGTGAATGTAAGTTTGTTTGTTTACGCTTTCAGGCCAAAACTACTCAACTCATTATCATGAAACTTTGTACACATATTCTTAGAGATACTAGAAAGGACAGAATCTATATATAAATAGGGAAAGACAAAACGATTAGGTACCATTTTCTCCAGTGTCTCTCAACCGATTTTCTTCATTTGTGTTTTGTTAAGTAGCTACTGACGACCTTCAGTGCAGAATGTTAATATTAATTTATAATATTGGTTAATTCATTAAATAAAATATAATAAAAATTCATTATTTACGTCCATACTGTCAACGCCAAACAACTGACAGTGCCACCCCCGCCAGACGGTTGTTATATTCTTAGAGCATGTACTTCTGGAAGTGGCATACAAGCGTTGTTAGTGTTTAGTGGTAAAATAGTCAATATAGTAGATCAGTATTGATTTTTCGGACGCATTGCAGTAACTTTCATACTAAATTTTCTGTTTTTAATGTGAATATAATAATTTGGGCCTCGGGTTGTTGGGCCTCTCTTTTCTTTAATATTCCTGAACATGATTGAAACCGCAAATGACGAAAACTTTAGGTTGCAAAGAACAATCTTCCAATTATTATAACGAATTTTTTGCCAGGAGCGGTTACAGCAAAAAAAATGGGGGGTCATTCATTTGTCAAAAACATTGCGAATGCCGATATTTGATTACATTTTTATTTTATTTTTTTATTGCAATACATTTGTCAATAGGAGTGAACAATTTTAAAAGTGTAAAAGAATTAATCGCTAGAAGTTTCGGTCTTTTTTGAACCAAAATTGTGGGGTTTTTTAATTTTGTGCACATCATAATACGGTATATTAAATATAGTTTGTACTTCTGTCTACTGGAAAATTGAAGACGCGAAATGTAAAGACCAACATCTAGGATTTTCGGGGAAACTAGCACATAGAGGTTCCGAATCTGGAGCCCTTCCATGTAATTGCTGTTACCCGTAACTCCTAGGTTAAAATGTCACCGTGAAATTTTCAGGTTAACTTCACCTGTCAGAGATACTGAATACTCTCTTTGGGGTGTCATTTTTTTGTACGCAAGACAATATACAGTGATGGGCAAATGAGTGGAACCAAGCAAATATCTCAGGAATTATTAAAGATATCAAAATTAAATTTGGAAGGTGGATACTGCAGTATATTGCCTATTTGTTTCCAAATTTTTTTACAATTTTGAACTTCCTGTTTTACCGGTAATGTAAGTAATGTCGATTTTAAAATTTGCAATGAAACACCCTGTATAGTATTTTAGTTTCTGATGAAACATTTTATTGCGAATACAAAAATATCGGGTTTGATATTGTTTACTTCAATTCCTACCGAGATATTAACAGAAAAGTAATTAAGGAAAGGAAAAATCTAATATCCATTAAAGAAATACATAATCGTAATTATTAACTAAATCAAAGTGATTTTCAAAACATTGAAACTTAACTAAACTTAATGTATTAGAAGTTCAAACTGAGCACCGTTTACTTCTTGACAATAAGCAAGTCGGTTTTTAAATTCTCTAGTAACATTAGCTATTACTTCTGGTGTAATTCTCTGGATGTCTTGAGTTATTCTTGCAGCTAATTCTTGCCAATTATTTGGTCTATCAACATAAACCTTAGACTTTACGTAATCCAACAGAAAATAGTCTAGCGGATTGAGGTCGGGACTTCGTGCAGGCCATTCATAAGTACCCCATCCTCCAATCCATCTGTGATGAAATGTCCTATCTAAATGATCTCGAACAATGCGAGTGTAATGGGGTGGTGCTCCATCCTGCTGAAACCAGATATTATTTGGTAATTGTCCATTTACCTCCAATGCCGGAATAACTTGTGTCTCCAGGAGCTGTAAATACATATCTCCGTTTAAAGTTTCTTGTAAGAAGAAGGGTCCCACGATTCTGTTGTTATAAATGCCGGCCCAAACGTTCAATTTTTGGAGATGTTGAGCCTCTTGTACCCAATTAGGATTACTTTGCGACCAGTAGCGGCAGTTATGTCGATAAACCGTACCATTTAAACAAAATGTAGCCTCGTCTGAAAACACCACATTTCTTATAAAATTATTATCACGGTTACAAATATCCATTATCGTTTCACAAAATTGCAAACGTCTGTCGAAATTGTCTTCGGAGAGTTCTTGAACGAGGCGAATTTTGTATGGATGATATTTTTCTCGCCTTAATATCCTTCCTACTGAACGACGGCTAATTCCATGCATATTGGCGAGGTCGGTAGTGGATAAGTGAGGATTTTCTTGCAAAGATATCGCAACATTTTGAGCTACACCTTCATTACTTGCACTTTTTAACCGTCCACTTTTTGGTAATATGCTAACTGTTCCACTTGTGTGGTACCTTCGCAAAGTGTTCGTCACTACTGAACGGGATATTTGTGTATTCGGATGAACAATGTTAAAAAGGTCACAAACTTCTTGATGCGTCCTTTTCTTCTCCCCATACCCAATCATTAATATTTCTATTCTTTCTCTTTCACTTAATTCGGCCATTTTACGATCAAATTTAAACAATACAATTTTTTAAGTTCAAATAAAAAAAACTAATAACTTATTTTGACAACTACTGTCACTTCTGCAATGAATTTCATGGACTACTAAACTTGATTCAGATTTAATTTGCGCCTAATTTAAACAAAAGCACGTGTATTCGACTATGGAGTAAGCAGTGCTGTTGGCTGTGACGGTATAATGCCACCGAGTGGCCAATAGAAATACAAATCCTTACCGAGCGGTTTGTTCATATCGTGCGTAAATGAAATCTGAACCGAGTTTGGCTACCATCGAATTTTTCCTTTCCTTAGTTACTTTTCTGTTAATATCTCGGTAGGTATTGAGGTAAACAATATCAAACCCGATATTTTTGTATTCGCAATAAAATGTTTCAACAGAAACTAAAATACTATACAGAGTGTTTCAATGCAAATTTTAAAATCGACATTTCTTCCGGTAAAACAGGAAGTTCAAAATTGTAAAAAAAAATGGAAACAAATAGGCAATCTACTGCAGTATGCTCCTTCCAAATTTCATTTTGATATCTCTAATAACTCCAGAGATATTTACTTGGTTTCACACATCTGCCCATCACTGTATATAATATATATTGTTTATAGTTAGGGAACCTTCATCAGTTGCGCTTCCCACAATTGAATATCCTCTCGAACACTTCTTTATGTATTTGATACATTTCTAACCTAGGAATTACGTGTAACAGCAATTACATGGAACGGCTCCAGATTCGGAACCTCTATGTGCTAGTTTCCCCGAAAATCCTAGATGTAGGTCTTTACATCTCGCGTCTTCAAATTTAACGAAATGTATCAAATACATAAAGAAGTGTTCGAGAGGACATTCAATTGTGGGAAGCGCAACTGATGAAGGTTCCTTAACCAGAAACAATATATATTATATATATTATCTTGCGTACAAAAGAATGACACCTCGAAGAGAGTACTAGTTGAAAATTCTTGGCAGTATTAATCTGAAACTTTACAAAAAGATTTACGAATTGTGAATTTGACAGACGGTCAATTGAATATCATTTTCGATACAAACTCTAACAGCAAGCTGTAATATACACTCTTGATTTGATCTGGCAAGACTTTCTTCAAAATAAAACTTATTCTAAAGAGAACTGATTCATGTTTCATGAATAATTTATTTTTAGGCCGAACCCCTTTATTTGTTTCAATAAAATGACTTGTTATTACAGAACCTAATTTCGCAACAACCTCGTGGTCGTGGTCTGTAATAAATTGATTTTTCTGAATCAATCAACCAATATCTTAAAGCTTTTCTCATATATACGCCCCAATGGCAATATCCATGATAACGGATGTCTGTTGTGTTTCATTAATAATTTTCTGGATTCAATTTAGTATTTGACTTCATATTATTGTGGATTGTGGTCTGGATCTTATTGTTTTGCGATATTACTTAACTTTATTGATAATTCTTTCCGACTCTGATGCGGTTCAGTTTTATTTTTCATTATTTTTCCATTGTTTTCGAGTAATTATTTTAGCTTTTCCGACGTGCTTTATTGAAAAAGTATTAGAGATAGGAAATTCGGGTGAAATTAACAATCGATTTCTTTTTATCTGTTCCGCTTTCGAACGGAGCTTCGCAATTTTTGTTTTGAAGATGGAATTGATAGATTATTACATATAGAAAACGTTATTTTTGATACATTATTTGCCATTTTCCGCTAAGTGGTCTATGGAAGAAAGGAATTATTTGATATCATTAATTTTTGAAATTTATTTTACAAGTTGCACTGCGTTATCGAGAAAACAAATGGACGAAATCCAAAATAGTAGAAATATTTAAAAATAATAATGAAATATTTGATGAAGTTGTTGACATAATTTGGTGATATTTTCATTTTGTTTGTGCTGTAACTTTTTGTGTAACATATCGTTACATTTAAAGACGCGAGATGTAAAGACCGACATCTAGGATTTTCGGAGAAACTAGCACATAGAGGTTCCGAATCTGGAGGCGTTCCATGTAATTGCTGTTACCCGAAAATCCTAGATGTCGGTCTTTACATCTCGCGTCTTTACATTTAACGATATGTATTAAATACATAAAGAAGTGTTCGAGAAGAAAGAGAAGAAGACTGCGAACAGGATAAGAAATATAAGGGAATAGGATATATGATATATTAAGGAGCTAGCATTATATCAATATAGGAAAAAGAACGTAGGGAATTGAATTAAAATAGAATTAGAGGGTAGGAGTAAGGAAATTTCTGTAATTTTAGCTCTGAAAATAAAGATATGTTAATGAACTAATGAGAGGACATTCAACTGTGGGAACCGCAACTAATGAAGGTTCCCTAACCAGAAACAATATATGTTATATATATATTTTCTTGCGTACAAAATAATGACACCTCGAAGAGAGTATTCAATATATCTGACAGCTGAAGTTAACCTGAAAATTTCATCGTGACATTCTAACCTAGGAGTTACGGGTAACAGCAATTATATGGAACGGCTTCAGATTCGGAATTTCTATGTGCTAGTGTCCCCGAAAATCCTAGATGTCGGTTTTTACATCTAGCGTCTTTAAATCTTCTACCCTGTTTTTATGATTTTTTGGCTGTAATTATATCATAAAAACAAAGCAGTTAAGTATATTCTTTTGGGTACAGTTTGACCGAAACTACATACAATACTCTAAAGCTACTTTAAAATCTATATACAGTGCCAGTCAAAACTCCCCCCCTCTTATATTTTAAAAGGTTATACTTACACTACGGAAATTTAGAATAGAACCTTATTTGAAAGATATTCATATTAACTAACTCAGTCATATTAATTTACGCCAATTTTGATGAAAATATTAAATAGGCACTAAAATCTTAAATTTACACAGGAAAAGGAAAAAAATCTAACGGTGTCTGGTCTGGTGACGATATTCTTCATCCAGGTAATGTCTAACGGCACCATAATAATGCGCAAGAGCACCATCTTGTTAAGATATTATTTTCAAATGACCGAATTCTTCTGGAATATCTTCCAGAATGTCAAGAATTAGCGACTTAATTGCAATAACAAAACAGTTCAGTACCTTTTTTTTGTTTAGTAGGTAATGACGACTTTTGACGATACTAATGAAATTTTTTGGAAAAAAGCATTACTTAATTAATATGCATATTTTAATACTTTATACCCCATTTTAGTCATAAGCACACACAAGCTTGGCACAAGCTTGGCACAAACGTAAAAACTATTTAATTGTATTTTTTTATGTCGGTTTTTGTTTTTTAAAAATGTATTAATTTTACAATTTTTAGTGACGGCTAAATTGGATGCAGTTTTCAAATCAAACTTTTTCGATATTGCTTATAATAAGGTATTTCACTTTTAAGAATCATTTACTAGTTTAACCAACCTTGTTTACTGTAGAATAGAATATCTTGTGTTCTAAATATGTATCTGTATTAAGAAAATTTTGCATATGATTCTAACTTAGGTCGATCCACTATTTTGTAGACGATCTGAGTATCATCATTCTTTAGGTCTGTTAATTATACTCACATTCATTTAATAGTCTTCTCTACGCCGAATCTTATAATAAATGGTTATACAGTTTTAATTGATATATCATAATAGAACGCAGTTTTCAATTATAACAAACTTTGTCTAATAACAGAACAAGTACTTAAAATAAACTAAATTTATATTCTTTGTCAAACCTAGTACTCAATTTAGAATCTTTATTATTGTTAATAACTAAAATTGTTGTTGTTGAATTAATATAACTGTATTGCACCTCAAGACATGAGTAATTTCTGAATGTTAGAGCTATTTAAATTGTTCATTTAGGTCTTATATCCTTATAAACTATTTCTAAGAAACAGATAAGTATATAATGGAAAAGCACTTTGATTTCCTTCTTACAAAAAAACTTTCTCACAGGAATAACTGAAAAGAAAAGATCTATAGTTTTGTCAACTAGTTTTTGTGGGTAATATGTGTAAATGTATATTTCAATATACTTATCGGTTTTATAAGATGGGATGTTTCCTCTTCAAGAATTGTTTTCGAACAAAGCTCACTTAGAATTTAGAAATTGATTGGTATAAAGTTTATATCATTTTTGGTTTTCATTTTATGATGTCTGCATTTTACAAAATCTTTCAAGAAATGCTCGAACGATTTCGATTACTCCTCGGCAAAATTCGCGAATTCACAATTAACAGTTTCCAATTACCCGATTAAATTTTTTAGCGTTGTTCCACCTTATAGGATTGAGGGTTCTCTGTTGGAGGAAAAAGAACGAGCCAACGTATAAAAGGATTTCAGGGATCGTAGTAGGCTTTCAATTAGTTTTTTGATTGATTTTGTAGCCGCCAGTAGCGCTACTTAATTGGCAGGGTTGATTACAGTCTGAACCCCCTTTGATCTTCCCTCAAATATAATTGGCATGTTAAGATTGATTATGAATTTCGTTAATCGATTCTGCAACTGCAGATTTTGAATTTGTAATCAAGTACTTTAGTTAATTGAACCTGTTTTCAATCTACAGTCTTGAAAGTAAAATATAATTAACTAATTGACGAAGTTGGCTGTGGTAATGGCGACTGGTGGGGGAGACTCGTTTACAGAACGGCGTGTTGTGCGATGTTTTCGACGTTTAATGAGGAATAAATCAATGAAGACTTCGTTCCTTGTAACGCTCATTTTTTGCTTTTGTTAGGTTAACTCGAAATTAATAACATTAGTAAAATTAAGTTGTTACGTTTTCTAAGTACAATAAAATATATTAGCTTCTTGATAATGATTTGCACATTTCTGTAAATTTATAAGATATTTACGATATAAAGAAGAAAGTTTTATAGTTAAGATTGAAATAAATGTCATAAAGATATTGTTATAACATTTTATTTTTCGCTGCCAAAATAGGAACACCTCTAGAAATTGTCCTCAATAAAAACTATTCCTGCGAATAAACAAACTTTAGCAAAAAATAATTCTCTACACGCACGTGTTCCGGAATAAAAAATTATACAAGTACACAGGCTGACGTGCATCAAGAATTAAGTTCACTTGAGAGCGACGTAGCGGAACATCCGATCGAAGTATGACTTCATCGATTTTGTTAAAAATACATATTGTGTAGTAGAACATATTGTGAATTATTTCTGTGAAAGTAAAGGCGATTATATTATATGTGGACAGCAAAATCTTAAGGGTCAACTAAGTCTAAGTGTTTTAGCGGGCACAGAAGAATGAATCAAGTGATGGTACATATTAGACTTGGGTCGTTCATGAATGAGTGGTTCAAAACGAACGGCTCTTCTACATGTGCCACGAATGAGCGGCACAGTTTAGTCAAATAGCTCGTTCAGTTCGCCATTAATAGAGTCATTCAGCTCGAGCGAGTCGAGAGTCATAGGATGTGCTAAACGTTCAACGTTCAATCACGAACTAGACCACAAACTAGGGATGCTCGATATGTATCGATATATCATAATATATCGATATATGCTGTCGATATATCGAATCAATCCGATATTACCGAATCAAATGAGATCGACATATAATATCGATATATTTTATCCGATATATGAATATCGTACAAAATTAAAAGCATTTCACAATGACAATTTTCATTATTACCGTTACAAACTTTGTAACGCTTGTGAGCGTACGCTGTGTTGACAAGGCGGTAATTCCAATGTTTCGAACTTTTTTTCAAATGTGAATACTGAACAGACTTCATTGCCCTTATTAACTATGAAATTGAGTGAAAAATTAATTGATTGTGCTTCATTAGTGCATTCTACAGTAGATACATACTTGTATTCAATTAGGACGATGGTTAAAGGGCTATGGTCGTTCACAAGGTGGAAATAAGGCAGAATTAGTTGACAGGTTAAAAAAACATATCAGGTTTAAAATAATCCTTCAAAATAAATCAATATATTATAATTACAAAAAATACAAATTATTTGTAGCTAACCTTTTAAAAAAGTCAATTTCAAAATTTAGAAAATTTTTATTTACATGCCAATGATGAGAAAACCGTCCGAAAAAATGACAGAAGTTGACGTACACGCACAAATAATTTTCGAATATGAAAAGGCCTCTTGTATGAGGACAGCACTTGTAGGACATACCCAGAGTGCGTATAAGAAGAATATTACCAAGGTACAGGCTAAATGCTGATTGGTTCTGCCATTCTTTGCACTAATGTCCGGTTTACTATAGCAACGGGAGAATAGATGTTCAGTAGTTGTGTTGCCAGATCGGATGATTTAAAGTCAATCTCACGATATTTGTATAATTTTATCATTTTGGTATTCTTAGTTACATTTTATTAAATTTAAGCCGTAAAAACAAAAACCACCTAAAGTATAAAATGTTGACAACAGCATTTAATGGTTATCAGAAGATTGCAACATCAACCCACTTTTAGTAGACAAACTGGATATTACAAAGTATTGACAGTTGCTGTTTGTGTACTTAAATAGTCGTGGAATCTAAAAATGAGATTCACTGCCCCCATAAAGGTATTCATAAAATTCTTACTAACTCTATTATCAATATTTTATTTTTAAAATTAAATTGGTAGGTTCACGAACTTATTTATTAGCTATCATTTTACTTTGTAGGTAATTAATTTTAATATCAATTTTTTATATCAATGGCTGATCTTTTGAATGATATTTTTCGATATATCGAATGCGTAGAAATTCTTGATTTTTTTGGAATTTTCTCACACACATTTACACATGATAAACTGCAACTCTTCATTTTCTTTATTACATACTAGTTAAATACAAATTACATACGATATATGGAAAATATCGATATATTTCATCGATATATCAGAAAATATCGATACAACATTCCGATATATTATATCGAAAAAAATATCGATATTTTTGGCTCATGAACATCCCTAGCACAAACTAGACTCGTTGACTCGTTCATCGTTCAATCTTCCGACCGGCACAGTCTCCTCGGCTCAGAAAAGTGGAGAGAAAAGAGCCGTCAGCCGTCTGGTTCATGAGATTAAAGGTATTTTAAAATTTGGTCGGGAGATTTTATTTTCAACGAATCGATGAATGGGTATTTAAATTTTTATTATGACAGGCACTAAGGCACAGGATTGTTATTGTTTTGCAGTGTTTTTGTTATATAAATTTCTATTTTGGGTTATAAGTAAGCATAATATTTTTATTTGTTTTTAATGTTTAGAGTTTTTTTCTTATTTCTAATTAATCATCTTTAAATTATGACTCAGCAAAACTTTAATATTAGTTTGAGCAGTAAACTACACAAGTAGAGACATTATATAAATCAGCCTAAGGCTAAACGGCTGTGTTTTATGAGGTTCAATTGAACGACTCATTGTGAACGACTCGTTTTGGTGAGCTGAACGCAATGAGCCGGCTCATTAAAAAGAGTCATAAAACCCAACGCTAGTACATATACTCATAGAAACAGTCTAAATTATAACAAACAATTACAGAGCAGCAACAGATACTCAAAAAACGGAAAGGTCTAAGAATCTAGAACAAAAAAATTAAGAAAGCTATAACAAGAAAAGAAATTTGTTTACATTATAGCCAAAACAAACGGAACATAAGGGAAATTCCACATATCTTGTATTCAACTTATCCTATGGTTATTGCAGTGACGTGGAGAACATAAATAAATTCTCAAGAATGAATGAGAAAAGACATCCAGTGCCTCAAATATTGCACACAATTGTTGCATCAACAGTCAGGTATGGTAGCGCAACATGTGTACCAACACAAAGGGGAATTTTTTGGAGAGTAATAGGTTTGATGTAAACAACAAATCAGTAAACAAAAAAAAACAATAAGAAAGAATATTCAGGTAGAATGAGTAAAGAACACCTACTGGTTAAAATTATCAATTTAAGGGAAGAAGATATATAGGCCTGAGGTAAAGGAGAAAATAGAATTCAAACTAGAATTAAGATATTTATACAGTTTACAACAATCATGAAATTAATAGTTGTTTTGTGAACAGTAATTGTGTAATCTCTTGTTTTTATTTTTCTTTGGGAATAACACCACATAAACTTGAAAGTCTCGATAAATCAAGTCCAAACGTTTCGAGATCTAAATTAGACCCCGTTTTCAATGGCATTAACACAAATGTTTGACAATCAAACTGATGTAACTAAGGGAATTTAATGCAAATTTATTATATACAGGGTAGCACTAAAAATTCTAAAGATCATGTGAAATAACAAAGCTTCTATCAAATTGGAAGAATTTGAAAGAGTTATCTTTAGAATTTCATGCGGTGTTCTGAGGTACGACTTTGTTATATATGAGACCAAAGAAATTCTGATGTTCCAGAGATCTCATTCAAGTCATAAGGGAAAACCTAGGAAAAACCTTATAAACTATCCCGATATAGGGTTGTTCAAAAGTAAACTATTATTATTTTCATGCTTGATTATTGGCAACCAGAAACGACTGAATTCTGTAGAAGTACTAGCTTCACAATCGCTTTCATTTTATAAAATTAAAGCAGACTCTTTCAGCTTTCGTTTTCTGTTGTGTGTTCTTCTTTATGTAATATGGTTGAATTTTAAAATTGTATGTTACGATAAAGGTTCCAGGCATGTTCACAAGTTCATGTGCTGTTATTCCCAAAGAAGAAATTAGCAATTGGCTAAGTGAGTATTCCGAATATCACCAGCCCAATTCAGAGAGTCTTTCTGTGTGCTTATATATATTGTATAATCGAGCAACAGCAGTTACATTTTTCATGTATTGGAAGTAAATTTCCAACACGTTAAATGCTTCTTCATTTGTTATATTCATAATTTCACTATAAGGAATCATTAATAATAAACAGAACTAGAATATTACACACCATTGACATTTAGAATGTTTCTGTCATTTTCATAGCCTTTCCAACTTTGCAAATGAAATGATAATTGTTAATATGTTCAACTTCAATTGCTAGCAATTGGCTTGAAATTTATCGGCTAGCGCTTTTCACTAGCGGTTAGTACAGACAAGACAATTTTAAAAAATCCTAGTTGAGCAAAACCAGAATGACGTCGGTTTATTTGTAACAAGTTTCCCACTATCCGTAGCGCTTACTTGACAAGATAGAACAAAAAGTATGCGGAATGTTTCTACAATTCCGATTTTCTAGTTTTTGGAATACTTCAATAAGGTAAATTCTGTAGTAAATTAGCGATTTTCACTTTATGTCTTCTGTTACGTCCTCTAGCGGTCGTCGTACAGTACTGTAAATACTTTCCAGGTTTTCTGATTGCCACTTTAGTCTAGATTTATTTTTACTTAAGCTGTACTACAAGCCATTCCTGAGATATGAATTGCGGCCATTTTTGATTGCCCAACCTGTACAATTTACAAACATAATAATACATTATAACAAACTATGCATAGTATTATTTTATATTCTTTTGCATACTGTGTCAAAGTAGATATAATTTTGTCAAAAAAATTTCTTAACAACAGGTCAAAAATGCCAACTCTGATAAATAGTTATTGATATAATCAATTGTTGACTATTATTTGCTATTATTTAAATTTAAAATTAACAAAAATAATCATATATTGGCGAAGTAGTCACATGGCAGACCGAAAACCGTATATTTCCTTCTGGTTTTCCCGATATTCCCTAACTTGATGTGCAGTCTTTCCAAAAATCGCGACAATTCGGCCTAACGCGGGACGTCTGGTCACCTTACTTCAGAATGTAAACAAAACAAACAATGCAAAATATTGCAATACATTTTGATTAAATTTGTGGTGTACTATTTAGTATTTACATTTGAAGCTTCACAAGCGTTTTAAATGAAAAATTGTTTGTTTTTTGACAACAATGTATTATATATATATATATATATGTATATATATATATATATATATATATATATATATATATATATATATATATATATATATATATATATATATTGTCTTGCGTACAAAAGAATGGCACCTCTAAGAGAGTATTAAATAATATAGTTGTTTAAAAAATGTTATAAAGGTTTTGATTTATTTTCACCTGAAAAGTTATACCTCAAAATATTTGCACTCATACCATTTACACCCTGCATATTTGTTTTTCTCATGGCCAGTGTTTTTTTTATAACTACCATACCTACATGATGCGCTTGAAAAAAATTTGAATTTTAGTTTTCATTTACTTTTCTATTAGATTGTTATTAGCATTATCGTTTATTTTTTCTGCAGACTTTAAGTGAGGAGCTATATTCCTTATTTTCCCAAATTGAAGCTAAGTATTAGAAGGCAATAGATAGAATTTTGTATATTTACCTCAATATCTTTCAACAAATATCAAAAAATATAGGTATTTGTATTTCTCATTAAGAACGAGATTGAACAAAATTATAGTTATATGTTTTTAATTTAATTTTCTGTGTTCATCTTCAAAATTAATAGAGAAGTTATGCTTTATGTTCCTATATTCTCTAAAGTCTCAACTGTTTTTACTCATCCGTTTCAAAGAAGTGTGCAAAAGTTCCATTTTATAAACAACTGATACACGAGTGTTTCTATAAGAGTTATGAAGAATTCTAAAAGCTTTATTATTTAATAAGGAGCCTGAACACTAAAATTCCCGTTTATATTTGATACATCTCCATAAATAAAGCTTAAAAACATATTGTTGAAGGAAAGCATTGACATTTTTTAATTAATTAATGACCGTTGCAATTTTCGAAACCAGGAACTACCAGTTAATTCGTCTAAATAAAGTAAATGACTAATTGCGACTGGTTTCCAAGTAATTATTTGTTAACGCAACAACCGTACGTGTTATTAACAAAGCGATGACAAATAAAGCGCGTTTGGAACGACTTCAAAAGAACGAGTCGCTCGTTTTGTGCATGTGTTGTTTGAACAAATTTGCTGTTAAAATGTAAAATATTTGAATGAAAAACGCTACGCGATGGGTTTCACGTGTGAAGTAATTCTCGTTATTCTGTACTGCAAAATAGTGTATTATTATCGCAAGAACGTGTGACAACAGACAGAATACTCCGCCTATGATTTTCTTTTTATCAGTCAGAGTAGAACAATCTAACGTGATCAAAGAGCAAGGAACGAGATTTATACATTATGTGAAAGAACTCTATAGTTTTTTTATCCCTTAAAATACTGGATTGATTCAGCCGATACTTGTTGGAAATTCATTTCACTGAACTAAAATCACCTTGAATTGCACTTTCCACTCTATTTGGTTTTTTAAAAAACCTTTTCTAATAGTGATGTTTCGCTGGAAGTAAACTCCGTGTCTGTTAAATTCTTAAATCTACTAAAAAATGTATGATCTGTATATTTCTGTATATTTTAAAAAACCAAATAGAGTGGAAAGTGCAATTCAAGGTGATTTTAGTTCAGTGAAATGAATTTCCAACAAGTATCGGCTGCATCAATCCAGTATTTAAAGAAAGCGGACACTAGCTTTTTGGCCACATGGTATTTCAAACTTCAGCGAAGAAGTTCTTTTGCAACCCAAAACATATGGTTTTACAACAAATGTGTAGAAAATGACGTAATACTCAAATACATTCAATTAAAAACACAAAATAGAAGTTGAGCAGCACAAAAAGGAATGAGGCTAGGAATGAAGAAATGGATGCTCGAGGACCACAGACTGCAATTCCAAAAACGAGAGGTGTGCAACATCTATTTAAAGGTAATCCACACTGAGTTATTATATAGACTACATTACATAGAATTTTCCGTTCTCGATGCTTCAATTAGAGATAAAATTCGCTACTTAGTACAGGAAAAATTTTCTAAACAAAAACAGAAACTTAATACTCTCATAGCAAATAAACCTAAACAACCGTCAAGTAGTAAAAAGAAATATACAGATCATACATTTTTTAGTAGATTTAAGAATTTAACAGACACGGAGTTTACTTCCAGCGAAACATTACTATTAGAAAAAGGTTTTAAACATTATATTAAAAGTAATTCACCCATAAGACCATTTAGAAAAGGTTTTTTAAAAAACTAAATAGAGTGGAAAGTGCAATTCAAGGTGATTTTAGTTCAGTTTTTATCCCTTTCCGATGTTTTCTATACTAGTATCTAGTATTATATAGTTGAAGAGATTGAGTTTTTTCCTTGTTTTTTTTGATGCTCCATACAAATTTTAACAATTCTGTTTGTGTTTTTATATATATTTACCTACTAACTGATCCGACATATGTTGTCCTGTACAAAAGTTTTAAATCCAAAAATTATATATATGTTTTAGATATATATATATATATATATATATATATATATATATATATATATATATATATATATATATATTTATACCAGTTTGCAGTATTGATGGACAACTTCCATGTACTGTCTAAACCGTTGGTCAAGGGCGAGTTGGACTCGCATACTTAGGGTTCCGTACCACCTTCAAGATTCTAATATTCCAGTTTCAGACAAGCAGGGAATGAGTGCATTTTCTTATATTTACCCTTATATCTTTTAAAGGAAGCGTTTTCAATTAATAAAAATATACACTTTGATTTTCCACACATAGACTTTTTATTTTATCTGCTTCAGGATTCGCTTGATTTTTATCAGAATATATATGTATTTAATTTTCTAATTTGGCCCCCAAAAATTAACATTAGAGTTTTATTTTACTAATAAACTTTCAGAGAAGTCTTTTATAATCTACTGTCTGAGTTTTGAGGCTCTGTAGATTGGAAGATAAAGGGCAAAATAGGTCAAATTTTAATTATAAATTATTAAATCTGTTATTCCGATTATTAAAAAATACAAATAAAATATATTTTTCAATATTTAAATAGTGTAGTTTCTAAAGTGGGAATTAAGTCGATGTTTAATATTTTTGTTAATATCTTTTAAACAAATGATTTAAAAATATGATATATTTGTAATTCACATAATGAGTCTTTTATCTGATATATTACATGATGCGTTTGAAAACTGAATCTTTATTTTCCATTTAATTGTATAATTTGTCCCTAAAATTACTATAGGGGTTTTCTAATAATTGATTTTCCGTTTAATTCTATTATTTGGGGCCAAATATTAGAATTAGGGATTTTTTCATATTTCTCCTATATATATATATATATATATATATATATATATATATATATATATATATATATATATATATAGTTTGGGGAATAACGGGGAAAATGTTTAATTTATTACATTTTAAAATAATTAAAAAATATATTTGTATTCGTCGTAATGAATCCTGTGATTTGATATATTACATGACCCGTTAGAAACAATTATAATTTTTTATTTTCCATTTAATTCTATAATTTGCCCCCCCCCCCAATGAATATTAGGGGTTTCTCCTTATTTTTCCAGTAAAGTTCAGGTGAGGGGTTATACCTCAATTTTTTTTTCAAAATTTTCTAGCTTACGGTTTCGGTGATAAGGGGGGGGTGTAATTTTTTTATATTTTTGTTAATATCTTTTAATTAATTGATTTTTAAAATATGAAAAAAATATGTTTCTCCTTATTTTTCCAGTAAACTTCAGGTCAGAATCTATAGCTCTATTTTTTTTTCAAAACTTTACGTTTTATAGTTTCGGAGATAAGGGGGGGATGGGTAAATTTTGGTATATTTTCGTTAATATATTTTTAAATAATTTTTTTTAGTACGAAAAAAATATATTTGTGTTCCTGTGTTCCTCAGAATGAGACCTTTCATTTGATATATTACATGATGCGTTTGAATTTTTTTTATTTTTAAATTTTTATTTAATTCTATAATTGGCCCCCTAAAATTAATATTAATGGTTCCTCCTTATTTTTCCTGTAAAGTTCGGGCAACGTTCTATATTTCTTATTTTTTCAAAATTTTAGGCTCAGTAGTTTCGGAGATCAGAGGGGAGAACAGTCGATTTTTTTAGTTTTTGCCCCCAGAAGTACCCCTAAAATCTTTTTTTTTTCTTTTACGATATGTACTCCTGATTGGATCACCAAACTATACATTGATACTAAATTTCAACCTCTTCCGTCCAGTAGTTTTGCAGAAAATTTTGTGATATGACAGAGGAAGAAATCCGCAGTGATATTATAAGGGTATCCGTATATTGTATATACGGAACCCTAAAAAAACAGTTTTGTTTGTGTTTCCTAAGGGTGCGTTTTAGGGCACATGTTAAAAGGGACATTTTGGCTTTTTTTAA
Organism: Octodonta nipae; assembly: GCA_034190945.1. Classification (NCBI taxonomy): domain Eukaryota; kingdom Metazoa; phylum Arthropoda; class Insecta; order Coleoptera; family Chrysomelidae; genus Octodonta; species Octodonta nipae. The sequence goes on from CM067224.1 coordinate 67,829,347, forward strand.
TGAGTTCTATACACAGCAGAAGTTTGAAACCCTAATTTTGAAACACCCTGTATAAAATCATTTTTCTCAGAAATTGGGGGGGTTCTCAGTTCAGCTCAGCCCGATGAAACTAAATTCTTAACAACGATACCAAGTGCTAGAATACAGGATGTTAGTTTACTAGGTATACAGGGTGTAAGAAAATAGGGTAAAGCAATTGTAGGAGTATACAGACTTTAAGTATATAGTGGGCAGCATTTGTAGCAGTACACATGGAGTATGAAACAGACTGTAAGTATATATAGGTTTAGTATACTTTCATGAGAAGTTATTCAATGTCTACCTGCAGACGTAGGTGAACAAAAGTTTAAGTATAAAAAGTGTTACTGTACATAGTGTAAGTCTACAGGGTGTACATATAGAGGGGTTTGTAAATGTTACAAAGTATACGTATAGAAGATGTGTGTATGTAGGGTTACGCTTCTGAAGCAGTATACAAGGAACATTTATACAGGATGTTAATGTACAAGGTACGTAAGTGTTACTGGGTATTAGTATACAATGTGTACCACAATAAATGCATTTCATTATGTACCTCAAAATAAAATTATTGCATAATAACATCATGGATTTCTAAAACAACAATTCGATTATTTATCAAGATGAATGTTATGGTGACAACCGTTTGGAACACGACGAGGTTATATTGTGTAGTTGATAAGTTCCTATGGCTATTTTTATAATTTTTGTCAATATAAATTCAACAAGACCAAAAAAAATTATCAGCTCCAAAATACAAGATTACTGTACCGAGATACAAAGGTATGACTAATTTCAGTTTAATCGAATGCAAAAAACTAGTTGAAAATGGCTATATACGCAAATGCAATTGATTTGATCAACATGATAAACAAAAATGAATTCAAAGTTGGTTATAGGTAAATCTGCAATATAAAGGGTTAAGATTCACATTTTTTGGGATTAACAAGCCCACTAGAGTAGAAATTATGTACATTTCTAAAACCTAATCTGCTTCCTAAGTTAATCCAAAATTGACTTAAATGGTTGGTATACTAAACAGTCACTTCATTATGCCCTTAAATAGCTCAAATGTTGAGTGGATAAAATTTATTGACATTTTCTAGAAAACCATTGGTTTGATCTGACAGATGTACTACAAAATATTTCACAGACTATGTGATTGCCTGGTAGACTCATTATGTTTTGCAAGTAAGGAAGTTCCAAAATAAAAAAATTCAGGAAAATGTCTTGGCATTTTCGTCTGATTTTGTGGCCACTTCGTTCCCCAGATTTGAAACTCATGGATTTCATTTACTAAGGTTGCTCAAGCACATCCGAGCTTTTATAAACATGCCCCAATTGTCTCAACGAGTCTCTGAATTTGTCGAAGATTTGCTCTACTAGGCAAGTTATAAGTTCTTAAATTGTTGTCATGGTGCAGTTGGTGTCGGTGAAAAGCAATTCTGTATTTTACTTAAAGTTCATACACATATCGAATCTTTCTATCACTGTCAGTACTGCATGACGCCAATAGTATTTACAGAGGCAAATGATGTTAAAGATAGAAATTCTCCAGAATTTGGAAAAGATAAAGAGTCTAACATAAGTCAAAGCCAAAAGTCTTTCAGATTGTGTGAAACTTCGAAAAACCTGAACACGGGTACAACCTTTGTGCCTTTGGGAATTTGAACATATTTTATTCTTTCTTTTTGAAGAATCACTTCTTGAACAACCAGTAATATCAATTAAGATAAAAGCAGCTCTTAGGCTTCTTCACTTAACTGATGGATGACTTTTGTCTTAGCTTATGTTAGACTCTTTATCTTTTCCAAATTCTGGAGGATTTTTGTCATTAACATATTGTCTTTGACTTTTATATTTTCCAAATCTTTTGTGATTTTTCAAAATCTCAAACAAAATGCTACTAAATTCTACTTGTCTCAGGGTACTTTCCCTGGCTGAAGAAGATGAACCGAAGTTGAAACAAGCTCCAAACATTACAGGTTTTCGAACCAAAGAATACTTTTGCTTTGGATTCTCAGACCTTTGCTTTGAATAAAAGGAACCGCGCCACAAAATTGGTGGAGATTTGCGAAAATTCAAAAGTTTCAATTCTTACTGCATAATTTGGGGTAATATGTTCATAGCACCTAAAAATTGATTTGGACTATTACACGGAAACTAAGCTGCTTATGATTTCTTAGAACCGTCATTAGACGGCCTCTTGTTAGATCCCAGCTTCAGGTTATATTTTGATAATCAAAATAAAAATCGCTTAATTTAAAAACTAATTTATTTTCTTCTAAATTCAATAAATGGACAACTAACACGACAAATAGGGATGAAAGCTTCCTGTTTATTAAGCACACTCCAGGTAAATATTTCCTGATTTCGTTCGTCCTCCGCGCGGCAGAGGTTGCTGTGTTATCTTTGCTCGCTTAACATCTGTGACGGATGGTGGAGATTTGTTATGTTTCCTGCTCTTCGGAACTTGAAATTCTGACACTGAGCAATATTTAATAATCTAAATTTGCGGGAGGATTCCAGATAAGTAGAAAGATTCCCGACGGGGGAGCGGCTACTATCTCAAAATGAGATCTCTGTTGTTTTATGAAGCACGTCGAATCTGAAGCAATTTATAATAGTCAAAACTTAGTTATGATAAAAGGCGAAATGAATGGGACGACGCTATGCAAACAAGAGGTTATGTAAAATATTATGGAATGTAAAAATGATAACGTTCAGGCTTTTGAGGGTAAAGAAAATTGAATTGAATATGAAAACAGCTTTTATAAATTTATGCAAAAACTTATACAGAAAAGAAACATTAGAATAAATACCAGCTTTTGACATGCCTTACAAATGCAGCAGATAATTGCATCTAGCTTGAGATCAAACCTGAATCGGGAAATTTAATATTAAAATCTATAAAGTTTTAAAAAGGTAATTACACGAATGAAGTACCAAAAAAATGATGATATCGTATTTCATCTAATGTGAATTTTGGTCCTTGGCGAATATTTTGTTACTTGCTGTGAATAACTCAGCAGCCATTATTTAAAATTCTGATACTGAGTATTTGCCCTTAACGTTTTAAGATGGTTGCTAATTTGTTGAAAATATCATAAATATAATATAATATAAAGACCTTTTCCCTCTTTTCATATACTGCTTTAGGATTTATATTTTTTCACACTTCGTTTCAAAAACCCCAAATTATGCAGTAGGACTTTATAGTTATTATATGTAAATATCAATATTTAATATTCTGCGATAATTATTATTACTGGCAACTATAATAATTATTTTTGTAAATTTACAAGTAGTTTGAGGGCTGGTGCTATGCTGAAACCCATAGTATTTATGTTAACAGTCTTTTCAACTTACCAAATATATGCAACAAATATCTACTAGCATCAATTTTAATAGAGAGATTCAAATTCATACTTTTATCAAGTGATACACCTAATTATTGCAGCTATAAAACGTTAAATAGACAGATTTTTTGACATTTAAAGTTATTTGGTTTAAAATTAACCATTTAGCTATATTTCCTAAAAAAAACTAATGTTACAGTTTATTTTTTTACCCAGTAGTGTTCAAGATGTGAATAAAAGTAAATCATTAACATGAATTTAAAAAAACATCGGCTCCAAAAAGCTACCCTGAGGCACACCATATTTAAGCATTCCCACTTTTCTTTCCTTTAGCAAACATGTTTGTGGCTGTCACTTAGAAAACTTTTATGTAATTTGTAGGGTAAACTTATATCAAACGTTTTGGATAGATCTAAAAAACAGCAATGGTTGGAAGAATAGCTTCAAAGTTCTTGTACATGTAGTCAACTAAATAGATCATGATATAACCCTATAAGAAACCCAATTGGTTAGAAGCAACTGTTTAGTTTTTTCACAAAAACGTATATAGACTATGGCAGAAAAATTTTAACGGAATTCTACACTAAATAAGTCTTTTATTATTTAAAATACTTGGCCAGATACCTTCCTAGATACACATATGCTTGCCTTGGCAATAGCGATATTATCGTTGGCATCATTTTCGGACATTCAACAACAATTCACTTATACCACCTCAGTAACAGTTTATAGATAATTATTGCTAAGATCTTAAGAGCAAATTGGTAGAAGAAAACTATTTATATAATAAAAACCCGCAAAAATACGATTTCTTTTGATAATAATAATGAAATGTAATGCAGGAATCATATTGCCATCTACAGAAAAGTTGTCCAGAATCAGAAATCCTTCTTAATAGCGTTCACACATGCTGATTGGATCATTTTTTACCGAGTAAACTCAGAAAAATTGGTCAAAAATGGATTGTAAAGTTTGACATTTTTGAGGTTATACGTACTCAGAACGTTTTGACATACGAGCGCTATATGCTGTTTACAGTAACTTAAAGGATTCATCTCGGCCAAAAAATGGAATTAAATCGGGAACATTTTCGTGCGATTATTTTTTACAACTTTCGACGTAGATTAAGTGCAAGAGTGCATGGATGAACTTAATTTAATTTTTGGCGATGAAAATCCATCAAGGACCACTGTTTATCGATTGTATGGTGAATTCAATCGAGGTCGTAGTTCCCTCCAAGACGAATTTCGTGAAGGTCGTCCAAAAACAGTTGTTGTTCCGGAAACTATTAATGCTGTGCGCGAACTGATATTGCAAGATCGTCATGTGACCTATCGTGAGATTGAGTCAACCTTACACATTAGTGAGACCAGCATACATTCAATATTGAATAAACATTTGAATGTCAAAAAAATTTGTTTGCGTTGGATCCCACACAATTTGTCAATCGTTCAAAAAAAGGCTCGTGTCGATTGGTCGAAAGAAAAGCTAAAAAAATACGATCGTGGTGCTTCAAAACACGTTTATGACATAGTGACAGGTGATGAATCGTGGATTTACGCGTATGAGCCCGAAAGTAAACAGCAGTCGACTGTATGGGTGTTTCAAGATGAGCCGAATCCAACAACGGTTGTTCGAGCACAAAGCACTTCCAAGTAAATGATCGCCTGTTTTTTCGGAAAAACTGGATCACTCTTCACCACAACAATGCGAGCTCTCACACATCGGCTCAAACAACTGTATTTTTGATCACTCAAAACATCGATTTGATGAGTCATCCGCCGTATAGTCCTGACTTGTCACCAAATGACTTCTTTTTATTCCCGTACGTAAAAAACAAACTGAGAGGTCAACGTTTTTCGACACCTGAAGAAGCGGTTGCTGCGTTTAGAATGCATGTTTTGGAGATACCCCAATCAGAGTGGAAAAAGTGCTTCGACAATTGGTTCAAACGCATGCAAAAGTGTATAGATCTTCATGGGGAATATTTTGAAAAACAATAAAGCGATTTTCGATGATTAATATTTGTTTTTGTTCTCTAATCCCGAAATATAAAAGGCAGCCCTCGTCTCGTACGGAAATATTAATGATCGTTAAAACGATAGTTTATATGGGCTCAGGATTGATACTATTGAATAAGAATTTTTTGAAGGATTGGAATTTCAATAATTTAGAGAGCTATTTTGCACATCCCACCTTATTAACGAGATTAGTCGGTCCGTGATATAGTAAATATATTCTGAAAGTTCATAAATTCCACTTCAATTTGTCTATCTTGGATTTTCGCTATAATGCCTAGAATTTGGCTTAAAATAATGGTAAATACTGCAGTAAATGTACGAACATGCGACAGCCAGCCAGCGGTGCACTGACAATAGCTGTCAAGGCACATGGATGGATCTACACTTTTTTTGAAGTGAGGGCACGAGATGAACATTATGGTAAATTGTATTTTTACGTGATTTTTCTCAACAGTTTGTTAGGTGTTTATTTACATAACTATTAACTGTCCATATTGGTCTATTTTTCCATTGGTTTATTAAGTTAATGGTTACCTCTTTACAGTTTACTGATATTAATTAAATTACTTTTTTCCACTGACTGGATCCGCCACTGTCAAGACATTGAAGAAGAAGCAAGGTTTCGTCTTTTAAGCTAAATTTCACAAGCAGTATTAATGTATTTTACAGCACCATAACAAAAATCCAAGATATATGAAGTGATGATGATGATTTTCAAAATAAATTTGCATAATTTGGAAGCGTTGTTCAGGCGTCAGTCTATTCGTGATGAAATGCCAAACCAAACTAAACATAAATAAATAAATCACTTGACAGCTGTCAAGATGGCCGACGGTTAAAAGAGTGTTGCCAACGTAAAGTTCTATACCTCTAAAAAACACCCAGTATAAATATCGAATTAGCTTCCTCAGATAGTGCTGACAAACCGTGAAACAGATAAAAACATCCATCAGGGAGAAAAAGTAAAACTACGTAAGAATCTTTCAGTGGAAATATTTAATCTCCAAACACCACTCGGTATAAAGTTTCACTTGGAATCTTGTAGCACATCCAAGGAGCGTACAATTCCATCGGCGCATCGAGCTATCGTAAAATGGCAATTTCATTCGGAAAACTGAAAAGAAACACAGAATTGATCGACGCACACAATCACTGTGATTTGCTTAACATCGTCAGTTTGAAATAGCTGAGTGGTCTCTTGAAGAAGCCGATCAATTTCACGGTTATGTGGGCCCGTCTGATGTTCGGTCTCGTTCTAACAAACTGTGTTCGGAGAGGTCCTTTACCTCTTCGTTTTATTTTTACTCCCATCCGTCACTTAGTTCGTTTAGTGCCACTTAGTTCATTCTGTTTTGCTTTCTCTTCCTCCTTCCGCTTATTTATTTCGGATTAGACTCATTCAATTTATCATCTCATTACCTATTTACGCTCTGGATGAGTTACAGTGCGGAATTGGAAAAATCGACCGTCCCTTTTCGGTTTGAAGGGCGTCCAGGAAATCGATTCGCGTTCTGATTGCAACTGTTGTGAAATTCTGTATAGTAAATTCCAAACGAAGTGCTGATATCATAGTCGAACTAATATTTGGTATACAGGGTCTTTCACCGAACTGTCCGATTAGAACTTTATGAAATTGCCGTTATTGTGTCATTCTGAAAAATTTGATGTCAACTTTCATATTTAAAGGGACCCATTAGTCTAACTCCGAAACTAGGTCGACCTTCACCGAGCTGATAATAGAATGAAACATATTTTATAATAAATTTAGTATATTAGAAAATACTTTAAAATGGGGTGCCTAAAGAACTCCTGGACAGACTATTTTTAATTATTTAAAAAAAAAACGCGAGTGGAAATGTAGAGTCATTTCTGGTATTATAGCCTAGTTGGCCAATATGGCCAGTAGTATTTTCTCAGAAACCAACCAACACCGAGTGGTGTACGTATCAGCTATATTGTCGCCCCACTTCCCTTGACTACCTTAGTCGATCCTTACGTTGAGCCGAGTACAGGTATGTCCAGTGCGTGCGACGATTGAAAATTACCTCATGTGATATTATTTTTTGGTAAGTTTCACTCATTCTCGTTCCTCAAATAATCATTTTGTTTAACATTGCTAGTGTAAAGTTTTGTAGGTAAACATTTAATCTATAGTTTGGCTACATTTTTAGGCATATTGTTAACTAGATTTTAGATTAGACTTTTATTTGTTAAAAACTGCCCTGCGGCCATTATGGTATTTGGTATGTAATAACATTCTACATGATTTTTTTTCTTTTAAGGCAATGACTCCCAGAAATGCAATAGGAGATGTACGAAACGGGAAAATCGGCTCACTAAAAGCTTCCAAATTGTACAAAGTACCCAGAACAACTTTAAGATGACAGTCAACGTAGATCTACCACCCGATGTGGTGATTTGTGCAAAATTAGGTAGAAAACCTATATTACCACAAGAACTAGAGAAACAACTAGTTCAGTATGTCTTAGCAATGGAAGCTAAGTTGTTGGGTTTAGTACGAAAAGATGTCAGGAATTTAGCCAATCAGCTGGCAATAAAAAACAATATCATCCATAGTTTTCAACAAAAAATGAAAGCGCCGGTAAAGATTGGCTGAAATCTTTTATAGAAAGGTACCCAGAACTTTCTTTTCACCGCCAAACGGGAACTTCATTTACCAGGGCTAAGGGCTTTAATAAAGAAAGCGTGAATCATTTCTTCAACCTTTATGAGAAATTGATTGATGACTACTAGTTCCCTCCAGACAAAATTTTTAATGTGGACGAGACTGGAATAAGTGTTGTTCCATCACAAATGCCCCAAGTTCTTAGTCAAAAGGGGAAACGACAAATTGGTGCTTTAACATCTGCTGAAAGGGGTTCTTTAATAACTTGTGTGATAAGTATGAGCGCTGGAAATTCATTTGTTCCGCCCATGATTATATTCCCAAGAAAAAGACGTCACCTGCTTCTAATGAAAGGTGCGACTCCTAATGCCATATATGAATGTCACCCTTCAGGTTGGATTCAAACCAACTTATTTACCAAGTGCTTTCAACATTTTATTCTACAAGTGAAACCCACTAAAGAATCTCCAGTACTGCTTGTTCTAGATGGACATACAAGTCATACAAGGAATATTGAATTAATAGATCTTGCAAGAAAAAATCATATCCACATACTATCAGTTCCTCCATATTCTAGCCATAAAATACAATTTTTGATTTTATTTGTTATGGTGGGCAATATGGATCACTTCAATTGTGGCCATTATGGCCTTAGGCCATATTGTCCTACTATGTTTAAATTTTATGGATTATTTAAGATTTCAAAAAAGTTTATTAGTGTTAGGTTTTGAAGTTAATAACATTACATTTTTATTTTTTTTTGATTACTATTGAGTTGAAGGGACTGATTTAACCAATAAAAACTCTTTGATCTCATAAATTTTGAGTTTTATACCCAAAAACGCTTATGGTGTACCATATTATAGTTTTTTAATCATCCTATATAATTTTAATTTCACATTTTTTCCAACATTTTTAGATCACCAAACGTCCACTCTAACCTATATTCCAACCATCCTGTATACCTATACAGCTGCCGATGGACCACTATAACGTTTTTAACTGCCTTCTGTACCAATCAATCTACTCCGACCTATATTTCAATCATCATATATATATGCAACTCCTTCTAACACTTTACTTTGTGATTTTGTTTGCTATAACTACACACCCTGTGTATAATCGCACCAAATAGCAGTTTAGAGCTTGATATGTGTTGTCACTGAATTTTCTATTCGGCCGGGAAAATGTGACACCAAAAGCACCGTCTTCGCAAAATGGAAACATTTTCATTTAAATAGGTATTTGCCTGGTTTACAAACAAAACCACCTTGGTACTCATTGGTTTAAGGAACCGAAAATATTATACTTATTTGCCTATATGCTTGAGATGTACATATAAAATTTTCAAATTCGCAATCAAAACTTCCAGTGTCTACAATTCCCGCACTATTACGTTGGAATTAAAATATTTATGAGGAAATGTCCGTTACATCACTTCGATGAAATTTTTGATAAGAATATTGGAATTTTCGGCGATTTTCTGCAAAACTGCAACTTGCACGTCACAGAAAAGTATATGAGACCACTTAGGGATCTTCCTTAGTAGATTACACGTTAAAAAACTATACACATCTATAAGAGGTTTTTAAAAAATCGGCCAATATGTTAGGTATATTTTTTGATTTCCATGCACACATGTGTTCATTCACAATTTTCATCACTTTACCAATAGAATTCTTTTCCCAAATTTGAAGTTTCACCAATCCGGATATATACTCTATTAAACAAGACCATATTCATTCAAAACGGTTCACAACAGGAGAAGAAATCAGGTAACATACATACAAAAAAGAAATACGCGACGAATTGATAACCTCCTCCTTTTTGGAAGTCGGTCAAAAAATAAGGTAGAATAAAGTGCCAACCAGCATTCGATACACAAAGAGTAATAAAGAGGTCAACAACAATAGTCTCACAAAAACAGCAAAGATGTAAGTTTTCATTAAACTTCGAGTTTCTCGTTCCATAACATTTTACATTGTGTACTACATTTTGGTAGCTAGCTGGCACTCCCCTCATTACATTATACCCTTTGCTTCTAACAGTGTCTCCCTAAAATAACGCCTTGCGCCTACATCCAACGCTACAATATTAATTATTATTTTTTCTGTCATCGTTTCCCGTCACATCGCCAATTGTCGCAGCGAAAATGATGATGTCGGCCGAAAGGACATTCAAAAAGGTCATTTTTTAAATGAAAATACGATAAGTCCACTGATAAACGTCGAGTTCCACTCTCAAAAGTAGTCGAAGAATAACCCTGTTAATTAAGATTGTCACTTAACTGTATAGCGACCGGGGGAAAATTTAGGTTTTAATTATTTTTGTTGAGCATTTCCTCAGTTAGTTCATTATATAAAATTTAATTAAGTTTCGTCGGCCCCTAATTTAACGCTCCTAATCAAGTATAAAGTTTTTTTTTCGTTTAAAGGAGCTGCTCATTTCAAGGCAGAATTGACGTACGTGCTCGGAAACTTAACTGATTAATTTTTTAATAGCGTCCTTTATTTAGTCACTCTGCTTCTGTACTTCTTAAGAGCCTTTATCATCTCTATAATTTCATTGCATTCATTATAACGCTGGACTGTTGAGAGCTGCTAATGTAACTGGTTTAATTACACAGAAAAATTCATTATGCATTAGGTATATCCGAAAAATATCAGGGTCCGATGATTACATATTTACGATAAGAAAGAAAATGTCTAAATAATACAGTCACATCCAAAAGTTAATGGTTTAAATAATAGATATTCAAATTCAAAAGCCAAAAACCTGTTACTTCTTTGTCAAGATATAAGAGACTGCCCTGGAAATAACGCAGTATATTTCTAGATTCATCTAAAGCATTTGACTCAGCCATCTTAAATTTATTTCTTCTTTAGAAGACTTTGGGTTTCACGAAAATTCAATTCAACTCTTTCGAATCTCAGTCTGATGTTGGTAGACAATATAACTCGTTCCTCGAAGTTTCCTTGGACTTCCATCGTCTTGAAGTGGTTGATCTCACAACGCTATCCGTCGTATTTATATTATACCCGTAACCGGTCATGCATCGCCGGTCATGGCCATTGGGACTTATCTGGTCCAATCAGCGTCCTCGTACCTGGAGGTTGGAAGAGCTATCCAAATATTTTTAATTTGGACGCTGGGCTCGCTAATTATATTTTCGTTCGAGATAGTATATGCTGTCTCTACGAATTTTCTTTTGTACCAGTGCTCTTTCTTGTGAATTGCTCTGGCCTGGTCCCAGTTGATATTATGGTGTTCGATCCATGCGTGATTAGCTAGCCCAGACTTCGTTACCTCCGCCCTTTGAGTAGCTGTGCGGTGTTCCTTAAACCTGTTGTCCAGCGGTCGTTTTGTCTCTCCAATGTAAAGATTGCCACATTTACACGGTTGCTGTGCTGTATATGCAGTTCTTTGGTATTGCTGGTGCCTCCGGCCTCGTTCTTGTTATTATGCTCCTCAAGGTGTTGTTGCTTTTGAAGATCATTCTGATTCCATAGCTGTATGCAATTCTTCTAAGTTTCTCCGACAAGCCTTTAGTATACGGTAATATCAGAGTTGCTACCGTGATGTCTTCTTCCTGCTTAGGTGGTTTGTCCAGCTCTTCAAACGCCTTGGTAATGATCGTTTCGGGATATCCATTCGCCAAAAGGTCTTCCCTAAGTTTTCTCTTGTTCTTCTTTGAGGGCTTCTGGTGTGCTGCAGATATTTTTGGCTCTATGGATTAGTGTTTTGATGATGCCAGTTTTCGTTGCTGTTGGGTGGTTGGAATTACAGTGAAGGTATAATCCTGTATGCGTAGCCTTCCTGTAGACTGTTGTTTGGATTCCGGTCCCAGTCCTTTGACACTTTACATCAAGGAATGCTAGGCACCCACTCTCTTTCATCTCCATGGTGAATCTAATGGATGGTTGGGGTTGGTTCAGGTGCCCCAGGACTGCCTGTAGTTCTGTCTCTCCATGTTGCCAAATAATAAAGATGTCATCGACATACCTCAACCATAGCTTAGGCTGCTTCTCGTAACTCCTCACTGCATGTTCTTCGAACCATTCCATGTAGATGTTGGCGATGGTTGGTGATAACGGGGATTAGCAATCCATCTTCTTGCATGAAGAACCGGCCCTTCTCCTGAAAGTAGCAGTTCTTGAGGCAACATTCAAGCAAGTTTATGATTGAGTCTATTGGCAGCTCCGTCCTCTCTATCAGGGTTTCGTCTTCAGTAAGTTTCTTTCTCACTATGTTGAGAGATTCGTCTAGTGGTATGTTCGTGAAAAGGTTTTCAACTTCGAAACTTACTAAGCGATGTTCTGGCCATGTTCCATGGATCCGATGATTTCGACAAAGGACTTTGAGTCCTTGACGGGCGATGATGTTTTGCCCTCCAAAGGTTGGATGATTGGTAGAAGGAATTTCGATAGTGCTGCCGTTGGTGAGTTGCGCGAACTTGTAATCGGTCTGAGAGGCACTCCAGCCTTGTGTATCTTGGGTGGTCCATAAAGATGTGGTAGTTTGCTGTGATGTGGCGTCAATTTTCTCCTTGTCTCGGGTAGAATGTATTCAGCATGATATCTGAGAGTGTTGTAAGTTTTCCATTCTATTTTGGATGTTGGATCAGTAGGCAGTGGCTTGTATTTTCCCTTCGATAGTACATCGTCGATTTTCTTGTTGTATTCCGTTCTGTCCATCAGGATGGTGGCATTTCGTTTGTCAGCTGGTAGAATGATGAAAGATTTGTCGTCCTTAAGTGTTTTTATGATAGTTCTTTCGGATTCGTTAATGTTTTGTTTGATGTATTGGGTTTTCTCAATTGCGGTTCTGATTTTCCATCGGAATTCCTCGAGTTGCGGTGTCTCTTTGCTGCCTATTGCTGACTCCACGGAACTGATGATATCTAGTCCTGGCATCTTTTTTGGAGCTACAGCGTAGTTTAGCCCCTTAGAAAGCAATGTTTCCTCGACTGCTGTGAGAACTCTCTATTTACTCGAAAGACTTCTTCTTCCTCCAGTGGTACGACAGCCTTATTGGGTCTTAACCTCCCTTAGCTTTTATCTCCAGAACCTGCAGTCTCTGGCGGCTACTTGCTTGGTTATTACATCAAGCAGTTTATTGGAATATTTCTACATATTGTCCTTCCATCAGGTTCTGGTCCTCGCTTTCTCTTTCATGCCATACTCTCGTTGAAAATCCTTTTCGGCTCCCTTTCAGGGTCCATTCTCTCAATATGTTCTGTTTCTCTAAAGCGTTGGACTTTAACTTAATATATTATGTAAGGATCTATGTACAGTCGCTCCAGTTCAAAGTTGTATTTAATACGCCATTCATCGTTTACCCTCACTGGTCCACAGATTTCTCTTAGTATGTTCTGTTAGAATATTGCTAATTATATTGTCTTTGTAACTGAAAAAAATACCCTATTAAATTTCACATTCCTTTGAATTACTTCTTGGTTTGTACCGTGTTTATTATTTACTAGACTACCAAGGTACGGCGTATATTATACTTATCGCTGCTGGCTTTGTTATATTCCCTTATAATCCTATTTTCCGTCTATTTTCGTTTAATTTTTCCTAATTGATTCTTATTGTTGTTCTTAATACGATGTTGACCTATGTGGACCACATATAGGCAATTTGGAAAAACCACGATTGATGAAAATAAACTCTACTAAAAGTCAAGAGACAAAAATAATATGTGAGGTACCACAAAGCACCTTTTTTGGACCCCATATTTTTAATATTATTTTATTTATTATTTTAAGCATATAAACGATAGATATTGTAGATAGCATCGCTATATATGAAGAACATTCTTCTTAGATGAATCTTACAGTAATAGGTGAAGATGACTTAGATAAAAGAAGCGACTGGTACAAAACATCCTATTGCCTCCCGAAATGGAATCAAAATAATGGAAATATAAAAAATTAAGTAAGTATCTTGGTGTCATATATGACATATATGCATATGTAATATATTACATATGCGTCTACGGTGGAACAAACATCTTCTAACTATAATGAATAACTTGAGATTATACATGACAAAACACTATGAATTTTATACTTATATTGCCCCAATTGACCCAAACCCCCTTAAGGTCAAAGAACCGATCACCACCAGTTGGCTCATACTCTGTCATAACTTGTGTCTGCACTGTTAACGAAAAAAAAAAGGCTTTTTGATATACAATTCAGCATCTTGTCACAAAACTGAGACGTTTGTAGCATTCATAATTGTAAATTGTAATTGTAAACATTAGTGTTTCGACTTGGCTGAAGAACTAATCTACTATGACCCTATAGAGAACATATGGGAACTCAGCAACCGGGCAATAATTATAGAAGTGATCACCTCTAAGCAGCAGTTGACTGATACTCTCATCAGATAATTCCAAGGCCATGCAAATGTGTGTATAAAGAGACAAATCTATAATTGCAGTATAGAGTATTTTTGTATGCTTATTGACTAAGTAAGTGTAGGGTTACACAAGGCTACAAATGGACAGGCAACAAATTTAATCTCAAACAAGACATCAACTAAAATCAATTATATCCACAACAACCTAAAAACTACTCAAAACATTTCGAATATACTCTTTTCCATTTGTTTCTTACGAATCTTCATCTTTCATTCTCATGTCAGTTTTAACTTGTTTTATCCAGCGGTTTTTTGTATAGTGTGACTGAAACTCTAATATATTTTTTGACCAGCGACTATCCTCTGTATGTTTTACTTGTCTGACCGGCTGGCTCCACTTCTGTTATAGGTATTTCTACTGCCATTCTTCTTATTAATTCGTTGTTTGATAGTCTGTATAAGCTTGACACTCTACAACTTCTACGCAGAAGTCCACCTCTGTCGGTTCCAATCTTTGTCTCATTTTGTAATTTCTCAGTATTCTGAGTCATATATAAAATTACGAATGTTATTTATTTACTCCTAGCTGACGCGTCACGGACGAATTCAAGGGTGGGGGCGATCGCCCCCACCGAGAACCTCAAAATCAATAAATTCAATTTTAAAACGAGGTAATCTTAACTCCAGGAGCCTTGAAGAAGGTCACTTGTATGAATTTAAACGACGTAACGACAATTTTTATTGTAATATTCCAAGAATATGGGTTTAAAATTATATTTTGGTAAATTGAATCAGGATCGCCCCCCCCCCCATGAAGCATGAAATCGTTCCCCCTCGGAAGCACGTGTTTTACAATTGAGCGTATTTGAGGTATCTATCTTCAATATTTTTTCATTTGGTAATTTTCACATCCTATACTTTTTATGGATATTTGACGTGTTCAAGTTTTTTGATATTACGAATTTCCCTCTTTTTTTTGTTACATTAACTGATATTTTTTTACTCTTTGATATTTTTGTAGTTTTTGTGATGTTTGACTTTTCAACATTTTTGACAATTTGTCGTATGCTGCATCATTAACATTATTAATATTTTTGAAAATTTTTAACATTTTCATCGTGCGGTAGTTAAAAAGTTTCGAGGTTTTTGACGTTTTTGAAATTTTAGAATTTTTTTACATTTTTTATATTTTTGTCATATTTAAGATTTTTAACATTTTTTATTTGTATATAAAAACGTGGTCACGTACTACCATCTACTAATTCCTAGAATTTTACATTGCTTAGACGGGTAGAATTCCTTAGGTACTCCGACCATTTTGAACCTTCTTTCAAACAAACAATTAAATCATTCAGCAATAGAGTGTAGAGGAATAAATACCACCGACTTTCTCTGTTAACTATGCGTTATAACGCAATTTTATATTTTCTATCGTAAAGATATATCTTTACGAAAGAAAATATAAAATTTTTAGTTTACTTACATATTTAATTAATATGTAAGAAACGTAGTATTTTTTAAAACAGTACTTGCACATTAAAATTTTCTTTTACATAAGTAACCTTGATTTTATTTTTCATCTATATATAAATAGGCTAAGACAAAACGATTAGGTACCATTTTCTTCTCTGTCTCTCAACCGATTTTCTTCATTTTTATTTTGTTTAGTAGCTACTGACGACCTTCAGTGCAGAATGCTAATATTAATTTATAATAATGGTTCATTCATTAAATAAAATATAATAAAAATTCATTATTTACGTCATAATGTCAACGCCAAACAACTGAATGTGCCGCGTTCCGCCACCGCCAGACTCAAAACATTGAGTAATTATATATAGAGGGACCAATGCTGTTTATACTTAGAGCATGTACTACTGGAAGTGGCATGCAAGAGTTGTTATTGTATAGTGGTAAAGTAATCGTTGTAAATTATAATTATACAGGGCGATTTCAGATATGTTCAAAATAATTTTTTTCGTGGGTGGCACATAAGCAGTTGCATATATAGGGTGTTTAAAATACAGAGTGGAGTGCAATTATAACTAATAAAATAATTATATAGGGAAGCCCATTAGCGGTTGAATTTACAGGGTTCTTGGAATAGAAGGTGCAGTAGAATTACGGTTATACAGGGTGGTGCAAAGAGTATTATACAGAGATGCATATACACGGTGGCAGAAATGGAAATGCAACATTTTGTAACCCATAAGCAGAGTTGTATATATAGGGAAGATGAAATATAGGGTGAGAGGAATTATAGATATACAGGATGATGATAAAAATTGTTAGAAACGGAAATGATTTATAGAGTAGCCCACGAAGAGATGATTGAAATATAGGTCAGAGTAGAATTATAGAAACAGAAGAAAAAATTTCATAAACAAAAAGAGTAAATATCGTGGCTCATAGGCAGTGGCATATAGAGAATGGTTTACCGGGTAGTTCAAAAATGTTAAGAAATATTATGTGTGGTCCATGAGCAGTTGCATATACAGGGTGGTGGAAATATATAATGAGATGGAATTATTATAATGAGGATTTTAATAAATGTTTGAGAATTGAGTGCAATTATAGCTTTACAGACAGGTTAGAAAAAATAAATATGTATGGTAGCCCATTAGCGGTTGCTTTGTTGTCATATCAAATTAAGAATTACGAATTTGAACACAAATAATGTCCTATGAATTATATCTGAAAAAAACTTGAATTTCTTTACTTATTTGTAGAAGCGAGATGTAAGACCGACATCTAGGATTTTCGAGGAAACTATCACACAGAGGTTCCGAATCTGGATTCGTTCCGTGTAATTGCTGTTCTCCCTAAGGTCCTAGGATAGAATGTCCCGATACGATTTTCAGGTTACTTAACCTGCCAGAGATATTGATACAATTGGTCGAATTTCGACCACTGGGCGACAGCTAGTCAATATAATTTTTTGTCGTTTTTTAAATTTTAAATTGTCATTTTTTATGATTTTTAAATTTGTCATTTTTAAATTTGTACTTTTTGTAATTTTTAAATTTGTATTTATGACATTAAGTTGTACCTACTATTGTTTGAACTGGTGGTTGAGAACACTAGGATCCGACGCATGTGCAATGGCTTTAAACCGTCGTAGAGCTGACGCTATCGATATCCTCGTCTGACTGGTGATGTTACGAGCTAGCTCTCTTTCACTATACCTTTAAGACTTACCATCTTTAACAGCTGGCAACCCTTATTTACTGCCAGATTTAATTAGGGAACCATATATTTTAATAAACAGAAAATTAGCTTTAGTGTGATATATAAATAATAAACGAACGTTATAAGTGTATAAATGTAACAAAATCATACCTGTGTACACCTGGCACCTGGCTGCTAAGAGGTGCGACCAAGTGCGCAACGGCAACCGTGATTTTTCAGAGTCTTTATATATATTGCCTTGAAGTGGACGATATTTTATTGAAAAAACAAGTCAGTGAATTTTTTTATGAAAAATCAATTAATAATAATTTAATTAAAAATACTAGCGGCCACATTTTGATAGGCAACCTGGTAGATATATATTCTCCTGATGATAAGTATGCGTAAAAATTTGGTTTTTAGCAAACACTGTATGAGTGTACTAATTCTGCAGCCGGATTTTAGACTGTACTTATAGATTACCCCCTACAAACAAACAAACAAAATTTACCTCTTTATTATATTAGTATAGACCACTAAATCCGCAAAAACTATTACGAGTGGATAAAGTGCATGCCCAAAGAAAGAAGTACGTGAAAACTAAATTCAACTAAATTGATAAACGCAATTAAAAAACATACTGTTATCACCGAAACACCTAAACTGCCAATGGGAATTGCCACCATCAAATCTCATTAGCGTTTATCGCTATTCGATTATTCCTATCGAAAACGGACAGTCGTAATGTCCTCCTCTGAAAGGTTGTCGCGAACAGATTTTTGCCCACGCGTTTCCGTTGATATCTCAATTTATCTATTTGAATATTCAGAATATTAAACGACACTCTGAAATTTAAGAACACGAACCCCTAATGAATATCGATCTAAGACGCTAAATAATCTATATCTGAAATCACGATGGCGTATATCCAATTAAGTACGTCGGCAAGAGTGTATAAGCTCAATGAATAATTCATCGCAGCAGCTTTCTTACCTTAACCCATGGTGACACGCCACCAACAAGAAACTGTCAAGAGATGCAAATGCAATTAACAGCTAAAGTGCTTTGGAAAATAATTACAAACATCTGACAATCGCGAGCGCGGACGACAAGGACACTTATTTTCACCTACGGAAGGAGTTGAAAACGAAAAGCTCCACAATCGTTTTACGCAACGTTTACGAAGTGAATTTAATTCTATCGTGAAATATCTTCTTAAACTGGAAATGTAGATAAATAAGACGGGATTAGAGAGAGGAATGAGAAACAAGCACAATAAAGTTCTCGTTAATGGCATTTAGTAGGTGTTTTTCGTTTTCCAGCAAACTTGTAATATTTATAAAATGAATGACAAATTATTTATAAATTTAATCAGAAATGTGCACCGTATACCTGTGCAGTGATTTGAGACTGAACGATGCAAGCGAAAACTTGTTACAAAGTATTTTCTTCACTTCTCTCCTTATCTCGGTGTCTCTATTTTTCTTTCTTGGTGTCACTATTAGTAATGGATATAAATATTCGATAAATTAAAATAATTGACACTATTTTGTTACGACTCAAGTAGGTTTCAAACCCGAGAACTTTGGATTCGCAGCCGTGTGCTTTAGACTCTGGACCACTAGTCTTTCATTCCGGATGTATGTAATAATAATAATAAGCTTTATTACCCAACAGGAAAATCCCAATTACAAGGTAAATATGGAATATGATTACTTATAGCTATACATACATATATTTATAGAAATTAAATTAAATATATATTTACTTCTGTAAATAGTTACTATATAATGATTAATATATCTTTACTAGTGTGATAACTAATATTTCATGAGGTATATCGGTACAAACACAAAACATTTATTTAAATATAGTAATAATTAGGTAAGACAGGTCATCTTAACAAAAACATTTCATCATATTTAGTACGTATATATGAGAGATTGTTATAGTGGATATCACAGCTTGAGCTAATTCTATTAAAGTCTCGGCACATATTATGAATAGGTTAATTCAGCATAAGATTTCTCCGGGATTGATTTATATAGAAAGCATGACCTCTGCGAGAGTTATGATTTGGTACCGCAAAATTAATTCTTTCCAACAAGGTTGGTGCATCAACTCGGTTTTGTAGTAACTTGTATAAAAAACTTATGCTGGTATTAATTCTTCGATGTTCGAGGGAGTGAACACCTAAGCTCATAAGTAGATATTTTTGATCAATACCCTGTTGTGGATAGGTACCACTAGACCTGAAAGACAGAAATTTCAAAAACTTGCTCTGCACGCTTTATAATGTGTTCTTGTGATTGGTATAAAAGGGGCTCCAGAGTAAAGACGCATATTCCAGTTTGGTACGAATGAGACTAAAGAAAAGTGTTTTTATTGCTTCTAAGTTTGTAAAAACTCCACAGCTTCTACGTAATGTAATAGATCAGTCCCTCTATTGAGTGGTAAACGTACTTTAATTATTACAATAACAAAACGATGCAAACAAAGGACATGTTTTGCTTAATGTATATCCTTCTATGAGTCTATATTCGTTAATAATATGAAAATTTAAAGCTAACTTGCCTATTTGTGTGGTATTATTTTTAATTTCTGACGTATGTCTCCAATTTAATATATTGCAAACATATTGCAAAGAGAGAATTGGAGTGTTTATTAGAACGAAAAGCAAAATTTTGTACAGGTATTCTATATTACTTGGATGTTATATTGGTTTATTTCCTATTTATTATTGATTTTCTACAAAAGAGGAGAATATTAATATATTACCTGGTCCCTGTTTTTTACACAGAGGACTGAATTGGACGGGTATTTCAATCGAGGCAGTGTAAGTGTGCGTTAAGAAGCTTTCGCTTTAATAATCCATAATAAAATATAGGTTTCCGCCCCATTTTCACCCCTGGTACATTCCGTCTAGTATACATTCTTTTCCTTTTCTAACACTAATTTATGAGACATAGATTTCACCGACGCGTGTGACACTGTCCCAATCAGAACAGTGTGGCAGATACTAGATATCAGCATCCATAGCGCAGCAACAGATGCAATTAAACAATTATATGAACAGTCATTTGTTGAAGCGAAAGCTTCTTAAAGAAGGCCCAGACTCACTTTAAATTTCATTTGATTCGACACGACATGACCGACCGAGCAACACCACACACTGCTTCGATCTTCTTTTGTAGAAAATCAATAATAAATAGGAATTAAACCAATATAGCGTCCAAGTAATATACAATACCTGCACAAAATTCGCTTTTCTGTCTAATAAACATTCCAGTTCTCTCTCTGTGATATATTAAATTGGAAACAAAAAGGCAACTTGGCATTAAATTTTCATATTATCATCGAATATAGACTCATAGAAGAGGCCCATTAAACAAATCATGTCCTTTGTTTACATCGTTTTTACCACTCAATAGAGGCAAAGATTTATTACATACAGTCGGAACTTTTATATCCTCTAAATAACATAATTGAATTAAAGACAGGTGGTCAAGAGTCTAAAGCGGACGGCTGCAAATCCAAAGTTCGCGGGTTAAAAACGGAGAACAATTGACTTTATTTTAATATTATGTCATTATTAATTAAGTTTATACACTATTTTCAATTCACATAAAAGGAATAAAACTCATTTTAATGTTACATAGAATAAGAAATTAAAAAATTTAAATTGTTACTACCATTCAATATATAGGTATATAATTTATTGTTTTGTATAAATGTTATGTGTTTCTAAGAACAAAATGAACTTTTCTTTGACATCTTATCTTCTAATACTTATTCAGATGAACAAAACTATTTACAATCACTTACTCAATATCTAAACTTATATTTCTTTGCAGATATATTTATATTAAGAATTAAATTAGGATTCATATTTGAGTCGTAACGAAATAGTGACAATTATTTTAATTGACTCGATATTTATATCCATTACTAAGAGTGACACAAAGGAAGAAAAATAGAGACAGTGAGATAACGAGAGAAGGGAAGAATATTTTGTAAGAAGCTTTCGCTCCCATCGTCCAGTCTCAAACGACTGCCGCTCTTTTTTTCTTTATTTCAATCTTCTTAAGTGGTAGTCGGATTTCACTTACTGTGATTTCTGGTATGCCTTCCCATCCTAAGTTTCGTAAAATTATTTTGCTCTTCTGTTATTGTTGATAGTCTGGTCCTTTTTGGCTTTTATATAGTTCAGTGTCATATTATCCTAGTTCTTTTGTTCTATATTCTTCATAATCACTTTCATGTTGTACTCTCGGATGTGTATACCTAGTTGTTTTCTTATTGCTTTATTGAGCTCAAGCCACTCCGTAAGATTTTTTTTTCTATCTCTGCTGTGATCATCCTGAGGTCCGGCCAATAAGCACCGTTTTTATGTTTAAAGTTAGAACTTCTCCAGGTCAATACCTATTCATTGCGTACATCTTGTTCCCTTCTAAGGAGTTTGATAGCATTTCTCCTCTTTAAACTCGTGTATCTACGACATTGCCACCTACTGCCTTTTCCCTTTCATCTACTCGAGTTCCCAGTTTTGCGTTGGAGTCTCCTGCATTTAGTGTGTAGGTGGAGTGGCGTTTTGAAGTATCTGCTGAAGTTCTTCGTACAGCATATCGTGCATAGATCTGTATAATTTTGAGTGTTGGGTGTTTCTGATGTTGCCTGCTAATCTGCTATGTATTAGAAATTTTACTCCATTCATTTTTTTGACGGTTTACCCTGTGGTAAATGTTAAATAAAGTGTGACCAGGATTTGAGTTTTGTAATACCTTCTCCTATTCTGCTTTCTTCGCTTAATGTTATTATATCCCATTTTATATTTGTTAGTTCTTCTTTAATTGTATATGCTTATCTTTCGATGAGAGAGTGCCTTTTCATTACCCGGTTATTCTTTGGGTGGTCAGGCATTCGTGCATCCTTGCCTTTTCTTCACCCGATTGCCACGGTTATCAGGAACTCACAGGCTACAGAGGACTGGGGGCCGCGTTTTAGTTGTATTTATGATGAGAGAGGGAAAAGATTTGGCCTTAATACACCATGTCAGTCACACACCTTGGTTGATGTTTTTGGAATAGTGTGAAGGGAGAGTAGGTTTGGATAGAACATTGGGAAACTGACAATGGTTTTCCCCTTATGGTCTTGAGAGGTAAACCAAGGCTCGCAGGTGCGATTCCCTAGGAATCGACTCGCTACTAACACCAAGAGGACTGATGACATCTAGATGAGAGAGAAGCACATAACAGAGAATAGTGGCGAGAAAAGGGAAAGGCCTAAATCCAGCCATGAAGAGAAATAGGCATATCGTGTTTGTGATGAATGGTCATACTCCTGAATAATATTAGGAGATACTTAGTCACCAACTTTTTCTCTAACGAAAAGCATTATGCATGGCTGCTGCTTGTTCCCAACACTTTTTAAAGTTTATCAGAATGAGGCATCAAAGAGATGGAGAAGATCGTAACAAGAAATGGGAATATAGCCCACAGATGACATGTAATCATTGCCCAGGAAATAGAAGCTCTGGAATTTATCTCAAGAAAACTTTTTGACAAATATGAAAACTGGGACCTTTCAGTAAATTTTAATAAGACTAAATATATGTATGGGATCGGAGATCAAGAAAATCTAACTGTAACTACTAATAATAAAAGACTGTTAGCACTCGAGATGGATTACAGCTTACTTGGCACGGACATATTGAGGTAATGCCAGAACAAAGAATCCCAAATTTTGCTCTTAACTGGGTTCGACCAGAAGGAGGGAACCGTCGAAAAACAAAGGTTACTTGGTTGAATGGCATTTAGAGGACAAGTTCTAAAAGCAACATAATAGACTCGGAGAACAGAAGAGGATTGAAGCTAGGAACCCAAAGCATTAGGGCTCAATGAACCTGGATATGTAATAGCAATGTGTTCAAAACCATAGTGACACCCCCCACCCCCTTACCAAAGCAAGAAATTGCCTTCCTGGAAGTTTTCTAAAGTGATAAAACTATAGGAAGAGACCGAAAAACATGGAAAAATCGATTTACGAAATAGTGAAGCCACAGTTAGAAAAGGTGTAAGGATTCGATGAATAAGAAGAAGACTTTGACAAAAGTTTTAACGCTGTTGAAAATGCAGATTTTATTTTAGTTTCTTAACAGCAGAAAAGTAGAGAAATTTGAAGGACCTTTTTTAAAAATGTTTTCAAAAAGTTGTGGTATGTAAGAAGTCCAGAAAAATCATTAAATTTTAAAAACCTAAGAAAATTTACAATTAGATTAAACTAGTCAAGGAACAGTAATTACAATAAATTTAACATATGAATAGTTACATTTTGTTGAAAAGTGTTGTAGAAACCTTGAGGCTAAATAACAATTACTAACAACCAATGCTGTTGCTTTGTTAGTCGGCTACAAATATTGAGGTACGCTAATAACCATTCGAGATTCTTTAATTAGATTTATTATTTACCAATAATATTAATTTTGAACTTCTATAGTTCACATTAAGGTTTATTGGTCCTATTCATGCAGTAAACAAATAATAATATGATTAATTAATATGTTTAATATCCTCTGTTCAAACACATTCTCTATAGCTTCGCAATTAGATTAATAACCTGATGTTTATTACAAAATGGAATCAATTAACTTCAAATTACAGACAATTAAACTTATTAAAGGATCCAGTGATCGTATAACTGATAGCAATCAATAATTGATTATATTAATAGTGGAAACACACAGAATATGCCGGCAAGGGTATTAGTATACATACATTTTTCACATAACTACATATTGATGGGCAGTTAATTGAGTCATACCCATCATTTATTCAATGCTCCGACATCACTATGGATGACGTAATTAATGAAAATTTAAATAAATTCATTATAATTTATACGGGGAATCGATAATTGGCTGCAATTTTTAAAAGATTGCTGTGGAGATTGCACCTGGCTTTGAGATCGTGTGAGGAATGATCTCATGCAGGTATTGTTAAGGGTGGTTAATAATTGAACTGAAAATAAATGTATAACCATCACAAATATTAGATATGATGAAAATATAAATATGTTCACATATTGTAATGTTAGATCAGTTTTTGGCCAAGTTTTACATGAACAATTAATAAAAAATTAAGAGAACTTCCTAACAACTGCTTAAGATATTCTCCCCTCACAATTTTTCGATAGTAGATAAATATTTGAGCCGCTAAAGGGGTGGTAGGGTAATATTGTGCTTCATGGTAAGCGAATTTATACTAAATTTACCTAGGAATGAGTGTGGAACATTCCTGTGGTTTTGGACACAATCTATTACTTCAGTTTATGTGTTAAAAATTAGTCGATCTATGATCTGTGACTTTCCTCTAGGCTTTTTTGATGCAAAGCAACCCCTATTTTGCAAACAACGACTTTAAAACTCTCAGAGAGGCAATCTCTCTTCCTGGGATTCGACCCTGGAGAAGTGTAACTAAGTAATTTCAAATAATTCTCCTTGTGATTAGTTGTCTAAATGTACGCACTAGGGAATCCAAAAACACTGCGAGCAGACTGCCATTCGTAAACGTAATAGAGAATGCACCTGGTAGATGGGGTATGGGGAGACTTTCATGAAACAACTGCAAAGACTTTGTCAGCTTGTAGGACGAAGTTTGATCGCTTCTCTTACTGCTGTCGCGTTTTTTCCTGCGATCATGTTATGGCAAATTAAAACGAACAACGGAACAGCAGGCAGGCATTTAAACAAGATCATATAGCCCCACATAAGTTTTTGCAAGGCTTGGTCGCCAAAACATTTCAGAGATAACAAGTTGGAGTTCGTGCGAGAATATTTAGACTGAGGACTAGCAAATGCAACGTAATGCCGCTAAATTAGTTCCTCCATTCTCAATAAACATGCCCAAAAAATATTCGTTTGAATTTGAGGCTGGACTTGAAAAATGGGATAAAAAATTATCCAAATATTTTGACTATACTTAGTCATTACAGGTAAGGAATGTTGGTGTTCGAGTATGAACTGGAAGACTCCCAACTCTCCGAGACCAAAATAATCAGGGCAATCGAATGTGAAAACTATCATTATTGTATTTTTTATGTTCGTATAATTGTGACTATTTGGCCTCTGTCATTTCCTACCCTCACCAAATATGGTGTCGTTGCGAATTTTTCCAGATCCAGTTAAGACGGACAAGCAGAAAATATTCCACAGATACATTCGCAACTAGCCAAATAACAGCATTAGAATATAATCGACCGGCATTTATTCAACTGTCTAATAGACCTAGACAAAAACTTCGATAGAGTCAAACTAAATATCGTAGTTCATCTTCTGTACAATAGATAAGCACCGCTGGGTATTATTAAGGCAGTTAAATATTTATACAAGAACAACTGAATAAGAACAAATAAATAGCTTATTGAATAGCCCTTTACTCTTCAATCTCATACTGGATGAGATAATAAAAGTAATGAGGTCATAAGTTTTAAAAATGAAAATAAAAAAAAGCAAATGCTCTACGACGGCCGATGCCGTCATTCTTAGAACGAGAAGCAAAGACGACTTACAAAGATTGGTCCACAAGTTCAATCTGGCAGCGGAAAAGTTTAATATGCCCAAAAGACGAAAAAACTTATCAATAGTACAGAGTCATTTAGAGATAACATAAATTGATGCTTTCAGATTGTGGAAAGCAACTATCTGGGAATCAGCTTAACCAGCTATGGGGATATAAAAACAGAGGTTAAAAACCAAATTCAGGAAGCCAATAGAGAGGCTGGTTGCCTAAAAACACAATTTGTAGAAAGAAACATATTCGACCGAAAAGTAGGGATTTAGAAAGCTGCTATAAGATTAATATTAATAATGGCATACAGAAGTGCTGACACTACCAAATCACAAGAGATGCTAGAGAAGACAGAGATGAGAATACTAACCAGAATCATGGGAAACCACTAAGAGTTCGAGTAAGAAGTGATGAAATCAGAACAACAAGCTACATAAGGAGAATGGCAGAGCATAGAGTAGTAAGAATTCTAGAAGATAAATCGTCACAAAGTAGAAAAGGTGGACCTATCCTGTAAAAGATGGATTGATAATATAATAGAAAGAGACAACCCAGTAAATAATAAAACATTTTTTTAAAAAATATAACCGACTTCCACCTGTAACTAAAAACCTAAAAATAATTATAACAAAATACAACTCTGGCAAATAAATAACACATTCAATGTTGTTAGGTAACTACCCAGGAAGTAAAAAATGTAAACATTAAAACGTGCTCATCCTGTACAAATTAATTACCTACCAATTTAGTATATTTTTGAAGTCGGTGCCAAGCAAATCTAAAATCCTTCATTGCGTACTTATCTACCACTTCATCAAACTTGATTGTTGTTCGGGAAATTTTAATCATCGAAAATCGCTTTATTGTTTTTCAAAATATTCCCGATGAAGATCTATACACTTTTGCGTGCGTTTGAACCAATTTTCGAAGCACTTTTCCCACTCTGATTGAGGTATCTCCAAAACATGTATTCTGAACGCAGCAACCGCTTCTTCAAGTGTCGAAAAATGTTGACCTCTCAGTTTGTTTTTTACGTACGGGAATAAAAAAAAGTCATTTGGTGACAAGTCAGGACTATACGGCTGATGACTCATCAAATCGATGTTTTGAGTGGTCAAAAATGCAGTTGTTTGAGCCGATGTGTGAGAGCTCGCATTGTCGTGGTGAAGAGTTATCCGTCTTCGGTGGTTGGTTTTCCTCATTTCTTGGAAGACAACAGGCAAACAAATGGTTGTGTACCACTCAGAATTGACTGTTCTGCGTTGTTCTAGTGGTACGGTTGCGACATGTCTAGTTTTTCCGAAAAAACAGGTAATCATTTGCTTGGAAGTGTTTCGTGCGCGATCACTTTTTGTTGGATTCGGCTCATCTTGAAACACCCATACAGTCGACTGCTGTTTACTTTCGGGCTCATACGCGTAAATCCACGATTCATCACCTGTCACTATGTAATAAACGTGTTTTGAAGCACCGCGATCGTATTTTTTGAGCTTTTCTTTCGACCAATCGACACGAGCCTTTTTTTGAACGATTGACAAATAGTGTGGGATCCAACGCGAACAAATTTATTTGACATTCAAATGTTTATGCAATATTGAATGTATGCTGGTCCCACTAATGTGTAAGGTAGACTCAATCTCACGATAGGTCACATGGCGATCTTGCAATATCAGTTCGCGCACAGCATACCATCGATAAACAGTGGTCCTTGATGTAGTTTCACCGCCAAAAATTAAATTAAGTTCATCCATGCACTCTTGCTGACTTAATCCACGTCGAAAGTTGTAAAAAATAATCACACGAAAATGTTCACGATTTAATTCCATTTTTTGGCCGAGATGAATCCTTTAAGTTACTGTAAACAACACATAGCGCTCGAATGTCCAAAATTTCTGAGTACGTATAACCTCAAAAATGTCAAACTTTACGATAGAGCTGTCAGTTGTCAGATTGCAACACTAGGGTTGTCCAATCCAAAAATATAAAAGGCAGCCCTCGTACTCATTCTTGAAAATTAGTAAATGAGCATTCAAGCTTCTTATATTGACAAACAAAACTTACAGGATTTAGAGATTTTTATTCCCATATCTTGAATATTTTAATAACAACGTTATTATTATGTTACATTAGTTAAAACAAGAATCAACACAAACAGCTATTAAATGGAAGTCATCTACATACGGGCTAGTATTATGCTACGTTAAAATTATTAATTAAGCCCCAATTTTGGAGAACAATATATCCATTAAAGTTATTGGATAAATTAGGGATTAGATATTCCGAAGCCACTGCGCCAGAAGACCACAAGTGGTTTACTTTCGGTTAGTGGTGGCGGTGTTACTAGATGACGTCACTACAGATGTTAGCTATTAAGGCGGCTGTGAACGGCATAGTTCGAATTATATTTATGGGCTACTCGGCGGTGTATAATTTAATGACTCTTCAACTACAGCCAAGTTTAAGATCCCCACGGACAATGTCAAACGTATTAGAAAGTAATTTATTATAATAAAAATCAGTGTGATAATATATTACAAGACTGACCACAAGTTGATTTTAAAACTGAGTTTTAAGCTAATTTTTGATTCATAATTTTCCTTATTCGTGGGGGAAAGTAAGGATCACTCAACAACAGAAAGCATTTGGTTACTACAATAACACTGGCTTAATTATATTCTCCGTTTTTCTCTTGCATTAATTTTTTGTTCTCTTTTTTACTCCTGTGTAGCATATTTGTATTATTATATTTACTGTTATATTGATTATTTGATTTGAATATATTAAAACATTCATATAGTTGCATTAGGGTTAAGGGTACTGCGTTATTGCTACAATCTTTATTTTTATTACAGATACATGTTATGTCTTACAAGTAAGGTATTGTTTAAGTTGAAGTGTCATACGAAACGTTAATTTTTTTCTACTTTTTATGTTACAATTGACATTATTTATGTGCCAAGTACAAAGTATTTCCCTAACGCTTGTGATTAAAACTCAGTATTTTAACAATCGACCGAAAAATCCATATGCACCACATATTTCTTGTAATTTTACTTATCCAAAAACTAATTTATTGAAACTACTTTAAAGATTTCGTAAATATATCAAAGAACTTAATTATATTAAAACACTAACCACTGTGATAATTTTCACAAATTTATTTGACAATTGTTTCGCTCTGATGAGAGGCTTCGTCAGAATTAAATATTAAACTAAATACTAAACATCTGAATATATTATATAGTGTTGTAAGATAATAATGAGTATATAGGTAGAAAGCACAATATGTTTACTGTATAATATTAGTGAAGGTAAATATTATTAATATAATTTGGAATTTTGTATTATGTAAGTATATTAAGATTAAGTATTAGTTTGGTCATTTAAAAAATGTGGTGAATTCTTATTTTTATTGACCTCAAGTGATTCTAACAGAGTTAATTTTTTACTTTTTTGTTCTAGATGTAAAATTAGAAAGTAGTTTGTGGAATATGATTTTCATTTAACACATGGTCGGCAAATGTAGATATGTTGTATTTCTGATTTTCATAGGCTTTTAAATGTTCAGACCATCTTGTTTTAAATGACCTTCCTGTGTGACCGATGTAAAATTTTGGGCAACTACCACATGTTAACTTATAGACTCCAGAGTTTTCATACTTATTAATTTTATCTTTATTATTTTTATGTGTTTGGTTAAATTACTGTTGGTTTTAAAGGCCGTTTGAATATTTCTGTTTAGTAGAAATTGAGAAATTTTTTCAGATGGAGAACCTATAAATGTAATGGATTGGTGAAATTTTGAGTTAGAGTTGGGAGAGGAAGGGTATAATTGTTCTATAGCTTTTTTCTTTAATTTTCTGGATAATATGTTATCAATAATTTGGGGGTTGTAACCATTATTGATAGCAATGAGTTTTATCCTATTGAGTTCATTGTCAAAGTTAGGTTTAGATAACGGGATAGTTACTAATCTGTGTACCATGGAGTGATATGTTGCAAGTTTGTGTTGGATTGGATGACATGAAGTATTGTGAATAGTGAGGTCTGTATGGGACTTTTTATGATATATCGAAAAATTGTGTTTATTATTAGATACTTTTATAGTTAAATCTAGAAAATCTATTGTGTTGTTTCATTCTGTTTCTAGTGTAAATTGAATATTGGGGTGAAGTTGGTTTATGTAATTATATAGTAGTTGTAATTGTCTGTGTGTACCAGTAAAGCAAGCGAAAATATCATCAACCTATCGATACCAATATAAGAATTTGTTACTTAAATCATGATTAAATATTAGAGATTCTAGGTTGTCCATGAATATTTCAGCCAAAAGAGGACTTAATGGGTTTCCCATAATTAAACCTTGATTGCTACTGTAAATGATACTGTTAAATTGAAAATAATTATGGCTAAGACAAAGCTGCAATAGAACATATATTTCATTTTTTATTATAGGGTTCGTGTTATTTGTCTCTAGTAAGTACATAATGAGAGAGATACATTCTTTTGGCAGAATACTAGGAAAAGGTTAACAACATCAAAAGAAATTAGTTTGTGAAAATTACCACAGTGTTTAGTGTTTTAATATAATTAAAATATGAATTTTTACCAAGGAATGACCGAAACAATCATCATATCAAAGAACATTAAAAACTAACATATAAAACACTCTAATATCAGTTAAACAGTGTGAAACAAGCTATGGACGCAGTCCAATAAAAAGAGAGTGGAAAGGCTATTTTCTCTAACAAATTCAGTTCAAAATATGGTTTACAATACCAATACGTTCATGTTATAGTGAAGTGCAAAGTGATAAATGCTTAGGAACACAATAAAATGACAGATTTATGGTTTTCTATTATTTATCTTTTCCAAGATCTAGATTCGTTGCGTTGGCTTATGAGACGGCATGAAGAATCTATTTCACTGACCCAAAAACATGAGCACGATTACATCTGTTACGTCCATAGGATCACTCATAGTTGGAACCTGGACGAAACTAGATTGATGATGTTTGAGGGAATGACAAATGCAACTGGGCGTATATATCCTAAGGAACCACGAACCACTTAGGAGATGACTATACTATACCATCGAATGTGTATCATGTGTTTAGATTCTCCAAAGGTAATAAAACACTTTTCCAATTCAGTGAAATTAAGAAAATATAGCATGAACGACTACTTGCAAATCCAGCTTGATATTTACTAACCGACCATTGGCTACTTTGGCAAAATGTACACATGAATGTTCATTCATCAAAACATCTGCTACAAGTTGATCCAGAAGCAATCTAGCGATTAAATCCACGAACATATGTCGACGTGTTAGGATCAACCGCTTTCTTTAATAGAAAAATCACATCTTAAGTCATTAGTATCGAAAGCACCTGGTAAATGTCATTATACTCAAATTCGAATTTCGAAAACAAGAAATTGGAAATCCATACTGGCGAGCAAGAAATTCTAAATAGAGAGCGAGACCCGAAAAATGCAAAAAATACGCGTCAAAAAAAGGAAATCCATTAAAGGAGACTTGATTCAAGGTTACATTACCCAGTACAAGATTAATTCCCAGCTTAATAGAGTATTTGAACTTCTAATAGGCAAATTTTCTTACGTTATCATCTGGCGATTTCTTTCTATTCAGAACAGGGTGGGGAAAGGTTTACAATATATTCAAGGTTTAGTATATTACTCAATCCTTGTAGATGATTCCTAACCACCAGTATACACTATGTACCTATTTATCTAAACAAGAAAATTGAAAAAAATTCTAGGTCAGATAATCATTATTATCACTATGTGTAAAGGATGTTTATATCAACATGTTTTTTTATAAAAATATGTAACTTACAATTTTAGTTTTTGGACATAATATATGTCCAATGATTTCTACTTTACACTACTTTACCCTATTTCAAATACAATTTGATAATTTTATTATTAAAACAGTACCGACCAGAAAACAATGTTTTCTAAATTCGATTTAACCGAAAATGTAGGAAACGCATAAGGTTGCATTCTCTAGAGAAAACTTCAGTTTTCATGATTCAGAGGGGTCTATGGACAACCCTAACGCTAGTCATATTTTATTATTACATTACGTATTCAATTATTTTAGGTTGTGACTGGACTAAATCAGACGTTATATTTCATAGTAATGCAAACAATTTTGAAATTTCTAAGTTCCCGAATTATAAGTTGATTTTTAATAAAATAACCTAACTAATAATCCGGATAGATTACGTATTACTTTCAACTATACAAGGGGTACACATACTAGGTGAAGTATGCGTAGCAATAGATACAAGATATACGTATACAGAGTTTAGATATAAATAATAAATATAGTGTAAGTGTATGAGTGTGTATACAAGTTGAAGTATATGTAGCAGTATAGAGGATGTAATTATAAAGGAATACAAAATACAGGGTATACGATAAGAGAATATAAGGCGAGTTGCCATTTCAAGTATATCCATTTAATTTTACAGGCAATAAGCCGTTGGAGACCCTGGTAGCTGTTATAACTATATATTTCAAGGCAAAATAATCTTTTAGGTGAAATTATTCTATTAAGAAGATTAATTTCTCTTAGGAGTTGATTTATTATTCTTTTATCATTATTGTCTTTTTTACGTTAAAAGTGAAAATAAGAGACAAACGCATCCATAACTCCGTTATTTTTATGAATAACTATATCGTTGAAAAGCTCTAAAAATGTCCGATTTTTCGAGGTCATAGCCAACTATGGTTTCCATTCAAAAAAAGATAAGTTTGTGTCATATCTCGAAAACGAGAGCTGTCACGCAATCGAGGACATGACAATCATATTGGGGATACAATTCCCTTCAATTTTGATATTTACAATTTTTTTATAAAATCAAAAACAAAGGAGCTAGAGGAATTTGTTTTTTCAAATTATCTAGTAAGCCATGACTTTTTACAAAAATCCGAAAGTGTCATTAAATTGGGCTAGTAAAACTGCAAATCTTTCCCAATTTAACCATTGCTCTATCTCCTCTAGTTTTCGAGATCCCTATATTGATCATAAAAAAAAACTATATAGAAGAAAACATTTTGAAGAGATTAGTTATATCCAGGCTGTATTATAATGCAGTTCAGATATTTTAGTAGATGATAGAACTGATCAGTATAAAAATAAAAAAGTATCATACACGACACTACCAATATAGAATTGAGAAATTTGAAAAGTTTATAACATGAATTTGCAATAATTCAGTTGTTTATTAATACTGAAAAGAACTAACTCGCTAAGCTAAGTCAACGACGTTAAAATATTACAAACAAATCAAATAAATATCACATTACTTTTTTGCAATACGGAACCATAACCTTCCGCAATACTACCTTTAATACGATCTGTCTTAAATATCCCTTCATTTGATAAAGATTGTAGAGGATTTTGTTTACTGTTGTGTTCAGTTTATAAATTTGTAGCTGTTTTCCAAATAAACAGTTTAATATAGACGTAAGTGCTTACTTCGACAAATTTGAACATTTTTTTTCATAAATCATAAATTTTTTGATATAAGTTATAAAAGACTATTTATACTGATCAGTTCTATCAACTACCAAATATATTCTGTTACACCCTGTATAAAGATTCTAGGCTGCCCGCTGATGTTTATAGTTACATCAAGATCTTAAAACTTGTAACTAGCCACATGAAAAAAATATATTTTTTTTTTGTCAGACTAGACTGATTAAAGTTTTTATTCATCATATCTATTTACAAATTGCTACAGACACTCGTACTGATATAAAGATCACCAGGCTTTTCATCCGAACTTCGGGAAAGTTGGATACACTTTCTACGGAAAAAAATGGAAGTCTATTTTAATCCAGAATGTTATTTCCTACCATTGAAATTAATTTGACTAACAATTAATCTGAACAAATATATACAATACGACTTTTTATTTGTTATTATTTCCA
The DNA here is from genome assembly GCA_034190945.1 of Octodonta nipae. Taxonomy (NCBI): domain Eukaryota; kingdom Metazoa; phylum Arthropoda; class Insecta; order Coleoptera; family Chrysomelidae; genus Octodonta; species Octodonta nipae. Next base: position 67,863,429 of record CM067224.1, read on the forward strand.
TTGGCATTTATAAATCGGTAGAGTTATTTATTAACTTAGTATGTGAATACGTTACATAAAAAAACCCAAGAGTTATTTAAATTCCTCGGAATGCCCACACTCACATAATCCTCTTCACAAAGCATTCTCGTCTATAGTAAACATTTATTTTCACTAATCACTGCTGCACGGCAGCCAAGAGAGCTGTCTAAGGGAAAGAGCAACAAATAAAAACCAAACCACTACAGTTGACAGATTTATTATCTAAACAGGCCTACTGTTTAAGATGCTTGATAGAGAACATGCTGGGTCGAACAGAAAAATTTCAATTATAAATTAATGTTTGATTATTATCTGACGACAGAAAACTGAGAAATTGTATCTGAATTTCAACAGATTAAGAAAATATTTTACATGTGTTTGAAAGCAAATTCATCTCTGGTTACCGTATTTCGTTCGAAACTTTTCGTAAACATTGTGTACTTCGAGTTGATGGTAAAATGTATTTCTTGTAGAACTTATTGGATTCGATAGTTTTTCATGTGCTATAGTGTATATAATTTCAGTTGAAAATGATTATTAGGATAGCAGAGAGTCGTGCTGAACTTCGTTTCGATGGAACAACCTCTTCAAGTTTTACCCCAGAAAAATTTTAGAAAAAAGAGCGGAAGTCATTTGAGACTGATCTATAGAAGCGAAAGCTTCATACGAAATATACTTCCTACACCAGTTAATATAGATTTTTCCGAGACATACAATTCAACAGCAAACAGTTTATAGGCCGTAATTGACATAACTTTAACAGCAAATTCGTAGAAGTAAATTGTTTAAAAATTAATTAAATTAAAAACCCCAAAAAATATGAATTTGTTTCGTTTTTTGCTTATGGGTGGAAAAGTGGTCTGTTAGAAATGTCATCAATAGAAAAATTGTACAGAAAAGTTGGAACCTTAATCTTCCTCCTAATGATAGTTTGTAAAGTTCGGATTAACAAAGCAGAAGAACGATATTGTCCATTAATTGCATCTTGCAGAATTGTAATTGAAATAATTTGTAGAAATATTTTGCAGAACGCATCGCATTAACCACGACAGTTCGATTGGGATATGCAAAATATATTTTGAAAGCTCATAAAATGCGGTTCGCTTTGTAAATTTTGGATTTTTATGGATAGTGCTTGTGAATTTTGGCTTGAACGACAAACCCTTAATTCTATTTCTTGACAGCGGCGGTTCCAGTAAGTGAGAAAAGTAATTTAATTAATAGCAGTAAACAGTAGGCAAGTAAGCATTAACCTAACAAACCAATGGAAAAATAGACCAATATGCGCAGATAATAGCTATATAAATAATAAAGGCTCAGTGGAACATGAACAACACACGAACTGTACCAATTGTTATGTCAACGACAGGACTAGTCCCAAAACATCTATTAAACAATTTAAAAAAACTCGGTTTGGACGAACATCTTTACAAACAAATGCAAAAAGCCGTCTTTTTAGGAACAGCCCGGACGGTCAGGAAATTCTTGGGAAACTGCCGCCACGACTCCAACCACGCGCCTGACCTGGCAAGGGCTCCCACAGAGCTAAACCCTTTTGGAATCTAGGATATCTGGGGTTTAGTGAATTTTCCCCTAAAGGCACTCATAGCGTGCCTTAGAGGGAGTGTGATGCCGTACATTGTATGGTCAAGTCAATAAATAATATACTGCTGAGTAAAAAAATTAATAATACAATTTACCATAATTTTCATCTCGTACTTGTACTTCAAGAAAATCCTAGACCCGCTCATGTATCTTGACAGCTATTGTCACTGAACCGCTGGCTGGCTGTCACATATCGTACTTTTAATCCACTTTTTACTATTATTTTAAACCAATTTCCCCGCTTTATAAAAAGAAAGTGGAATTTATGAACTTTCTAAATATCTTTAGTATTTCCCGATTAGACTAGCCTCGTTAATACAGCGGGCTATGCTATCTCTCTAAATTATTTAAATTTTGACTATTCAAAAACTTGTCTCTACCATCCATTAACCCTTTTTTTGGGCTGTTCTGACGTATGTCATTTCTCTAATATCAAATATCGCAAACAGAAAATTGGAATATTTATTAGAACGAAAACCAAATTTTGTGCTGGTATTGTATATTAGTCGGATGTTATATTTATTTATGTGCTATGGTTAATTGAATTTTAACATACGAAGAGAAGATTTATAAACTCGTCCTTGTGTCTTACACAGAAAACTATGTTCTATGGATATTTCATGATCAAGAAAGTGCACTGTCGGTCAGAACGTAGTGTCGAAACAAATGTAATTCCAATGTTTGCATTTCGTTAACATACACATGTATTTTTATATGTGTAAATGTAGGCTTCCGTTAAGAATCTTTCTATTCAAAAAAGTGTTTCGATTCTAACAACGTTTTTAACTTCATTTAGATTAAATATAAGTAACAAGAAAATGCCCTTTCATCAATCGTTTACAAATATATGGGGTATCCGCGATGACTAAACGGTCATCATTTTACAAGTCAGCTCGCCCATTTTCCCCTGTTTACGTGTAAGTTTCTATTATGAGGCTTCCACTTAAGAAAATCGAATCAATTTCACCAATAAATTAAAAAGTCAACCTCAAAATAGACAACGATTTCAACAAGTAAAAAAATATGATTCATTAAATTGCCAGTTGAATCTCGTATCCGATGAATTGTGAGCGACCAAAAATTAAAATCCGATGAATTGTAAGTGGAGCAAAAAAATGGCAAACAAAAAATTGGAATATTTATGAGAAAGAAAAGCAAAATTTGTTCTGGTATTGTGTATTAATTGGATGTTACCAATTTTTGTTTATTTGGTACAAATTATTGTTTTTCTATAAACGATGAGATGTATATATATTTCAAAATCAAGGGAGAGTGGTGCTGGTATGATTAAGACAATCAATTACAATCAGTGTCATAGTAGAGAAAGGGTATTGTTTTTTCGAATAATTACAAATTATTGATAAAGACAAAAAAAATAAATTGTCCTATTGTGATGAAAACAAAAATATTATTGTTATGACAAGAAGTGATAACAAGTTTGTATTAGATAGATGTTGTAGCCGACAATAAAAATATCATGCTCCGGAAATAATATGTAGATAAAAAGCACCTAAAGTTTAAACTAAAAACATATTATTAAGGAATTCGAACTATAAAACAACTTCATATGTAACAGTAATAAATTTCACCTACCAAGTTGTGACTTACAAAGATGAGAAGGTAAATAAAATATATGTGTAACACTTAGTAAAATGTTGACAATTCGTTTTTGGGAAATTGGAAAAAAACGAAATCTTAGCAGTTACAGAAATCAATGAATGACACTGATATCCGCCATGCCTTACGTATTTAAGGGTGTTATTTATTAAGTTATTAATGTAACCACTAAAATTAACATACACTGTATAATAAAAACGAGTTATTTTCCCAGTTGCATGAAAGTTGTCCCAATGTTTAAAAGCCGTTAAATGAATTACATAAAAATCTATAGACCCGTTGCTATGTTATTTACCACATGTAAAATATTTGAAGTGTTACTATATGAGAAGGTCTACTCTCATGTATCCCCAATTATTCCTGAAGAACAGCACGGATATGTGAAAAAATACTCAACTCTAATTTGCTTATATTTGCTCTAAGCGCATTCGAGGTTAGAGAAAACGCTGGGCAAATGGATCTCATATATAGTGACTTTGCAAATCTGTCGATAAAGTTCAGCATTTAGTACTACTGCAAAACTACAGGAGATGGATGTATTGGAAAATTTGATAAAACTGCTCAATAGTTACTTAGAGACAAGGCAGCAATATGTGGAATTTAGAGGTGTGAAATTATATTTCTCAACATCCCTCAAAGCTCGAACTTAGGACCGTTAATATTTCTTTGTTTTATTAGTGATCTACCTACAGCCATATCACATTCACGTTGTCAACTTTTTGCGGATGATTTTAAAATCTATAAAAATATATGTGTTGAGGATTCATTAACATTTATTAGTAAAGTAGTGTATATATTTTGGAACAAAAGTTTTGGATTAGCAGTGTAATTCCGAATCTTTTCTTTTGTATTTTTTTGTTGTTTTTGTTGGTGCATTTTACGCGCATACTCATTGCCAGAGTCACTTGATTCACCGTCTGGGACGGATAGACACTCTCGCTCGTAAAAGAACTAATCTCTCTAGTTCTTCATTGTTGTAGTTTTAAGTGAAATCAGACCGGTCGTGAAATAGACACAGTAAAATCTACTAAAGGGCAGTGCGGGGTCAGCTTCTCAATATACAGTACACTTGCCTCCAGAATGGTCAACAGGGCAGACAAAGACACATGTAAGTACTCTGGCATGATCGTTCTTTAAATAGTTACCAACATATCATAATTAAACCCCCATTCCATTTCAATATGTAATACTTGATTCTTTACAGGAAGGAAGCATATAAAATGCTAGGGTTCATAATGGGTAATTGTTGTAAGTTTAATAGACTAAGCACATTAATAAGACTTTTTAACGCTTACGTAAGAAATATCGCTGCAATTATTTGGTCGCCCAGTTATAAGATTCACAAAAATCAAATTGAAAAAGTCCAAAAAAGGTTTTTAAGGTTTATTTGTTATAAAAAATATGGAGAATATTTAGTTAGTTTACCATATTCAACTTTAATTATTGATTTTAAATTTAAAAACCTGGAGAGTAAACGGAAAATTGTATTGGTTCTGTTTTTATACAAATTACTAAAAAACGATATAAACTATCTGAACTTCTTGGCAGAATCTCTTGGTTGGTTCCACAATATCTTAATAGAAATTATAAACGTTTTTATTTGTATCCTGTGTAATGAGTTAGGGGATGTGGATATTTGGAAAATTATTAAAATATTTTAGATTATTTTTGATTATAGTTATATTTAAATTGGTAATTTTTGTACTTTCGGGCGTTAAATAAAATGTATTTTTCAGAATGTTGTAGTTTTTAGGTTCATTTTTTATACGTTTTCTATTTGTTATAGAATTGTTATAAATGGTGTAATGTAAATTGTAATATGTCATGTTAATTACTTAAATAGATAGGTAGATAACAATATAAATAAATAAATAAATAAATTCTTGTTCTTAAAACTAACGGAATAAATTGAACCAGTCTTATAATAGGCTATAATCATTGTTGAAATGAGCTGCTCAAATTTTTTAAAACATATTTGAATAGCACAGCAATAAATAATTCCAACAAGACGTAAATATTTTTACTCGATGCACAAATTAAAGTAAAAAAAAATCAACGAACATCATGTGGATTAAAACAGCTAGTTCCAATTATAAAGGACAGTTAATACAGACGACATGTGAGGAATTGATTTGCACACATCGGAATATCCCAACAATATAATCAAAAACTTTGATTTGATTCCGAAAGAAATTTGGATGTCAATTCTCGTAAAATTCAACAATGGCCGCCATTCTGAATGCAATATAAATTGAAAAGGGCCTGATTATTCACTCTGTATTCCTGCAGCATACCTCGTCTGAGGTAGTTTAATAAAAACGTCAAGTTGTTCTCTCTTTCTCCTCTTCAGCCTTATACGCGTAAAGGACAGGGGTCGTCCTTGCTTTATATTGTTCTCAATATTATATTGCTACAAGAATATTCGACCCATTTATTATTAATGTAGGCTTCATATGGACTACGAAATGCAAATGTTTACGAACAGCAAAAGAGTACGTTTTTTAGGGCCCAATATTGAAAATGAAACTCTTCATATCGGGGAAAACAAATTTGAAACCTTACAAGGTGAACCCTTGATTTTTTAGTTCACATATGAAAATTATTTATGTAAGAGGAAAAATATAATTTACAAAGAAATGAATTTATACAGTGTGTCCGGTTATGAACTAGCGATAATCTAAATACATGTAAAGCAACTATTTTAATACACAATTACACTATATACTAGGGCTCAATACCCCACGCCGCCATATGGCAGCCATTTTGTTTTTTGATGAACGTGTGAACAAAAACGTTCATATCTCTTAACGTTTTGGTCGTACTGAGATAAAAATAGGCTTATTCGACGGACAATAAAACTGTCTATCAACAACATTTCAAAACAAAGTGTTAACGTTTTCTTAACTTTTAAAAAAAAGATAAAATGCAAAAAAAGGGTAAAAAAATTATGCAATCAACAAACTATTGCAAATCAATGCAAAAGTAGTCCCGATAACCTTTAATTTTTTTTCACTAAATCGAAAGTTTTTGAATTAAGCTACATTAAATTGACAACTGTATGTTTATTACTTTAGGAGTTATTGTTGTTTGAACATAGCGTATGCGCAAGCACAAAAGCCCTTTATTAAGTGACATCTGACATTAGCTGCGTGCTGTCCGAGAAAAGGCTAGCAATGCTATTCGCGACTAGCAGGAGTAAGCGAAATGGAACATATTGACTCTACCTGCAAAGAACTTACAAGGAAAAAGACTAGTTACGTTAGTTGTACCTTGCCCTGCCTTGTGGTCCCTACTTTTACTTACCGTCCGTGCTGTTTACGTTCTGTATTAGTGGTTATCTTGTGATATGAATATGGCAAATCGTCAATATTCAACCCAACATATTGCTGACATACACTTCGTTTATGGTTTCAGCAAGTAATAAGACTTTAATGTGGTTTTAATGTTTACCTACCTGTTTAAAGTCCCGACAAAGGTCTTTGTTTTTTCAAACTACAATAACTCATAAAGTAATAAACATACAGTTGTGAATTTAATGTTGTATTGTAGCTTAATTCAAAAACTTTCGATTTAGTGAAAAAAATTAAAGGTTATCGGGACTACTTTTCCATTGATTTGCAATAGTTTGTTGATTGCATAATTTTTTTACCCTTTTTTGCATTTTATCTTTTTTTCAAAAGTTAAGAAAACGTTAACACTTTGTTTTGAAATGTTGTTGATAGACAGTTTTATTGTCCGTCGAATAAGCCTATTTTTATCTCAGTAAGACCAAAACTTTAAGAGATATGAACGTTTTTGTTCACACATTCATCAAAAAAACAAAATGGCTGCCATATGGCGGGGTGGGGTATTGAGCCCCATATAGTATATAGTGTAATTGTGTATTAAAATAGTTGCTTTACAGGTATTTAGATTATCGCTAGTTCATAACCATTGTAAATAGCCGGGAAGAAAGAGAAGAAATATTTTACATATAAACATATTACTGTACATGCTTACAAGTAATTAGATTATTCAGAAAGAAGTTGTGTAATATTCTCATTTTATTCATGCATTTCGACAAGCTGCTATTTTTTTGATATTTCGCAACATGAAACGGACTAAACTTACAAATAGTTTTTTTTATGAAAACAGATATTGCAAAATACACTTGGAACGTAAGAGGACTCCGATCAATCAGATTATATTTATGTCAATAAAAAAACTTTCGACTCTTGTACGGGCATCAGAGACCACCATTCATATAATTATGGATACCGTGATGGGGTTACTTTGAATCCAGGGGTGACTTTGATAAAAACTTCGTTTAGTCATTAAACTTAGAGCTTGTAACTTCTGGAAATACTCTGCAAAGCACAAATGGCGTGGCAATAGAGAGGGCAAGAGGCTATTTCACTCAGTTAGGAGCTACTTCCAATGAAATACGTTCAGCATGTTCATTTGCTGCTTCCACCCACCAAGTAAAATAGCCTCTTACTGTCTCTATTGCCCTCTTTTTCTAGCGTTACCACGATTTTGTACATGACAGGCTATATCTAGGAGTTACATGATCTAAGTCTTTAAACTAAAATTGTGGGAATTCTGAACGCATCTTTTTAATTTTTTTACGGTTGGCAGCACTGAACATCACTTCTATCATGTCATGAGTCGCAGTGGATAGATCTGTGCCGGGTTGTGAAAAAATATTTGAAATAGGTAAGTACTAGTTTTTTGTAATATTGAAAGATTGAATAAATTCTAAACTACAACTTTCAGTATGACTTACACATCAAATCAAACATCAAATGTTTACAATTCACCTGAACACAAGTTTAATCAGGTATAATAACGACCTTTATTAAAGCCATAACCTCGAAGTTCACTGTTTTTTTTTTGGTGGCATATTTTCTACGGGGTGTCATTGATCACCTATACGGGTTTACTATGGACAATGATCAATGTTACCCAATGAGGTTATTTACTTTGAGTAACTTTGATTTTAAGTGTTTTATTGTTCTAGCATCATGCCAAGGATCTATAAAAAGCGTTTACGCTCCTGAAAATATCGGTATTACGAAGATATTCTGAATAAGGAAGGAAGGAAAGTTATTGAAACCCCATTAGCATTACATGGAGCGTCTGCAAAGTATAATATTCCCTATGGAACAATATATAACGAGTACCATGGAAAATTTGTAAAAAGTCCTGGGCACAATCAAGTTTTTTCCGAAAATGAAGAGAATGTGATAGTGAAATTAGCAGCGAACAGTTCAGAGTGGGTTTATGCAAGGAACTGATTTGTATAATTGTTACAATAAACTAAGATATAATAACATTTTCTCAATATTTATAAAATATTTTTAAGACAAAATATGTGTCTTTTCATTATAAAGTTGATTATTAATAATAATAATTTTATGCCAAAAGTGGGCACCACAGACAAAACCGATATTAACATTTATTTTTTGTTCGCAAATTTTAAGAAAAAAAGTTTTAATTTTGAAACTGATCTAAGTTACACCATTTTACTAGCATTACCTGCAATTTGGAAAAATCCAAAACAAAAAGAGCAAAACATAAGCCAACTATGAAGTCACAGATTACAAAATAACAGCGACTACTCAGAAAAAAGAACAAATTCAGAACTTTCGTTCTGAACTTTCTTTATTTTTTGTTTATTTGCATATATACTTATAACGATTTTGCTCAAATTTACCCATTTGGAGGTTTTTACGGCTAGAAATCGATTGGTGACGGTGTCATCTTTAGAAAAAAACCTTAATTATTATGACATGATGACAACTATGTTATTTATATATTACATGAAGGTAGCGCTTGTGATAGAATACTATACTCCAATCAAATGGCAAATTATGCTGGGGTGTGTTACATCTTGTCTCCCTTGCTTATTCAGCACTTGACATAAAGCAATAGAGACAGAAAATCACCAGCTCAAACAAATTCGGTAACGCAATAGCAGTATAGTACGCTACCTTCAGGTTATATAAGCTTGATGCGGTTTACTCATAACCGAAATAAATTTAATCAAAATATTTGACAAGTAAATAAATGTAACGAACGAAATTAAAATGTTCACAACCTCAAAAAACAGTATTGCCTTTCGTTAACGAAAAAAGGAAGTGATACCAAAAGTAATAGTGGAGCAGTCTCATGCCCAAAGTCTTAGGTGTTAAAACTGAAGGAAACTCAGCTTAAGTAAAAATGTGTAACTTTTAGTAAAAAAATTAGTTTTCTTAACATTCATTAGACTTCAATAATTGCAAGTAAAGATTTTTGGTTCGGTATACAATCTTTTTAGACGAAATCATGTTTGAGTTACCTGCCTTCTGAACTTACACACTTGCTAACATAAATAAAATAAATAAATTAAAAGGAATTTAATTATTTTCAGTTAGGTAAGTTATGAGCAACACTCGAATAATAACAAAGCTACTAACCTAAAACACAATTCTTATATAGCTCAGCTACAATGGAATCCAGCAGAAAAAAAGTGAAATAAATTGAAGCACGAAATCATTCTAAATAAGTAGTAAGAAAAGCTCACCAAAAAACGTCTGATAGATTAATATTCAAAACAGAAGCAAATACTAAAGTAAACAGGAGAGATTAATAAAACATTATCTTCAAAAACAAAAAGATACAGCCTTAACTTAAGAAATCAAGTAGAAACGGGTATCTGATGTCGATAATACAAACATACACAAACAAAATCATATATAACTGAGATGAATTAACAGTAAAAAACGACTGAAGTCAAACGAAAAATAGAATAGCTACTCAACCGGATGTAATAACTATAAAACAAATCAAATATGGTCGCCTCATAGAACTCACGATCTTACATATTTTAAATCAATGATACAAAGAAGGAAATAATTACGAAGTAAGTAGAATATAACAAAAATGACACATCACTCTAGAAAAAGAGAAGGAAATAATTAATAATCGACTGAAGAAAATGATGGAAAAAATGAAAATAATTCGGAAACTCATGTATGTTTTGTTTATTCCGAAGAAGCCTTCAACAGAATCAACAAACAGTGGGAAATTATGGATAAATGAGGATATCCCAAGCACTTAATAGAAATTATTGAAGGGCCTATATCAATTTACTGAAAATGTAATAAATATTGGGCAAGATATATAAATATGTGAAGAATATAACCTAAGAATATCAATAAGAAAACATAAATTATAGCGATTAAAAGACAAAATAAGTAGGTTCCAAACCAATAAATAGTAATAACAAACCCAGAGAACAAGTATCTCATTTCACTTTTCTCGGATGCTGTATACCTTATAAATATGAAAAACGACATAAATACCAAACTGAATTAATCAAATTCTATAAAATAACGCCAGCACTAGTTCTTCTAACACAAGTAAGTGAAACCTGGACAATGACAGAAAACAATGATGGTAGAATACAAATAGTAGAAATGAAATTTTCAAGAAAAACGAAAAATTACAATTTGCACCCTTAGAAACAAAATAAGAAATAAAAATATTGGCCAGCCCTACTTTACAGTCACAACTGATCGAATTTCGATGGTTTATTACTTGTGTTAACAAAGGCTGTAGCCAGATTTTTTCTAACATTGATGAAATGTATCAGAACGAAAAAAATATATATTTTTATGAAAAAAGTTGTTAATTCATTAAAATTAAATTTTCAATTCCAAATTTTGAAACCTGTGACCCCACGTTGGCAACGAGCTTGTGTGTTAAAACGGTCAAAACCGTATAATTATTGGACAAGTTGATGAAGTAGGTACACATTGTGAATACAGCTGTTTAATAGCTTAATGAACAACTTAAAGAATAAACCCCCACAACTCAAACATAAACACCACTAATAAAGATGAATACCGCCAAATTGTCGCGACGTCATAAATCCGAATTTAATGTTTTATGCAGAGAATCGGAACACAAAGACATTCCTGCAGCAGTAAAAATAATAAAATAAACTTGTCACTGCAATATCTTCCGTTGTAAACCTCAAAGATTTTCAGTTGTTTTGTCGTAAACTGAAAGTATATATCCCTAGTAGCCGCAAGCTAAGGGGATACTTCTACGGCAATAACACACTTTCTGCAGTTCTTAGATCAACATTCTACGGAGTTTTTGAAGTATAATTTGGAACTTCCTACGTTTAATCGATACTTCTGATGTTATTTTATTGTCAAAAAACATTTAGTAAAATTTAACAATTATTATTGTCGGAATCTATTGAATGATTTAAATCGATCTACAACGTTTTCCAACAGTGCCTACAAGTACAATCCAGTAGAAAGTAATGACCTAGGAAATTAGATGAAGAAAGCGGGATCATACTAAAGCAAAGATAAAGTCAAGCCAAAACGTTATAGAATTTCAGATAGCAAATGTAAGAAAGTTTTAGAATCTAAAAGTAGAGAATAAGAAATGAGTTATAAAATTGTATCGTATTGGATTTATTGAAAAATACCGACGAACTCCTTATAATTTATTTCCAGTACTTTAATTTATATTCTCATAACTATTTACAATTTATATTAAACAACTGTTGTTTACTAAACGACTCTATCTAATACAGAATGAATCATCCCATATTTATATATATTTCTTCTTGGAATTCTCCAGAAAGTCAAAGATCCGCCGCAAAGAACTTTCGAATTCTTCGAGAACTTTCACAAAGCCAGACGCTGGCCTCGATATTTCGGATTCAACTAAATATGGGATGAATGCCGATCCCACGAAATATCGGATGAATTCGCTTCACAGTATATTAACAAAATCTTGAAGTTCTGGGAAAACTATACTCAAAAGAGTTCACTAAAGAAATATCATACACATGCTCCAAAAAACCTAAAACAGGTACTACTTAAGGCACGTGAAGGCAGTCAGTGTATCAAGCTGACCAGACCAGATGAAATGCAGGTGGAAATATTAAAACTTATAAACAAAGAAAACTGTGATCCAATTTCCCATGAAACCTAGTGTGATTTTAAACTGATAAGCTCGATGAATAAAGTCCTTAAGATCGTACTCAAAGTTCACAAAAACTATGAGACTGGGAACAAGACAGACACTGTCCAGCTTATTACTCCAAGAATATCGGGACATAAGAGATAACATTTATGCCTAGTAGGTACAATACATTATGGTGCCTTTGGAATATTTGTAAGTTGTTCTCAGTAGCTTTATATTGTTGTATAATTCAAAAGAATTCGTAATGTTTAGTATAGTTGTTCTCGGTAGCTGTACAATGTACATTTCTAGCTATTTTGGGTAATTGTGCAATGTTTTTCTCAGAAGTGTCGCCATATTTTTTATAGTTGTTTCCGGTAGCTTTACAATGTTTTATTTATAGCTATTCCCAGTAGGTTCTTAGTGATCTTTCTAGCTGTTCTCGAAAGCTAAACAATTTTATATCTATTCTGGATAACAAGGAAATATTTTTTCTAGCTGCTTCCAGTAGCTTCTAGTTCTTTTCGGTAGCCTTACAATCTTGTTAGCCATTATTGGGAGCTGAACAATGTTTTTTCTAGTAGTTCTGAGTAGCTGCACAACATATTTTAGTTCTGAGTAACTGCGCAACATATTTTAGCGATCTTCGGTAGTTTCGCAATGTTTTTTCTTGCTGTTTCCAGTAGTTTTACACTCTTCAATAGCTCCAGTAGGCTCATCACATTTTTCTAGCTGTTCTCGGTAGCTGCACAATGTTCTGGAAAACTATGAAATGGTATGTAATGAATGGGCACCTACGAAATGAGAGCATTAACACTGGTCAACAATTATTTCTGTCCTAGACATGTTGTTGGATAACTCTATAGGTATTTTTCGTCCTGATTTCGAATCTGGACTCAGATACTTTTTATTACGTTTTCTTTGGACAACCAAATAAATCGGAAATCAAAAAAAATTAGCATAAGGGTACTTACTTAGGATTTTGGGGCATATTTAGCATCTAGCAAGTCCCTTTTCAGTGTCCAGCATCTGCTAATATGAAGTTTCCTTGGTACCCTTTCTCCATGCATAAAATATCCTGATGGAAAGCTCACGGTGTTCATCACTAACAGCGCCAAGGTTTGGTGGAAAGAAGTCCAGATGTGAGTCGAGGAAGTGAATCTTTAGCGACATATCCATTTTTTGTAAGATTTAATTAGATTAGCCACCAGATATTCAACTAAATTTTTGAATGCGTTCCACGCGATTTTTTCTGTTGCACTTATTAGCTGTTAAAACTCCGAATCCTTTCCCTAATCTGTGGCCCAATAAAAATTCTTTCTTTAATCTTTACCTCACTGATTTTAGGGAATTTTTATTTTAAATAAGTAAAACTAGTACTATTTTTATCCATGGTTTTCATAAAACTTAAAAAAAAACCTCCTAATTTAATATGCAGAGGTGGCAAAACAATATTTTTCGGCTCAAAAAAAACATTTTTGGATACAGGAACGAGGGATTCAAGTTCTAGCCAGGCTTTTTTCAAGTAATTATTTTTTTCGTCTTTGTCATCCCACTCACAGATGAAGGAATTATATTTCGGGTAGCAAAGCTGTAAGCCTAGTAAAATTGCAATAACTTTTAAGTCATTCCCACAACATTTCCATATATTTTTCGTAGTGATTTTTTTAAAGTAACTGCATATTCTCGTAAGATTCTTTCATGCCCGTTCCATGAGCTAACGCTATCGAGGAGACTTCATTTCCATTATTTAAGAGAACAGCGTTTAAACTGTCCTTGGAGGAATCAATGAACAAACGCCACTGATATGTGTTGTATTCAAACTTAAGAGCATCCATAAAAGAAAGAACACCATTGTAAAAAATAAGGTTGTTTTCTTAACAATAAAATTATTTCAATTCGTCGTGGTGAGATCGATACATAGATACTGATGTGAAGTGAAAGCTGATTCAGCGTTGCTTTGGACATAATCTACATTCAGTCGTCAGTAGGAAACTAGACGTGAGAGAAATAATCTCAGCACGTGTTTGGAATCAGCACGACAAATAAGTCTCAGATCACCTAACAACGTCCCTTTGACAAAACTTGTTGACCAGTATAATCTTACAACAAATAAAGATGGCCTGTAGACACTCCAAAATTTTCTCCTTAATATTTACCTCATTCTAATGTGGCCGATGAACGTATATTTTCTGCTGGGAGTTTAATAAGTCAACTTACATTCAAACTCTGTATTTTTTATCCACTACATAGATTTTTGAACATATATCCTCATTGAGGGCATTGGGGACATTGGAAACATAGAAATGTAGTTCTGAAAGAAACATCGTATTTCTATACTGTACAAACATTCTACATCTATACTCAATATATGGTGGTTCTGAGTTAAAACTAGGTAGAGCATTCAATTATTATTATTGATTTGTATTTCACTTCTACAATATCAATTGTTTCATTTTGGAAAGCTGTCCAGACTAGCACGCAGGATTGTTTTTAAGGTTCCGTATATACAATATAGGGATACCCTTATAATATCACTCCGGATTTCTGCCCCTGTCACAGAACAGCAATTTTCTCCTAAACTTCTGGACGGAAGAGGTTGAAATTTGGTATCACGGTATAGTTTGGTGACCCGATCGGCAGTACATATCGTAAAAGAAGAATTTTTGATTTTTGGGGTACTTCTGGGGGGAAAAATTTAAAAAATAGACCGTTCCCCCCCTGATCTCCAAAACTACTGAGCCTAAAATTTTGAAAAATATAGGAAATATAGAACGTTGCCCAAACTTTACAGGAAAAATAAGGAGAAACCATTGATATTAATTTTGGGGGGCAAATTATAAAATTAAATCAAAATTTAATTCATGAAATACATCAAATAAAAGGTTCCATTCTGAGGAACATTAATATATTTTTTTCATATTTAAAAAAAATAGTTAAGAAGATATTATTGAAAATATACCAGAATTTACCCATCCCCCCCTCCCTTATCTACGAAACTATAAAATGTGAAGTTTTGAAAAAAAATTAGAGGTACAGGGTCTGACCTAAAATTTACTGGAAAAATAAGGAGAAACCTCTACTTTTAATTTTGGGGGGCAAATTACAGAATTAAATGGAAAATATAAAATTAAAATCGTTTCTAACCCATCATGTTATGTATCAAATGAAAGGGTTCATTATGACGAAAATTATATAATTTTAAAATAAATTAATTAAAAGATATTAACAAAAATACAAACAATTTACCATTAAAAATTACCCATTCCCCCATTTATAACCAAACTATAAGACCTAAATGTTTACATGAAAACTACGAAGAAATCTCTAATATTCATATTGGGGGCCAACTTACAGAATTAAACGGGAAAAAATATAATACAAGAAAATGCACTCATTATCTGCTTGTCTGAAACTGGAATATTAGAATCTTGAAGGTGGTACGGAACCCTTAGTATAAGAGTACAACTCGCACTTGACCGAATTATTTCAACTTAACCAGACCATAAATCCTTGAGGGAAACTAACATTAAGATAAACTGTGATTTTCAGGGCTGTTTTCCCGTGGACTGTTGGAATTTCTTCGGAATCATAGATTCTTCATTGACATCTGCTAAACACTTTGCCATTGACAGACATACATAATTATAATTTATCATTGCAGTCAGCCTATTCGCCAGAGACATTTCATACACAAAAAGGCCTCAGACAAACAAATTGTATGGTTATACTCTTTCAAGATTAACCGTGACAAACAAAATTTTATACGTGAGCTTTTTTCCTGATTGGATTCACTAGACCAAAGAAAACATTTGAGGCATTAAGCAATGCTATTTTTCCTAAGTAACCATAATATTATACGTTTTTTAAGACGTTTTCTGGATACGAAAGCAAAAAGAGCTCCCCCACATATATAAAAAATTCAAAGAAATATCTTAATGCTTTACACGGCTGAACCACTATGTCATAAAACAAGAAGTTCATTTTTTTAATTCAACTTATGGGTTCATAACTTAAAAGTGGTAATCTAATAAAGTACAATAATTCAGTCGTTATAAGTGTCGATTCTTATAAAGAATCGAAGTTAACAAAGTGGCCAGGCCTTTTAACTAAATTGGAAATATCCGTATAAGTTAGAGCAAGAACGCCGATGAGGCAGGCACTCTAAGACAACACAAAACAGGCGCAGGACCTCTCAGATAAATTACTTTTTATCGAAATTTAACATTACGCGAAGGCCCTCGATGTAACGTCATTTTTATTACGCGCATCTCCCGTATTTATAATATTGCGTTTTATTTCTCTTTTTTGAACTCCTCGAGTGCTGTAATAACAATAAATGTACTTTCTCATCAACAAAAATGGGGTGAGTCAGAGACATTAGGAGATTTCCTGTGAGAATTTTTGGAAACCACTTTCCACATACACACATTTCTAAAATATTACTATTACTTTTCTTGCACTTTCTTGAGAAGCTTACTCCGAATAGGTTTGCTCTATACTCGATGAATAAAATAGTCACAAGCAGAAATTACTCCGAACATCCACTGTTTACTTATGCAGGGAACATCCATGTAGTGTAAACATAAAAGAATTCATTTCATGGCAGTAGTATTTTAGCGTACTGCAAATTTCTAATTTTGGTAATGAATCCAAGAAAATAGCTGATTTTTATAATGTGCAACAATGAAAAATGTTACTAAAAAGTAAATTTCGTAAATAAAAAAACACAAAAATACATACATACATACATCTCAGATATAAAAACCCAATCGATATTTCTTTTTAGAATTAGCCAAAACATTTAACTCCGTAGATATTTGAGCAATCTTTAATAGAAATTAAAGATTGGTACAAGAAAAACTGACGATAATTTAACAATAAAATAATTTGGTAAGGTGCGAGTTGGACTCGCATACTGAGGGTTCCCTACCACCTTCTAATATTCCAGTTTCAGACAAGGAGGGAATGAGTGCATTTTCTTATATTTACCTAATATCTTTTAAAGGAAGCGTTGTAAATTAAAAAAATATATACACTTTGATTTTCCACACATAGACTTTTTAGTTTATCTGCTTCAGGATTCGCTTGATCTTTATCGGAATACATATGTATTTAATTATCTAATTTGACCCCCAAAAATTAAAATTAGAGTTTTATTTTACTAATAAACTTTGAGAGAAGCCTTCTATAATCTACTGTCTGGGTTTTGAAGCTCTGTAGATTGGAAGATAAAGGCCAAATAGGTAAGTCTTAAATTATAAATTATTAAATCTGTTATTCAAATTATTTAAAAATAGAAATAAAATATATTTTTCCAAATTTAAATAGAGTAGTTTCTAAACTGGGAATTAAGTCGATGTTTAATAGTTTTGTTAATATCTTTTAAACAAACGATTTAAAAATATGATATATTTGTAATTCACATAATGAGCCTTTTATATGATATATTACATGGGGGGTTTTCTAATAATATTGCATTATGCGTTAAAAAATATTTTTTTATTTTCCGTTTAATTTTATAATTTGGCCCCCAATCTTAATATTAGGGATTTCTTCATATTTTTCCTGTAAACAACAAAATTCAGGTCTTATAGTTTGATGAATAACGGGGGGAATGAGTAATTTTTCCATTATTTTCCATTTAATTCTATAATTTGCGTCCTAAAATGGATATTAGGGGTTTCTCCTTATTTTTCCAGTAAAGCTCAGATGAGGGGCTATACCTCCATTTTTTTTCCAAAATTTTTCAGCTTATGGTTTCGGAGGAAATGAGGGGATTGAGTAATTTTTTTTATATTTTTGTTAATATCTTTTAATTAATTTATTTTAAAAATACGAAAAAAATATATTTGTTTTCGTCATAATGAGCCCTGTCATTTGATATATAACATGATGGGTTAGAAACAATTTTAATTTTATATTTTCCATTTAATTCTAGAATTTGCCCCCAAAATGAATATTACCGATTTCTCCTTATTTTTCCAGTAAAGTTCAGATGATTTTTTTCAAAAATTTTCAGCTTATGGTCTCGGTGAAAGGGGGGAATGGGTAAATTTTTTTATATTTATGATAATATCTTTTAATGAAATAATTTTAAAAATATGAAAAAAATATATTTGTTTTCGTCATAATGAGTCCTTTTATTTGATACATAACATGATGGGTTAGAAACAATTTTAAATTTATATTTTCCATTTAATTCTGTAATTTGCCCCCCAAAATTAAAAGTAGAGGTTTCTCCTTATTTTTCCAGTAAACTTCATATCCGACCCTATACCCCTAATTTTTTTCAAAACTTTACGTTTTATAGTTTCGGAGATAAGGGGGGGATGAGTAAATTTTGGTATATTTTCGTTAATATCTTTTTAACTAATTTATTTTAAATATAAAAAATATATATTTGTGTTCCTCAGAATGGGACCTTTCATTTGACGTATTACATGAAAATTTTTTTATTATTAAATTTTCATTTAATTCTTTAATTAATATTAATGGTTTCTTCTTATTTTTCCTGTAAAGTTTGGGCAACGTTCTATATTTCCTATTGTTTTCAAAATTTCAGGCTCAGTAGTTTCGGGGATCAGGGGGGCGGTCGATTTTTTTAGTTTTTCCCCCAGAAGTACCCCCAAAATCAAAATTTCTTCTTACTTCTATACATTGATACCAAATTTCAACCTCTTCCGTCAAGTAGTTTAGGAGAAAATTGCTGTGATGTGGCAGAGGTAGAAATCCTGAGTGATATTATAAGGGTATCCGTATATTGTGTATACGGAACGCTAAAAACTCGAGTACCTCATGGATTCGTTCTTAACCATATATTGTTTCTATGTTCCTAGGCTTTCCATACTTTAAAGGTCAGTGAACCCAAGATGATATATTGTTTACAACAACGAACAGTCTTCTATTGCACTACCCTCAAATGACCGAAGTCCCATAGATTTATTTTATAAAGATATGATTGTTATAATTAGGCAAATATACACCTTTAGATCAGAATACAGTTCAAGATAAATGCTACTGTACAGTATTCAAAGTAATTATATGTTTCAGTTCAATAGATCAACAACTGTGATGTGATGTAAGTCTGATAATAATAGTTGATTACCACAGGTAGACTAAAGAAAGTGGTTGATGGCAAAAAAGGTGTTACGTGTAGTTTTCTAGTTATGGCGTCACTAGCGGAAAAAACTAATAATGTCATCTAAGAGGGTATGACGCTAGATAAATAATTTCAGTTTATATAAAAGACAATGTATGTATAAAATGTATAAAAAGATATAAACTTAAGAAATGGTCTGGCAGCACATTTTGTTGCTTCCGACATGGCCAGCATAATAAAATCAAAGAAACAACCTAAAGAGTTGATTTTAGTTGAAAATAGTTCATTAATGCTCACATTTCAAAAACATTATCCAACACATTTACTTCAAGTAAAAAAACTCATAGTTTCCGGAATTGGAAGAAGGAACTTATGGTTCTATGCCTCAGATGGTTACCCGAATATATAAAGAATTTGGAAAGACATTCAAGAGTGTGCCAGGACGAAACAAACAGTTGTAACTCCATTAAAATGAACTTAACAATCTGTTGAGCAATTTTATAGTAAAGGATCTTCTTATGAAATTATCAGAACAATATCTAGTGTGGACATAAGAAGATACTTACATACGTATTGATATTTATGTCTATATTTTGATATTCAGACGCTACAGGATACTCATTTTAATCAAAACGGCTAGCTATGATGATTCGCAAGTATCTTGACTTTAATGACAATTCCAGATACACAAAACCAGAAAGTCTAAGTTGCATCTTTTGTATAAAATTCGACAATTGGTGCAATACTTTCACAGTAGTTTTAAATTAACACCAAAGTTTCCACGAAAATTAGCAAACTGCAGTACTAAAACGAAACATTCCGCATAAAAAGCAATGGATAGAAAAAAGATTTGATGTTTTCATCGGTGCAAATAGCAATATAAGTCAGAAAATATTGCTAATTCATCATATGCAGTTAATGTTGTTTCATTTCACTTAAATATTCCTATTAATTTAAATCATAAGAGACTTTCTATATCTAAGAAGTAGAAGTATTTCTAATGAATTTTAGTATAAAAATATGAGGTTTTTTAATTTAAATGTGATGTCTTACCAATTCAATATAGTCAAAGTGATAGGTAATACTGAATACGGCATGTGCTTCCAGACCTTTCGGCTTACGCGGCAGTGATAGGTAACAGTCCAAACTTTCTACACTTAATTGCTTTACAAAAAGAATATGAAGATTAAATGTATAAACTAACAAGAAAATAACGTTCTATACTTACAATTATCAGAGTATGTATTCTGCGACATGCCCATGAATACTCACCTAGAAAAAAATTATTTGATATTAATAATAATCCCCATCTATAAAAACAACGTTATAACAGTAACAACAATATTAGGGTGTTTAATTTTTAGGCAATATTTTTGTTTTTTCGGTCCTATCTGAAAATCTAATAAATTATAGAAAACAAAGTTAATTATGAGTTTCACTCATTGAAAAATTCTACTCTATTTTTCGGTATTATTTTTTAAAAAAAAGCTTCTTTGACCTATCCTCTCCTAACAACAGTTTTTGGGTTGCAGAGCTTAAAAGGAAAAGGGTGATAATAAATCGATACCAAATTTTCTGAAAATTGGAACATTTTATTCTTACATTAGATATTATATATACCTTTAATCTTATATTAGATGTACGTTTTTGGTAAAGGTTTTGTTTATTCGGTGAAATATATTTTATTAGGGTAGATAGATACTTACCTAATACGTCTCTTCACTGTCAACAACATTAAATGGAGGGGATTAATTTCCTTGTACATCGGTTGTTGACATTCCCTCTCAATAAAGAGAGGTTTGAAAATGAAAAGAAAACTATTAGAGAAATAGCTGCATGTAATGGTTATCCAACAGATATTATAGATAAATTAATTAGGAAGAAACGGTTTCGGTTACCAATGAAAGAAGTGACAACTTTTCGAAATGAGTCACAAGAACAAAAGTTTGTCTCGATTCCGTACAGTCGTTATAATAGGGGCTTTAAGAAAGTTTTTAAAGAACTTGGTATGAAGGCGGTGTATAGAACAACTACAACACTACAGAAATGTTTGGGTAATTCTAAAGATAAATTTGCTGATTTCGCGAAGTCCGGTATTTATGAAATCAAATGTAATGATTGTGATTTAAAGTATTATGAACAGACAGGCAGATCTATCAGTACTCGTTTCAAAGGGAATATTGCCCATTTGAAATACGGAAGAGCGGATAAATCTAGTGTTGCACATCATGTTTTAGAACAAAACCACTCTGTAGATTTATCTTCTTTAAAATTAGTTAAACAAATAAATAATTACTAGGAACTGGAATAAACTAATAAATTCAGATAAAGGTCCTATTCCATACAGTTCATTGTATAGTTTACTTACTAAGAATCCATAAAATAAGTATTAAAAATGTCATTACTTAATAATTTAGGGTAAAAGTACGTAGGTAATTAAGGATTATCCTAATTTACATAATTGCATTATATAAAATCTGTCTTATCTTTGAAATCTGTTATTTAGAATTCAGGTACTTTGGATTTAACCTTTGTACTAATTACTTAAGTAATAGTTTAGTGGTAGGTATAAATTAGAGAAAATTGTAATTTCCATTTAGTTTGGTTTATTCCTTGAAGATGACAACTTAGAGTTGTTGAAATGGCGTTGAGTGTTTAAAATAAAGGTTTGGTGATAGGGTGCAAAACTCTGTTTTTACATTTGTGACACACCAAAGGATCCACAGTTTTTCCATTACGGTAATCAATTTCGAGAGAATTCCTATATTAGTAATGCCTACTTCAAATGTTGTAATAATATTTTAGTTATCGTTTTTAGTCAAATAAAGAGTAACGCATTCCAACTTAGAACATATACACCTTACGGAGGTAGCTTTCAATGAATAAATGCCAAGGATAGAAAGAGAGGGTAATAGAGAGAGCAAGAGGCTATTTCACTCGATTGCTAGGTGCAGCCAATGAGTTCATTGGATTTAGTTTCCAATCGAGTGAAATGGTCTCTTATCCTCTATATTGCCATATCTTTCTAGCCTTGGCACGAAATTTATGCAGTGGAGGTTATCTCTAGGAAGAAAATGCTCTAAGCCTTACAACGGAAACAAATATCAAACCAACATAGAATCAAAACTTGAATATAACTAAACAGAAATCTACATTCAACGAAAGCGCTGCAACACAATGCTTTAATGGTACATTTCCCTGAATGCACACATTTTGTCTACTTGCGCAAGTATACATGTTCTACCATGTATCAACTCCACACGATACAAGGATACTTGATGTCGACACCGTACATGACAGCTGTGGTTCATGAACTTTTTCATTTATTCGAATATTTGTTCATAACCAATTTGAGTTCTTTACCACTATCTCATGTTTTCTTATAATTTTCTAATTAGTATTGTGTTTACAGCCTCTCTTTTGTCTCTGTTATAAGAGTCCATAACATATGGCAATATCATGTACACTCGCAAACAAAAAAATATGCACACTCAAGAAAAACATGAGATTTGCATACATTTAATGCACATGTTAATGTATTTCCACAACTAAAAACACTTATGTGGACAAGTTTATATCTACATATGTTAACATAATGGAGTAATTTACTTCACACAAATAAATTCAATGAACTTGTTAACTTATCAATTTTTTCTTACACACAAAACCTAAACAGAATGCTTACAAAAGTGTCTTCACAACCGTTTTAAAAATATTAACATTTAAATTTTTCGGTTCATCTATTATGACAGCCTCGAGGTACCATAAATTACGTAGTTAAAGTCGTAATCTCTTAGACGCACCATCCCCTTCTTGAGGGGCGTAACAATTTGATATTTTTTTATTTAAACAGCTGTAAAAGTCATTTAGCAAATTAAGGAGAAAATCTTCAAACACAAATGATAAGTGTTTGTATAGATTCCAAACAAAACAGATGTTGGCTGATGATGGCATTAATAAGCCACCCACTAGGTCGTTGGAAGATGCCATTATTATTACAAGATTATGTTGTCAAACTTAAAGTTTCATCTCCGGTGATATTGAGCAGAACGCTCAGACTTCAAAATAAAATATTTAGTAAGGTCGAAGTAATTGTATAATGAATAAAGCAGAAGTAAAAGACATAAGTTCAGATAACAGAATTGATTATTATTAAATGAAAGGTTATAAAGACATAATTACACCTCCACTTTATTTTATTGAACTGTCGGATTATTTGCCGTTCATTGTTTCTTTTCTTGGAAACAATAACTTTATTTTTCCTATTCAAATTTATGTTCAATTGATTACTCCGATAAATTCTACTATTATGTAATCATCACCCAAAAATAGGCAATGAATATTATCAGACTAACATTGTTTCAAATGTGTGTTTACAACTGCCTAGAAGATTGTGTGTATGAAATTAAATGAATTAACTATTAATTAATTACATTTTTTATAATAAAAGTTAACTTTATAACAAATTAAACATGTTATAGTAAAAACTAAACCTAATAACTATTCTCTAATTTTTGGAAAATTTTAAACAGAATTCAATATTATGATTTAATTGAAGATATATTTTTTTAAGCAATAACATAAATTTAATAATTTTTGAAAATTTAACAACAAACATTTTAAGCTTTAAATAACTTGGAACTTCATTATTAGTTTTACAAGTACTAGCTGTCGCCCAGTGGTCGAAATTCGACCAATTGTGTTAATATCTCAGGCAGCTTAAGTAACCTGAAAATTTTATCGTGACATTCTGTCCTAGGACTTTAGGGAGAACAGCAATTACACGGAACGGATCCAGATTCGGAACCTCTGTGTGATAGTTTCCTCGAAAATCCTAGATGTCGGTCTTACATCTCGCTTCTACAAATAAGTAATGAAATTCAAGTTTTTTCAGATATAATTCATAGGACTTTATTTCTGTTCAAATTCGTAATTCTTAATTTAATATGACAACAATTCAACAGCTAATGGGCTACCCTACATATTTATTTTTTCTAAACTCCCTGTATTGCTATAATTGCACTCAATTATCTAACATTTATTAAAATCCTCATTATAATAATTCCATCTCATTATATATTTCCACCACCCTGTATATGCAACTGCTCATGGACCACGCATAATCTTTACATTTTTGAACCAACGGGTAAAGCATTCTGTATATGCCACTGCCTATGACCCACCACATTTACTCTTTTTGTTTATGAAATTTTTAATTATCTTCTCTAACTATAATTCTACTCCGACCTATATTTCAATCATTATATATATATGGAACTCTTCTTGGGCTACTCTATAAATCATTTCCTTTTCTAACATTTTTTATCATCATCCTGTATATCTATAATTCCTCACACCCTATATTTCATCTTCCCTATATATACAACTGCTTATGGGTTACGAAATGTTGTTGCATTTCCATTTCCGCCACCCTGTATATAAATCTATGTATAATATTTTTTGCACCACCCTGTATTACTGTACTTCTACTGCACCTTCTGTTCCAAGAACCCTGTAAATTCAACCGCTAATGGGCTTTCCTATATAATTATTTTATTAGTTATAATTGCACTCTACTCTATATTTTAAACACTCTATATATACAACTGCTTATGTGCCACCCACGAAAAAAATGATTTCTCACATATCTGGAATCGCCCTGTATAATTATAATATACAACGATTAATTTACCACTAAACAATAACAACGCTTTCATGCCACTTCCAGAAGTACATGCTCTAAGTATATAATAGCATTGATCTCTCTATATATGATTACTCAATGTTTTGAGTCTGGCGGCTGCATATTCAGTTGTTTGGCGTTGACGTTATGAACGTCAATAATGAATTTTTATTATATTTTATTTAATGAATGAACCAATATTATAAATTAAGATTAGCATTCTGCACTGATGGTCGTCAGTAGCTACTAAACAAAACAAAAATGAAGAAAATCGGTTGAGAAACAGAGGAGAAAATGGTAACTAATCGTTTTGTCTTTGCCTATTTATATATAGATTCTTGGTGAAAAAAAAACAGCGGCAGTCATTTGAGATTGAACTTTCTTTGTGTCTCTATTTTTTTCTGGAGCAATTACACAGAACGACTCCAGATTCGGAACCTCTGTGTGATAGTTTCCTCGAAAATCCTAGATGTCAGTCTTACATCTCGCGTCTTCAAAGTGCATAGGTATGTTTGTGCAACCGAAGTTAACTTAAATTAGACATTTTACAGATGAAAATAGACAATCAATTATGCATAAAACTATTATTTGCTCAAATTTTAATTAGACAAAAAAATTATTTCATTCATCTTTGCTTTACCATTTGAGAACAATGCTGACAGAAACTCCTTATTGAAGACAATAAAACCAAAACCTTGAGATGTATTACGATAAAAATTTTTTTTAAAGATACAACATTTTGAAACTTTTTGGGTGGTCTTTTATTTAATTAGCAAGATCCATAAAGTGATAGGCAATGTACCTACATACTTAAAATATTTATGGTACAGTTTTTCAAAAAGGAGTGCATAGAATAAAATATTTTTCAAGTGATGGTTACCTGACTGATGCTTATTACTTGTATCTCTAAGCTGTTAATTTCCTTTTCATGACTTTCCGAAAAAATTTTCGGCATTGTCGTTATTTGGCATCTTTAATATAATTGTCTAAAAAATCCGCCAATCTATTTATTAATAGGCAAAGACAAAACGATTAGGTGCCATTTTCTCCTCTGTCTCTCAACCAATTTTCTTCATTTTTGTTTTGTTTAGTAGCTACTGATGACCTTCAGGGCAGAATGCGAATATTAAATTATAATATTGGTTCATTCATTAAATAAAATATAATAAATATTCATTATTTACGTCCATACTGTCAACGCCAAACAACTGACAGTGCCGCCGCCGCCAGATGGTCAAAACTCAAAACATTGAGTAATTATATATGGAGGAAGCGATCGTTACATATATTCTTAGAGCATGTACTTCTGGAAGTGGCATGCAAGCGTTGTTATTGTTTAGTGGTAAAATAGTCAATGTACTAGATCAGTATTGATTTTTCGGACGCGTTGCTGTAACTTTCATATTAAATATTCTGTTTTTAATATGAATTTAATTATTTGATTAATATATTATTATCACAACCTTCCCGAAGGTGTTGTGTAAAAAAATTTCAGACACCGGACAATAGAGAATGTATTAAATATTTAAGTTCTCCTAGGGTTGAAACTTGATTGAAACCGCAAATGACGAAAACTTTTAGGTTGCAAAGAACAATCTTCCAATTTTACCAGCAGTGGTTTCAGCCAACATTTGGGGGGTATTCATTTGACAAAAACAATTTTGGTCATTACATGTACTTTCCACAACTCTGTTTCTTATAAAAATATTGTTTACAATTTCATGAAATAGGGTCGAATTTTAACCACTGGGCGACCACTAGTTTACTTAAAAGTGTTTAGTTAATTTTATTTCATCATATCACTGAGAATTTATGTAAATATTAATTTTTCTGCTGACGTTATTTATCACTTAAAAGATAGTTATTACAATTTGTGCTAGACAAATTTGTTTAAGAGCACGGGTAGCTATGGCAGCACTGTTAAGACTAAGAAAATCTTGAATTTCCAAATTATTACATCTCGCGTCTTCAAAGTGCATAGGTATGTTTGTGCAACCGAAGTTAACTTAAATTAGACATTTTACAGATGAAAATAGACAATCAATTATGCATAAAACTATTATTTGCTCAAATTTTAATTAGACAAAAAAATTATTTCATTCATCTTTGCTTTACCATTTGAGAACAATGCTGACAGAAACTCCTTATTGAAGACAATAAAACCAAAACCTTGAGATGTATTACGATAAAATTTTTTTTTAAAGATACAACATTTTGAAACTTTTTGGGTGGTCTTTTATTTAATTAGCAAGATCCATAAAGTGATAGGCAATGTACCTACATACTTAAAATATTTATGGTACAGTTTTTCAAAAAGGAGTGCATAGAATAAAATATTTTTCAAGTGATGGTTACCTGACTGATGCTTATTACTTGTATCTCTAAGCTGTTAATTTCCTTTTCATGACTTTCCGAAAAAATTTTCGGCATTGTCGTTATTTGGCATCTTTAATATAATTGTCTAAAAAATCCGCCAATCTATTTATTAATAGGCAAAGACAAAACGATTAGGTGCCATTTTCTCCTCTGTCTCTCAACCAATTTTCTTCATTTTTGTTTTGTTTAGTAGCTACTGATGACCTTCAGGGCAGAATGCGAATATTAAATTATAATATTGGTTCATTCATTAAATAAAATATAATAAATATTCATTATTTACGTCCATACTGTCAACGCCAAACAACTGACAGTGCCGCCGCCGCCAGATGGTCAAAACTCAAAACATTGAGTAATTATATATGGAGGAAGCGATCGTTACATATATTCTTAGAGCATGTACTTCTGGAAGTGGCATGCAAGCGTTGTTATTGTTTAGTGGTAAAATAGTCAATGTACTAGATCAGTATTGATTTTTCGGACGCGTTGCTGTAACTTTCATATTAAATATTCTGTTTTTAATATGAATTTAATTATTTGATTAATATATTATTATCACAACCTTCCCGAAGGTGTTGTGTAAAAAAATTTCAGACACCGGACAATAGAGAATGTATTAAATATTTAAGTTCTCCTAGGGTTGAAACTTGATTGAAACCGCAAATGACGAAAACTTTTAGGTTGCAAAGAACAATCTTCCAATTTTACCAGCAGTGGTTTCAGCCAACATTTGGGGGGTATTCTTTTGACAAAAACAATTTTGGTCATTACATGTACTTTCCACAACTCTGTTTCTTATAAAAATATTGTTTACAATTTCATGAAATAGGGTCGAATTTTAACCACTGGGCGACCACTAGTTTACTTAAAAGTGTTTAGTTAATTTTATTTCATCATATCACTGAGAATTTATGTAAATATTAATTTTTCTGCTGACGTTATTTATCACTTAAAAGATAGTTATTACAATTTGTGCTAGACAAATTTGTTTAAGAGCACGGGTAGCTATGGCAGCACTGTTAAGACTAAGAAAATCTTGAATTTCCAAATTATTTGTATTAGGCCACACCACAACATACTTTCTATGTGTCGTATTTTTTCCAAAATGATACTCGACGGCACAAATGGATTACAGTCAAAACTGTATACCCTTGTTTTTACGCATTCAGATGTTATTTAATAGTTTTGTCAAATCAAATGATAACTTGTGGTATAAATATGAAAAGTTAGATTACATAGTATACAGTTAATTTGTTTTGAAAACATAATATGTTTTGTTTATCAATCCAAACAATTGATAAACGCGCGATTTCGTTTTACAAACTCGTGCGGTTTCTTTCGATTAGTACTTTTTTCCATAACAATCTAATTAAAAACTTTAATCGACGATGTGTGTAAATTGCTTCTTCAACAACGTACATGAATGGGAGATAAACTAATCGAAACGCACACAAATCAATTAAATTATTAATACAATGATAAGGAATCCAAACAATTTCATTTAGAACATCGAGAGAGAGACGGCCCAATTAGAATTCTCTCTAATCACTTTGCTCGTATCCACGATAAGGTTACTAATAATTAGCTCTTCGAGTACTGACGCAATACACTGATTTCGTCTCATTAAATGCTACACTAATTACTGCATGAGATAAGGATTAACTCAATCTTAAGGGAAACATTCTGCAACTAATACGATTACTGTTGCAGAATGTTGATAATTGCTTACTTGTTTGGTTTCGTTTGTAAAATGATACGATAATTTGATGTGTCATCTTTCATTATTGGTTTTAAACGAACGCTGTGTCGATTTATGAGCGAGGGAGCGAGGTCCTAGACGACCGAGCTTCACTGGTGAATTCAAGTTTTCATCAGTAACTTAGGTACACTTATCCAAATATATGAAATAATTAATTTAATTTCATTTGAACTCCACTGTACCATTTCCAAGACTGGTCTTCGAAAACATAAATTTATTTTTTCTATTCGAAAAGATTAAAGAATATCTGTAATATTCACTGCAACGTACGAGATCTGGCAACTGTGTATGTTCCTTAAGCCCGGTTTACATGAAGTCAGTAGAAACTCATGTAACTTGTTTCAAATATTCAACAGCAAGTGAAATTGCAATTCTTTATAAGTAACCAAGTAAGTAGGTAAGTCTTTGAGATAAGTTTAGTTACATTTGTGTTCTCTCTTCGAGGTGTCATTCCTTTGTCCGCAAGACAATATACATTATATATAATACATAATATACATTGTTTCTGGTCAGGGAACCTTCATCTGTTGCGCTTCCCACAATTGAATGTCCTCTCGAACACTTCTTTATGTATTTGAAACATTTCGTTAAATTTGAAGGTTCCCTGACCAGAAACAATGTATATTATATATGATTTATAATGTATATTGTATTGCGTACAAAGGAATGAAGAGAGTATTCAATATCTCTGACAGGTTCAGTAACCTGAAAAATTTTATCGTGACATTCTGTCCTAGGAGTTAAGGGAGAACAGCAATTAGACCGAACGGCTCCAGATTCGGAACCTCTGTGGGCTGATTCTCTCGAAAATCCTAGATGTCGGTCTTACATCTCGCGTCTTCAAATTTAACGAAATGTTTCAAATTCATAAAGAAGTGTTCGAGAGGACATTCAATTGTGGGAAGCGCAACTGATGAAGGTTCCCTGACCAGAAACAATGTATATTATATATGATACATAATGTATATTGTCTTGCGTATATAGGAATGAAGAGAGTATTCAATATCTCTGACAGGTGAAGTAACCTGAAAAATTTTGTAGTGACATTCTGTCTTAGGAGTTAAGGGAGAACAGCAATTACACGGAACGGCTCCAGATTCGGACCCTCTGTGGGCTGATTCTCTCGAAAATCCTAGATGTCGGTCTTACATCTCGCGTCTTCAAATACATTTGTGTTCTTTGTTGGTGAGGTGGATGTTCTTCGTATAATGTAGAAACGTAACAAACAAGTCTATGCCAACACGTCCCAAGTAGTCGGATGTAAAAGGGAAATTAGGTGGGCAGGTATAAAGAGGCCGTCTCGGCATTTTGAAACTTGTAGTTGCTTACACAGAACAGCAATTTTCTCGTTTATTCGATTTGCGCCTCTACAGCCTTCATGTAAACCGCACTTTACGATCGAGCCAAAGAACGGTAGAACATATTGTACTTAATGTAACTGCAAGTTGCCAGAAAAATAAACCTGCTTAACTGGCATAAAGCCCGGTTTAGATGAAGACAGTAAAATCTGAAGTTAAGTGAGCAGGTGACTTGCTTCAAACATTCAACAAGTGACTTTTCATGTGTATGTTCATAAGACACCAATCAGTTGGATGTTCTACGTAAAACAGTACAACTACAACGTAGCTTTGCTCATGGTAGTCTATGTCTACAAATGAGAACCACTTGGTCAAGTGACAAACTGAGTAGAATGTGGGAGAAGAATATTGTACGTATTGTAAATGTAAATTGGCGGAAAATAAAGTGTGACTGGAGTAAAGCCCTGTTTACATATAGCCACTAGAGACACAAATTAAGTAAACAGGTGCCTTGAATTTTCAACAGCAAGTGTCTGTTCGTAAGCCACTAAGTAAGAAGCAGTTCTCAAGCAACTTTATGTTCACACGAGTCCAGACTAACTGCCCCATAAATTTGATAGAAGGGGAAAGCATTTGGGCCAGTATTTTGCACCTATTTCAATGCACTTAGCTGTCTTATTAGCTTCCCCAGCGCCTCATATAATATTTACCCTGCCTAGAATTTGAGGCATGTAGTTGTCTCTACTGGCTTCTTCTAACTCGGGCTTATGTCATTTAAAAACAGTCGAGTCTGTGAAAAACATTGAAACGCCTTACGATACGGTTCCTATCGACACCCTCTACCGCATTTTGGATAAATGCAAAGTAAAGAAAAACTAGAGTCATCTCTTTAGACATAGAAGGATGGAACCGTTGTTGATGTAAAGGAGATTTCCTGTCTGCAACCTACTTATCAAAAAAAACATCAATGGCGGAGCAATCACCTTCAAGTTTTTGACACCGGCGCTTCTGTGTCCACTGACAAGTCCAAAGTGTTGAAAGCTTCTGAAATCCGACCAACTAACACCAACATTAGCTACGAACAACCAAGGCGAGTTCATATCAATGTCTTCAAGCTGAATACCATCAATAGGACTTGAATTGTTTCTTTTGTCTGAGATGTTATTGGGAAGTTGTCATGCCGTTTACGATAAATTTTGTTAACTTGTCGCTATTATTGAACAAAATTATGATTATTTGAATGTGTTCTACTACCTTCTCAGATAACTTACGACTAATCATAAGACAGTTCATGTTCCAATCCATCTTCAAATTCATCCTACACAATATTTATTATCATCATTATCTGTAAGACGTTTGTATCACAGGAAAGAGTTGAGAAGCCAAGATTCTTATGAATAGAGAGAGTAATTCCCACTATGTATTAAAAACAATTAACACGTCTTGAGTTGTCATTCATCAAAAAAAAACTCATAATCTCACTACAAGAATATCTACGAGGTATGGCTATTAAATAAAGCGACTGACACTGCAGTGAAACGAGTGCGCATGCGCCAATCAACATTGACTTATAGCTGTTTAGTTTGAGGCGTCCCCTTCAAAATGCAGTTAGTCTCGTTTCTGTAAACAACATCGTTGAGACATAACCTTCATTTACGTTAGTGTTGTTATTTTATTTTGCCGGAAAAATGGTTAGCGTAATAATAGAGCAACGAATTGTTATTAAATTTCACTTTAAACTTAGAAAAACCGCTACCGAAACCTATGATATACTAAAAGAAGTGGTTTTTTACTTGTGATCCGGAAACGAAGCGCCAATCCATGCATTGAAATACCCCAATTTCACCGAGAGTCAAAAAAGCAAAGATGAGCAAGTCAAAATTTAAAGTAATGATGATTGTTTTTTTTTCGATATTCATGGGATTGTGTACCTTCACTGGGTTCGTGAAGGTCAAATAATAAGTCAACATTACTACCTTGAGGTACTTGATAAACTACCTGAGTAAGAAAACGACCCAAAATGTGGAAGTCAAATCATGGGTTTTGCACCAAGACAATGCGCCAGCTCATTCCGCCTTATCTGTTAAGCGGTTCCTAGCCAAGTTCAGCATCCCAGTGTTAGAACATCCACCTTTCTCACCAGACCTAGCACCATATGACTTTTATCTTTTCCCTAAGGTGAAATCTGCATTGAAAGATACGAGATTTGAATCCGTAGAAGTTGTTCAAAAGAAAGCGGCAAGAGTCCTGAAAGAGTTGACAGAAGATGACTTCCAGCACTGTTTCCAACAATGGAAAAATCGCATGGAGCGTTGTAGGGATAGAGAAGGGGTGTATATTGAAGGAGATAATAAGTAATTATGTATAAAATAAAAATAAAATTTTTTACAATATCAGTCCCTTTATTTAATAGCCATACCTCGTATGTTTTCTATTTTTGAATATAAGTTTAAAATAAATATACAACTAGTAAAAATTAATCTTGACAAGAGGGAAACTTAGCATTGCCAAATGGTTTTTTAACCGTACTCGCAAATATATTAGAAAATCATAATTTCTGTGAATAAATCGAACAACATTAATTATTAGAGAATAATGGGAAGGATATTGTAATATACCTATAAAAACTACCTAATATGATATCTAATTAGAAGGTACTTAAATTTATATTTAATGGCACACAAATAATTACACCACTATATTAAAAAAACATGTTACATATGATTAAATTAATCAAAGTGGACAATACTAAATTATTAACTGGCTCTAAGTAACAGAAAATCATGAAGACAAATTTATAAAGTGTTCTATGGGTCACCATTAAACTGCAAAACACTACTATGCTATCATTTTTATTTTTGGGGGATGCGGCTAACTTCATTAAATATTGTAATTCGTATTTATTGATGAATTGTCAAATAATATTATATTCAGTCCTTCAAATTTATTACAAAAATCGAAAACATGTTTTTTCTCTTCGATTCAAAATATTTTGTTTGTCACGTTCTAAAACGCGACCACGACATTCCATTGCTATTATTGTTTCGAATATTAAAAAAAGTTTTCACAAAACGATGGAACTTTTTCTGAAATATGGCTTATCAAATCCCCTAGTTATGAAGTAAACAAAATTATCATAAAGTTTATTTAAGGAAATTTAATTTGTTTCGATGTGCTATTGGAACAAAAACAATCGAACCGAAAGGACAGGATGAAGGAGTCTTCAGAACTGCGGCCAAGACTTTGGTAAACAAATCGAATCGAACGGTGATTGACAATATCCACTAAACTTACAAAATACGTACCTCTTTTCTTCTTTTAACTTATACAAATAGAGATAATCATCCTATGTCAACAACATTGATAGAAAGTTTGTTTAGATAAGGAAATAAAGCGGATTGCTGGCTCTGAGAATGTACCTATATCGAGAGGGCTGACGAGTCAAAAAGGCTAGAAATACAGGGTGGCATTGTAAGATTATGACCTAACTTGAAATTGAAGCGTTATACAAAATACATGCTAAATAAATTAATAAATTCTGGAATTTGAAAAAAAAACAATTTCAAAAGTTTTCAACTAATTTTTAATTTGTAATAAATAATAATTATTTTCTCTTTATTATCATTTTAACCTTAAAATCGTTTTTCAAGATTCTCTCCCAGGAGACGAGAATGGCAAGACAGCCTTATTTACGTCAAGGTTTGAACTAATTCTGTTTCACTACGTTCCTATTTTCTTTAAATTATATAACTGAACTATCACTAATGACTACTTCTGTGTCTTTTACTTCATAAAACGAGGTTATGAGGGACCACATTTTGTGATAAAAAAGCGAACTGAAAAATTCGCATAACTTGTCATAAATTGTCAATAATTTTCACTTAGGGCATCCAATTTCCAAACTAAAAATTTCTAACAATTCGAATAACTTAAATTGATAATTAGCTAACTATTCATAAGTATGTCATATGTATCTGGTTAAACCTAAATATTCATCATTTCGACAAATATTTACATACTTTTTTAAATTTATTCGATAGACCACATTTTAATTTTATTGCTGACTATATTCGTTTATAGTTTGTAGCAATTATTGTCAGGGACTATGTTTAAAAATCTACTACTACTACTACCTCCCCCGGCTGGCTACGGCCTTGGCTGAACCAGAGACTTGCAGATCAACATCGTATCGTCTTGAAGTATGGGCTTACTTCGATGCAAAGATTGGACAGAATAAAAAGAGTAATTCTGGGCGAAATATTATTTGAAATACATCAGACCTTGAATTACCAGAAGCCCTTGCAATAAAAGGGGAAAACATGGTAAAGTCTTCATCAGGAGCAACCACCCAATGGTGATGATCTACAGAACATCCAATCTGAAATAGAGAAAACTCTTTTCAAATAAAGTGGCATAGATTCACTGAACTAAGCTCGACAGAGAAATTGGATATTGTCTGAACTACAATGAACAAATTTATCTTACCTTGCTGTATTTCAGATGCTAATACGAGGAACCGAGTCGCTGCACTGAATCGGAGTAGCTCTTTGGAAACATATGGGAGTAGCAATAATAACAATATAAGTGCCTCCCAAATATACATATGCAAAGGCCTGGAATATACTCTTGGCAAAGAAGACCTTAACAGGAGTCACAAACAGCAGATTAGAGCAAGCTGGTAAGACCGTTTGAAAAATAACTGTCTATAAGGTATGCACATTTACATTTTCTTAAATTCGACCTGATAGTTCAAAATATTATATGAGTGATATAATTTTCAACTTAAATTTTAAATTGGCAGGTGTTTCTGTATGCTCTGTAAAGGATTTACATTCTGCTCCATTTTAAAACTTCAAATGCAACTACAGGCTCTAAAAGTGATTTCATATTCAATTTAAATTATAAAATCTCAGATATTTGTCCGAACTTTCATCCCCCCCCCCACTATTTACCAAAAATTATTCTGTTCGCAAACGTTTATTTCTCTGTAAAACTCATATCCTCTATTTTTGCCGTCGTATACTATATGTATCAAATAAGGCTTTACAAGAGCACCCTTTCCATTTGAAGTTGGTAGTATACATTTGGCACTAAGAACTTTCAATTTTATGTAGAAACCTAAAAACAATAGAAGTCATGAATATGTACAGGATGTTAGAAAATTTCCGCGAACCTCAATAACTGAAAAAAGAAGGCATTTAGCAAAAGACTATTGCAAACAAATGTTGTAATATCTTTAAGCTATTTTTGATATTGGAAATAGAAAGAGCAGAGAAGTTTACATCTTGACCATGACCTTGACGATGATCTTGGCCATGATCTTCAAGGGCATTTGAATCGCTACATGCAAAATTCGAAAAACTGACGCATATGGAGCGTGCGAAAGAGCATGCACCGAGCAGTAAGTCAGGATATCCTTTATTCAGTGGATAGTTTTGCAGAAGGGTCAAAAATCAACTTGAACTAGAAGATCATGGTCAAGGTCAAATTGTTTTGTTCAGCATGTGTTTCCTATTCTACCCTATGGGTTTTGTTGATTTTTTTGCAAGGGATTTGTTTTTGATTTTGTGTATCGAAATGCCCTTGGAAATATTGGTGAGTCATTGTCAGGAGAATTTTTGTGAGTATAATTTTCCGTTCTTTCCATTTCTAATGATCCTGAAATGACCTTCCAGATCACGGTCAAGGTCAAGTCCTATAATGATTGCATGAGACATTTTTTTATGAGAGGCTTAATTTTCAAGTAAGTGATGGGTCCCGGAAGTCAGAAGTTTATCAATGCTCTGTAAAGATTTTAATTATCAATTCTGTATTTTGAAATATCTGATTTTTCTAAATAACCCATTAAATGATTTAGATCTCTATTTATTTCTATTTTTAAGTAACTCAATGCTTTATTATTGACTCAATTGTTAATTCAAATGTTAGTATGTTGGAAAATTCTAAATAATCTATAAATGATATAATTCTGAGTTAAAATTTTAAAATGAATGTTAAGTGAGATTGAAGTTTGAGGAAACTACTAAAATTTATTTTTGTAATTATTTAATTGAATATGTTGAAATCATTAACTCATAATCTATGCACTTTCTAAGTAGGCTATTTAAATATTTGTTAACAACATTAAATTTGTCAGAATGCAGTAATTGTCTAATTCAAGTATTTTGCAATATACATCTAAATACTAATAGACTTCATTTTACTAAAATTATAAATTGCTAACTTATTGCAAAAAAAATTTTTTTTATTCTAAAATCCCTTCTTCCTCCCATGCGTATACACCATATCAAGTTGTCTAAGCAAGACGCTAGATCCAAATTGCTGATCAAGTTTATGAAATTCTCCCCTTCAACCAGGATGACGTGTGTCTTGTTTAATTATGGTAGGGGAATATTCAGAGAATATTCATACACTGAATGGAGGAAATTTAATTAAAATGGCTTGTTATAACAGAAGAACGCCATAAGCACATAACATATAAGTGAGCTGTACTCTGTATTTCAGCTAGGAAGGTGTATAGTTTATTAAAAAAGTAATTATGTAGACTACTAGTAATATTCATAATTGCAAAATTAATTTTCTGAATGGATCATACGACAATTATATGGCAACTAGTAAATTTTAAATGTGTTCTACATGATATATGAAGCGGCGCACGTTCATTTTGGGAATTAAAAAATATGGGGTGGTCGTTTATTCTCAACAGAGACATATGATGTCTTTGAAACTATTTAACTAATTATTTTTCGAGCTCTAATTTAGGTATGCATATGTCACAACACAAAGTGTAATTTTGAAATAACGAGCGAATGACTCATGTTAAACAAGGAGAGGTAGAACTTTTGTTTTACGAACGATGTTTAAGCGAAGGGATAAGTAATTGTAATTCCTACCTGGATTCCGCTGAATTGATTTACAGCAGTTATTAATAAAATATGATAGCACATATGAGAATTAATTGGTTAATTAATTGATTTATAGTAATCAATAAAATATGGTAAATAACGCAACTCTAGCTTACATTGACAATTTTTTGTTACATGTGTTTTGTGATATATAGATAAAAATTAAGAATGAAACACTATTCTTGACTTCCGGTTAAGATGGCGTGGCAGTCACATGTGTGCATGTGTTTGCTTAAGAAAATGAGGAAAATAGTTTATCCAGAAAAAATATTTGCTTCTTCCAAAGAGGCTTATAAAGTGATAAAAATGCTCAGAAAGTGATTGGTTTGTGTTAGCTTTCAGTGAACAAGCCTGAGATTTCAAGGCTGTCCTGTCATGTGTAGTTAACCTAACTATTTATCATTTATTTCATGCAAAGTTATAGATCTACGTTTTATTTCAAGAGGCAGTTTTATTGTTTGTATATTCTAATTAATCATCAACTATGTCATGGGATGCTAAAGAACCTCGTTATATTTCAATCCAAGAGGCAGTTTTTCTTTATTTTGGACAATGGTGAAATAAATTATTATTACATTTCATTACCCAGTCACTCTTCACAAAGGAACCCTTAAAGGAAAAGGAACACTAAACACTGTTCTTTGTTTGCAAAATATACAGGGTGTCAATTAAGTCCCGGGACAGCTGAATATTTGCTAAAGTACTTCATTTCTGGAAAGTGG
The DNA here is from genome assembly GCA_034190945.1 of Octodonta nipae. Taxonomy (NCBI): domain Eukaryota; kingdom Metazoa; phylum Arthropoda; class Insecta; order Coleoptera; family Chrysomelidae; genus Octodonta; species Octodonta nipae. Next base: position 67,901,466 of record CM067224.1, read on the forward strand.
CAAGGTCATTCCTTTAGTAACTTTGACTAAGGAATCCGATTGTTACTTTGGATTTGACCACCTCATTCTTGAGGTTATTTTGAGGTCAAAGTTACTAAGGAATGACCTTGGCCTTTTCCAGAAATGAAGTACTTTAGAAAATATTCAGCCGAAGCGGAACTTAATTGACACCCGGTATATTAACTAGGTGATACATGTTTTAAGTCTTTTAGGGAAACTAATGAATTCTTATAAAATTCAAAGTTCGATTTTAAGAACCCAGGAATAACTTTTTTAAGAGTTTTGTTATTATAATTATTTTTGTATATAGATTATGTAGTATATGTTATGTGTCACTTATACATGTTAAAAAGGGTTAAAAGTTTTTATCCATTATTTCAAATTATTCTAGAAAAATATCCGCAGTTTGACAGTTATTGATCGAAAACATTTATATGAAAAAAGCTTTCCTCAAAAATTAAAAACAAAACAATTGAACAAAATTTATTGGCCATTAAAATATAAATACTATTACAAAATCTTAAAAATGTTTGAGGAAAACTTGAAGTGTTAAAGTTTTGTTGTTTTCTGAATGATACTTGTGGCATATTTTTCAATGTCTAAGTGCTTCTTGGGAAATAACACCACAGGTTAAAGAAAATTGCTGTATATTCCAAACGTTTCGGGGTAGAGATCAGACCCCGTTGTCAATGGTTAAGAAACTACGGATTAAAAAGGGGCACAATTCTAAGATGTAAATTAAAAAATATTTGACAATTTGTATTATTTGGATTTTTGACGTAACTAAGAGAATTTTATTTGTAATATACAGGGTAGCACAGAAATTTCTAAAGATCATATAATCATAAAGTTCCTTTCAAATTGGAAGAATTTGAAAGGGAGATCTTCAGAACTTTATGTGGCGCTCCTAGGTGCGACTTTGTTATAAAATAGTACATTCGCCAAAAATGCGACCAAAGAACTTTGGTGATTCAGTGATCCCATTAAAATCATAAAATAATAATAAAATTGACTACGAATCCAAAATTCAAAACATAATAAACCAAGGACAGTATACAAAATTAAACAAAGATCCAACAACTGCTATAGAAAACAAAATATACCGCTTACTTTACAATCACAAACATGAATTTACAGAAAAACAACGTAAACATCTTACTCCACACTATTCTAAACCGCTCCATTTATATGGGTTACCTAAAATTCATAAACCCAACATTCCATTAAGACCAATTGTCAGCTCCATAAATTCTCCATGCAGTGAGCTCTCAAAATTCTTTTTAACAATTATTTCACCACTTACTGGTAAGTCTAATTCTCATCTTAAAAAAAAATTATCACATATACAATACAAAAATACTTTCACACTAGCAAGTTTTGACATTGTGAATCTATACATTAATACAATAATGGAACTACTAACATTTTGTACAAAGACAACATATTTTCAACTTAATGATGACTTCTACAAACAGGATTTTGGCATGGCAATGGGTTCCTGCTTATCTCTCGCTTTAAGCAACATTTTTATGGAAAAATTTGAAGAACAAACAATTTTCTCAAAACAGATTAAACCTTTGGTTTGGTGGCGTTATGTTGATGACATATTCGTTATTTGGGAACATAATCTTGAGGATTTACATGCATTACTTAACGACATAAACAACACAGAACCAACTATTCAGTTTAAACTAGAGCTAGAACAGAATAACAAATTATCATTCTTAGACATTTTGATAACCAAAACACAATCGACATTTGAAACAGAAGTTTACAGAAAACCAACTCATAGTAGCAGGTATCTCAACTTTAACTCTAATCATCCAGTTCAGTAAAAAGAGGTATTATTAAATCTCTATATGACAGAGCAAAAACCAAATGTTCTAATATCAATAAATTCAATGAAGAAAAAACGTTTATAAAAAATGTACTTTCTGCCAATCATTACCCAAATAAATTTATTAATAACGAGTTAAACAAAATGGAATACCAAATAATCCCTAACAACCAACATCAAACTTCACCAAGCAACACTGACTCCCAAGACAATCACATTAATACAATAACTATACCATACATACAGGGTCTATCAGAAAGACTAAAAAGAGTGGGAAACAGATATGATATCAAAACATCATTTAAAACAAGAAATACACTAAAATCAATTATATCAAAAACCAAACCAAATAACACAACTCAAAATACAAAAAATTGCATTTATAAAATCCCATGTGAATGTAATATATTCTATATTGGAGAAACCTCTAAACCTCTGAATGTTCGAATAAACGAACAAAAAAATTACATAAAAAAACGACAATTTGAAAAATCCAAAATTTGTGAACATGCTTGGGACCTTGGTCATAAAATACAGTTTCAAAATTCAGTTATATTACACAAAGAAGAACACAACACCAAAAGAAAACTAAAAGAGTCTGCTTTAATTTTCTTAAATGAAAACGATTGTATCGCTACTACCTCCGTAGAATTCAGTCGTTTCTGGTTGCCGATGATTAAGGAAGAAACTGCTAATGGTCATGTCCTTGTGAACAACCTAATGTCGGGATAGTTCATAAGGTTTTTCCTAGGTTTTCCCTAATAATTTTAATGGGATCACTGAATCACCAAAGTTCTTTGGTCGCATTTTTGGCGAATGCACTATCTTATAACAAAGTCGCACCTAGGAGCGCCACATAAAGTTCTGAAGATCTCCCTTTCAAATTCTTCCAATTTGAAAGGAACTTTATGATAATATGATCTTTAGAAATTTCTGTGCTACCCTGTATATTACAAATAAAATTCTCTTAGTTTCGTCAAAAATCAAAATAATACCCATTGTCAAATATTTTAATTTACATCTTAGAATTGTGCCCCTTTTTAATCCGTAGTTTCTTAACTATTGACAACGGGGTCTGATGATCTAGACCCCGAAACATTTGGAATATACAGCAACTTTCTTTAAACTGTGGTGTTTTTTTCCAAGAAGCACTTAGACATTAAAGTTTTGTATTCTATTTCATAGTAATACTCCGAAATCTAAGGAAATCTATTTAAATAATCACCTCCCCAGCTTACAGTCGACTAAAAAATATCCATTATTGGTTCATAGAACAGCTGCGATTGTACTAAACTTCTAGGCTCCAATATCGTTTGATTCATCATATATGGGGGATTTTTTGGTACACGGATAGCTTGGATCATTTTTTACCACTGATTACCTTGGAGCAGATAATAACGGAATTTACGGCGGCATAGTTTCGAAGAATCTTTTGGTAAGTTGATATTAGCAGTAATCAATAACTTTTAGTTTCAGCGAAATCGGACCCGCTCATAATTCTAGAAATGTTCGACAATGTTATCAAAATTACCTTCGGGTTCTAAGAGTTTCAGAGGCCTTGTAGGTTAATCAACATCTATCAAAGCAAGTATGTGATTTCAGAATTCATTGAACGCAAGAGAGCATATTGTTTCCAACGGAAAACCTTCATCAATTAAGCTTCCCTCAACTGATTGAAATCTCTAAAAACACAAGCACCGGCTAGACTTCTCTCTGCATTGCTTTGCTTATTCCCTGTATGCATATTGTAGGTGAATTACCCCACTGTCTAAATTCCACATAAGCCCATTATAAGAATATTTTTGGGCATTGGTCTTTGTCCATTTGTCTCATCTGTCCATATCATATAAATTGTTGCTTTTCTGTCTTCTAAGAACATTCTTTCTACTTTCATATCCCATTTAATTTCTTGGTTCCTTTAATTTGTATTAACAAAATTTAAAATTAAGGGATCAGGTATCCTAACAACCATTTTATCACCAGCTACGACATATTCAAGTTTTTAGTTTCTTCCAACGCATTTCTTGTAGTAGTCAGTTGTTGCTTCTTATAAAACTAACAAAAATAACGACAGGTGCACTTTTCAGTCCAGGTAAAAGTACATAATAAATCATAAAAAAAAGAAACTCAAGTGGACTTGTCTTACTCTGTCTAAGCTCGCGTCTGATTGGTAATGGATTGAGTTGATCAAGTGGCCTTTAGCCATTGCTTGCAGACTAGAAAGGAACTCTATATTAAATAAAGCGGTCAGATTTGTGAAGTATACGGACAAAACATTATGACATGCCATGGGAACTTACAACATATACGTGTGGAAGTCGCCTGCAACAGACAAATATCGTGACAAAGCTAGAACGAGTAGGCAATAAAGAAAGTATCATGTGTTCTCACTCGGTGGGTGGGAACAGCTAATGAGCTACAAACCGGACGTAGTTCATTGGAAGGAGCGCCCAATAGATTGAAATAGCAATAGAATATTCTAGTCTTGTCACGATATTTGTCCTATGCAGCCTATCTCCACAAGTATAAGTTGTAAGAGCTTTCTGAAATGGCAGCACGAACGTTCTAGATGCTTTGCCGCATGAACATGGGCGAAAAAAATGAACACGAATCGACGATTCATCATGATTTCCTCTTTATCAGATTTGTTTCACGATGTATCCTCTATGAAATTGTTACTAAACCTTTGAATTATAGAAAATTGCTAACTGATATGTACTAAAAAAACGTTTAGGACTTTTCTTGAGATTTGTGATGGCTAAAGATTATGATTCTTTACGCCAAATTGTCACAAACAACTATCCATGGAATGTTGACACAAGCAATTATAACACTGAACATCCACACAAGGCTAACCTAACTCAAAACCTTAAAGCTTCAGCTGGAAACAATTTGATATCCTCCATACAGCCCTGATCTAGCGCCCGGTGACTAACACGTATTTCTGCCACTGAAGAAGCATATCGAGAGGTCAACGTCACGACGCCGACAGCGTTAGAACTACTGTGTTACAGTGTCTATGTAATCAAGCTTCTATGACGACACAATATAAATATTGGCGGGAATTCTGTAAAAAAAAAAGTAGACAAAAGTGTGGGCTCGTAATTAAACTACTAGGCTACCTAGCTTAGCAAGGTTGAGATGTATCTGAGAATAAATTAAACCCGATATACAGATTGATGGCTTCGAACAAAATTGTTCACAAAATGGCCATTAGTAGATATCCAATTTTCCATTACAATGACTATATTTATGTTTTGGCGAAATTGATTACCATAATTTTCTTATGGCTAGCAAATTTATTAAATCCTACACTAGATGGAAACATTAAATTTACTTTTTACGTCTTCAACGTTGAGCGAACATCGAATAGACTCAGACCTTTATTTAGGAAGCTAATTTTAATTTTCAACAAGATTGAGATTGTATTCAATTTCCTTTTCTGGCGCGAAGTCAATTTCAGAAAGGTGTCGAAATAATGAAATAAATCAAAAGTTTTTATAACTTATTACTTACGGGTGATAAATTCTAATTTAGTTCTACATCTTATCAAACGTAATGGGAATTTCGCACAGGAAATTTGGTTTTACAACTGGAATTAGATTTCCTTAATGGAAAGCAATTGCAGAAATTAAATGTGCAAGATTTTTGCATAATATGATTAAATTATTTATTATATTTACTCTCTTATTAGCTCCTATTTAAATATGATGGTATAGCTTAAGACAAATAATACTTTTAAATGGCCTTGTCAAGATTTCTAATTTTCTGTTATATAGTACTATAACGTATTATATAGTATTGCATTATTTGAAAGTCTTGATAAGACTATAATCTGGCGTTATTCCACTCAAGTTGAGGTATCCTATCAGTAGAAGACATAAATATCATCTATTCAAAAGGGACCAAAAACTAGTACACTAAGCTAGAGCTACCAATCGTTTGAAAAAAGCAGAAATTTTAATTCATAAATAAATCGATAAGATTATGATCAATTCTTTGAAAATAGACATTTTTATTATATGTACAAAAATAGATTTCACTAGATGTTGCTACAGAACAAACAAAAAAAGTACGTTAGCAAACGGTTACCATAGTTTGTCGTTTGACCTAGTCTTCCAGTCAATGAAAACATAATTTATCACTTATATTTTCTTTGGAAATTTGGAAACAAATTTGTTATTTAGTTATTATCGAAAGCTCGATCTTTAAAAACTGCCCGATTCAAAATATAAAACGCGTCATTAGAATAATCGATTGGTAAAATCGGAGTTTTTCCCCAAAAAAGATCGATTGAGAATCAGCATCCGTACAACCAAAGATCTTTCGTCTAGTAGAGCCAAGTCTTCAAAACCGACTTCCCGCAAAACCACAATTCACATCCGTCAAAATAATTAAATGCCTAGGCAGCAGGAATTAATGACGTCAGTCGAACACTATGAAATATTTTTAAAATATTATATGCTAGACTCGGAATATTTCAGAATATTTTCAGAATTAATCCTGTAATATTTAATTATAAAATTTTGAATCATTTAATTTTCTGGTTGGAGAATACAAGTATTTCATATAGATTTTAGTGAAATATTCGATATATAATGTTTCATGAAATATCTCTGTAATTTAAATTATACTAGCTGTCGCCCAGTGGTCGAAATTCGACCAATTGTGTCAATATCTCTGGCAGGTTAAGTAACATGAAAATATTATCGTGACATTCTATCCTAGGACTTTAGGGAGAACAGCAATTACACAGAACGGATCCAGATTCGGAACCTCTGTGTGATAGTTTCCTCGAAAATCCTAGATGTCGGTCTTACATCTCGTTTCTACAAATAAGTAACGAAATTCAAGTTTTTTTTCAGATATAATTCATAGAACTTTATTTGTGTTCAAATTCGTAATTCTTAATTTAATATGACAACAATTCAACTGTTAATGGGCTACCCTACATATTTATTTTTTCTAACACCCCTGTATAGCTATAATTGCACTCAATTCTCTAACATTTATTAAAATCCTCATTATAATAATTCCATCAGATTATATATTTCCACTACCCTGTATATGCAACTGCTTCTGGACCAAGCATAATGTTTTTTAACATTTTTCAACCACCGGGTAAACCATTCTGTATATGCCACTGCCTATGACCCACCATATTTACTCTTTTTGTTTATGAAATTTTTAATTATCTTCTGTAACTATAATTCTACTCCGACCTATATTTCAATCATTATATATATGGAACTCTTCGTTGTCTACTCTATAAATCATTTCCTATTCTAAAAATTTTTATCACCATCCTGTATATCTATAATTCCTCTTACCCTATATTTCATCTTAACTATATATGCAATTGCTTATGGGTTACGAAATGTTGCATTTCCATTTTTGCCACCCTGTATATGCATCTATGTATAACATTTTTTGCACCACCCTGTATAACTGTAATTTTACTGCACTTTCTATTCCAAGAACCCTGTAAATTCAACCGCTAATGGGCTTCCCTATATAATTATTTTATTAGTTATAATTGCACTCTACTCTATATTTTAAACACCCTAAATATGCAACTGCTTATGTGCCACCCATTAAAAAAATTATTTCTAACATATCTGGAATCGCCCTGTATAATTATGATATTCAACGATTACTTTACTCACTAAACAATAACAACGCTTGCATGCCACCTCCAGAAGTACATGCTCTAAGTATATAATAGCATTGGTCTATCTATATATAATTACTCAATGGTTTGAGTCTGGCGGCAGCGGCACGCGGCACATTCATTTGTTTGGCATTGACATTATTGACGTAAATAATGAATTTTTATTATATTTTATTTAATGAATGAACCAATATTATAAATTAAGATTAGCATTCTGCACTGAAGGTCGTCCGTAGCTACTAAACAAAACAAAAATGAAGAAAATCGGTTGAGAAACAGAGGAGAAAACGGTACCTAATCGTTTTGTCTTAGCCTATTTATATATAGATACTACACTACTAAGTATACTAAGACACCTAAATTACAGAAAATTCAGTACATTTTAACGCCTCCAAACGTTTCAGGGTCGAGGTCAAAATAAAATGACAGACACTGTAGAAAATATAAAATTAAAATGTTTGAATTACGTCACTTTAATATTACCAAACATTTCTTCTTCTTCCTTTCCCTTAATAACGTTTAAGTTATTTAGCCAACATACTAGTTTTCCTCTACACACTCCTCTCCTCTCGAATTATATATAACAAAAACCCACCCCCAATCAAGTTTATATTTTAATTATAACTTCTAACAAAAATTTACTGTGAAATTCAACTTTTATATACATTTGTACAACTGGGACAGAAACTTTTGGGCTTCCTTCTACCCATGTAGACTTTTGTATTCTACCAGTATCACTATAATCACTTCAAAAAGTCGTACACCTCTTTTGTTCAAAACCAAACATTAATAAACAGAATTGTTCATCACTATTTATCAGTATTATTTTAAATTTTATAACTAATTTACTAGTTGCACGTGTGGCTGTCTTGCTATCTTATCCGGAAGTCCTTACCCAACATTTTAATATTAAATTCTACATTTTTTTTAATTTTTGTGATGGACATAGGAATATCTCAAATATATTTTAATGAAAAATTTAAAAAAACATTTCAATTTAAAATATTTGACGAACATATTTTGACATGTTTCTAGTATGTACACGACTATAAATATTTCCGTAATACTTCACAAAATACTTTCGAGGATAAATTGTCGCAAACATATAAATATTTGAGCAATATTTCGATGAAATATTTCATAAAATATTGTTACCCACTGGAGAAAACTCAAATTGTGTAGGAAAAAAAACACGGATCAGGTGATATACTAAAAGTTTATTATTTTTTAGAAAATCAATAAATTCTAGTATATATATCACTATAATATCCCAATAACAATACCAAAATTTGCTTTTTGTTCGCATAAACATTCCAATTCTCTGTGACATTTTAAATTAGGAATTTGACATACGTCAGAAGTCAGAATACCACAAAAGGGCAAGGTTAGAAAATTTATGGATGGTAGCTTAGAGCATATACTTCTGGAGATATGCATGCAATGCACAAATATCGTGGAGAGTCTAGAAAGAGAAGGCAATAAAGAAAACATCATATTATCTCACTTGGAGGGAGGAAGCAGCCTATAAACTATATACTGGATATAGGTAATTGGAAGTCGCTCCCAATCGAGTAAAGTAGCCTCTTGCTTCTATTCTTGTCACGATATTTGCGAATTTCAGGGTACTTCCAGCCAGAGGCTCCAGACGTATAAGCTTTAAGGACGGTAAAGAAAAGAATGACAACCTAGGACTGCACAAAAAAGGTCAATTACCAAGTTTGAAGATACTAGACACAAAACGTGTCAAACTTATTTGGGGACTAAACCTAAAAAAGTGTCCAGCTGGATGCATGCGTTTGAACCAATTGTGGAAGCACTTTTTCCACTCTGATTGAGGTATCTCCAAAACATGCATTCTAAACGCAGCAACCGCTTCTTCAGGTGTCGAAAATCGTTGACCTCTCAGTTTCTTTTTTACGTACGCGAATAAAAAAAGTCATTTGGTGACAAGTCAGGACTATACGGCGGATGACTCATCAAATCGATGTTTTGAGTGGTCAAAAATGCAGTTGTTTGAGCCGATGTGTGAGAGCTCGCATTGTCGTGGTTAAGAGTGATCCGTCTTGGCGGTTGGTTTTCCTCATTTCTTAGAAGACAACTGGCAAACAAATCGTTGTGTACCACTCAGAATTGACTGTTCAGCGTTGTTCTAGTGGTACGGTTGCGACATGACCAGTTTTTCCGAAAAAACAGGCGATCATTTGCTTGGAACTGCTTCGTGCGCGAACAACTTTTGTTCGATTCGGCTCATTTTGAAACACCCATACAGTTGACTGCTGTTTACTTTCGGGCTCATAAGCGTAAATCCACGATTCATCACCTGTCACTATGTCATAAACGTGTTTTGAAGCACCGCGATCGTATTTTTTGAGCTTTTCTTTCGACCAATCGACACGAGCGTTTTTTTGCACGATTGACAAATTGTGTGGGATCCAACGCGAACAAATTTTTTGACATTCAATTGTTTATGCAATATTGAATGTATGCTGGTCCCACTAATGTGTAAGGTTGACTCAATCTCACGATAGGTCACATGACGATCTTGCAATATCAGTTCGCGCACAGCATCAATCGTTTCCGGAACAACAACTGTCTTTGGACGACCTTCACGAAATTCGTCTTGGAGTGAACTACGACCTCGATTGAATTCACCATACCATCGATAAACAGTGGTCCTTGATGGAGTTTCATCGGCAAAAATTAAATTAAGTTCATCCATGCACTCTTGCTGACTTAATCCACGTCGAAAGTTGTAAAAAATAATCGCACGAAAATGTTCACAATTTAATTCCATTTTTTTGGCCGAGATGAATCCTTTAAGTTACTGTAGACAACACATAGCGCCCGTATGTCAAAACGTTCTGAGTACGTATAACCTCAAAAATGTCAAACTTTACGATGGAGCTGTCAGTTGTCAGATTGCAACACTAGAGTTGTCCAATCCCGAAATATAAAAGGCAGCCCTCGTAACAAGTAGTTTTGAATTAATATAATTCAATAAATTGCATTTTATAATTAAAAACATACACTTCATATGTGCCTTTACAGTTATAATCAAATTAAGAACTAAATTATACAGTTGGATTAATAGTTGTTACTTAATGTTAATGCAGTTATTGGGAATAACACCAGAATACTTGAAACTCTGTATATTTCCAAACGTTTTGGGGGTCTAGGTCAGACCTCATTGCCAATGGCATAAGTATAAGTCATGAGTGCATAAACAATAGGATTAATACTTGAGTCATAACAAAATAGTAACAATTATTTTAATTCTACCGAAATTTACATCCATTAATAAGAATGACACAAAGAAAGAGAAATAGAGATAGAGACATAAAGAGACACGGGAAGTATATTTCTTAAGAAACTTTCTCCTCCATCGTTCAGTCTCAAATGACGGCTGCTCGTTTTTGTTTAATGTGAATAGCAAGGAAACGAGCTCCGATAAATTAAAAAGAGATGAGATTTGATTACATGACTAAATGACTGTAACAAACTACACTTGATGACGATGACCATTAATATCGAATGGAAATAATGATTTACATACAGTACTGTTAATTTAAATCAACTGACTAAGGCGTTGAAATTAAACAGGCTTATAATATTAACCTCTTAGATCCAAATCCTTTATACTCGTCATGTATATTACTAAAGGACTTAGAGTTTAACATGACAGCTATGCTAAGATATTCCAATAATAGCAATGAATTACTGGAAGTTAAGAGTTAGGTATCGATATACTCACAGTCCGGCAAAGCTCTCATGCTGACTACGACGTTAATTGAATTCTGTATTCGTGGCCGCTTATTAGCGAATTAGCAACGCTTAATTACCGATATGTTTTATTAGTAAACACAACTACTTGCTTACATTAGGCCGAATTAACGTGCAAAGCTCTACACTTGTGCTAAATGGTGGCCGCTTTATTTAGTTTGCCGAGCAGTCTAACAAAGCTTTTGCGTATCGGCATCTCTCTCTTTCCCCGAAAATCTAAATATGTATTTTGCCGTGCTTTGTTGTCTGAATTAATACTACTTCTGTATGTTGATTGTGTTGTTTGGACAAATAGGGGTAGGCGATGTAATTATAGCATTAATTAATAGAGAAGGATCATCCGATAGTGTTGCCGAAGTTCAGTTGAATTACATCAATCAACAATTTTGTTCTAAACAAGGAATTAGTTTGATTAGCTGAAATTGGCAGAACAAAATTAAGCATATCGCAATATAGTCCGTGGGTTCAATTTAAAATTATATGATTCAAATATCACAATAACAATTTTACATATAAGCTCCATCAACTGGCCTGCTTCCTTTATAAAACCAGAAAATTCTCGCACAGATCATCCGACAGGTGCCGAGTCTTTTCGAGAACCATTTTTTTTCTCAAAGCGATTGTTGTCGTGCTCAAATGAAACAGGGTCGGCTTTGGGTAAATTTCGTAACATATGTAGCCGAAGTATTCGTAATACATTGGAACTGTAGAATACAGGTAATATCCAACCAAATTTATAAGTTACGGAGTTCTTGATTCCTGTATCCTAATTCGAAAAGCTATGGAATTAATTATGTGTCACTAGTTTTGATTTACTTCATCTATAGGACAGCTTGGCTGTTGAAACATAGTTGAGTGTACAACATGTTTGCTATTATTGCCAGTGATTTTTTTTTCAATGTGCACAGTCTATACTGTCCACTCAGAACGAAACTGGTTATTCTTAACTGTGGATATCTGGAAATATACCGTATTAACAGTATCATTCTAGTGATAAATTACCAAATACCAACAATGGTTTCTGCCATTACGGAGGGTCTTAATTGCCAAGAACTTAAGAGGAACTACAGCACCAAATAACAACGTAATACTAGTAATGAAATTGGCCTAAAAATAAATATCACGAAAACGAGGAAAATGCACAACACTCGGGACATCACAATAAATAACACATCCGTGGAAACAGCAGAATATATATACCTGGTCAATTAATACACATATCAGGTTGGCTAACACCAGAAATAAATGGAAAGGTTAAACTTGCATGGCTGGCATTCGGAAAAAAGGCAATAATATTCAAGTCTAGAAAACTAATCTCAAAAACAAAGTATTTGATCAATGTGTCCTATCAGTGTTAACATACGGTTGTGAACCCTGGATTCTGAAAACGGATAAGTCACACGAAGGTTTATGGAAAGATATGTGAGTTTAGAGCTTGACATGTGTTGTCACTGAATTTTCTATTAGACCGGGAGAATGTGACACCAAAAGCATCATTTTCGCAAAATAGAAAAATTTTCATTTAAAAAGGTATTTGCCTGGTATGCACACAAAACGAGCTTAGTACTCATTGATTAAGGGAGCCGAAAATACTACCTATACACTTATACATAGAAAATTTTCAAATTTGAAATCAAAATTTCCAGTGGCTACAATTTCCGCACTATTACGTTGAAATTTAAATATTTATGAGGAAATGTCCGTTACGTCACTTCGATTGAAATTTTTGATAAGAATATTGGTATTTTCGGCGATTTTCTGCAAAACTGCAAGTTGCACGTCGCACAAAAGTATATGAGACCACCTAGGGATCTTTCTTAATAGATTACTTGTTAAAAAACTATACACATCCATAAGACCAATATGTTAGGGATATTGGTCGATTTCCATGCACGCATGTGTTCATTCACAAATATCATCACTTTACCAATAGAATTATTTTCCCAGATTTGAAGTTTCACCAATCCGGATACATACTCTATCAAACAAGACTATATTTATTCAAAACTGTTCACAACAGGAGAAGAAACCTGGTAACATACATAAAAAAAACATACGCGACGAATTGATAACCTCCTCCTTTTTGGAAGTCGTTTAAAAAAATATGCAAGTTCTCTATTATGTCCATTTAATACGTATATCATAAAACTTGAAAGGTAGAATCAAACCACGGAAATTTACAGAAGAAGTTTATCTGAGGCTATCATTTGGATAGTTAAACAGAACATAAAAATTATAATATATACCAATGCACTTGTGGTCTAGAATATTCGATTAAATATTTCTACCAATTCTGATATACGGGGCTTAGAACTGGATCCTTACGGAACAATTGGCGAACAAACCAAGTGACATAAAAGCAAAATAATCAGAAATATTGAGCTTAAGACTTAAAAACAACAAATATGCCAACTTTATAACCTTTAAGATTTTGTAACTAATCTCTATACCAGTAGATTACTTTACATAATTTGAAGACGCGAGATGTAAGACCGACATCTAGGATTTTCGAGAGAATTAGCACACAGAGGTTCCGAATCTGGAATGACACCTCGAAGAGAGTATACTTTACATAATATTGACATTCTCTTGAGAAAGAATTTTAGAATACTTACGATTTCAAAATGTATTAAATTTCTTTAGCAAACCATAAGCAATCTAAGACTGTCCTATAAACATAATTGTTTTTCGTTTTCTTATATACTACTACTTATATACTAACGAAAACATCAAATATTTTAGTAGAGAATTCTATACCACTTGTTAAAATAATGGCACAGATAAATATCGATTTAAATTAGTTTATCTTTTTCGTGAAAAAATAGAATCCAAATAAACAGCATAATTATTCAATCCTTAATAAAATTTCGAAAGTACCTAAAATTGTAGTTTCTTTTTATAATTTCCTCCGCAAATCATCCTTTCAAAACGTTTCACTCCAGAGAAGAAAATTCCCGGCTTTTAATTTCTTATTAAGTTTTTTTTTTTGTTTTAATTGACAAATGCGTCCTAACTTAAACGTTCCAGCATTTCCTCACCAACAGATGAAAGGAAGTCTTTGTGATTTCCGTACGGGGGAATGGTATGTAAATCATCTTTAAATGCCTCCCAGCGTTTAGCATCATTAGCTAATCCATTATTATTTTAATCATGAATAAAAGCAACAAATTAAGCCAATTTAATTTGCACAAAGAATGCCAGAAGTGGGCGTATTTAAAACCACTCACAATTTATTTCCATACAAATTAATGGAATAAGACGTTTGCCTTATTATGCATTAGAGATATAGCACGGTTGTTTTGGTATAGCAGAAACTAAGCTAATAGAATAACTTTTTTAATCTTGCTTCTCACAAGTAATACTTTCACTCAGAATTATTTCTAACTTAAGAACTACTTGAATAAAATCTCAATCGAAAATAGAACTGATCCTCGATCTTAGAAATTTACAAATAAGCGTGAATTATTATATTAGGCAGAAAAGTTGTCCAAGTAATTTTGACATATTTTAACAGCTCTTCGGTATCTGGGGTCTACTCTCTCTATTCTTATTGTCACTTACTGCTCGTAATGTGACAGTAGTTGCTAAAAGCAATGGCTGAAACATTTAACAAATGGTTAAGGAACATACTATGAGAACTACCAGAAACTTAAAATTGGGAGTCGCAGTATACGTAAATTGCTATTTTGGAGAGGTGCAACTGATGAAGCACCTTTCAAGGAACAAATAAAATCTGGAGTCGTTATCAATAGCTATGTATTTTAGCTCGAAATTTATTCTTTAATTCTGCTTTCAGTTACCTGCTGCTTCTGAGTTTACTGGGGTGCTACTAGGAACGACTTTGGAGAACAGCTCACCGGGTCATATAATTGATTTTCAATTTGTAGCCTAATATTTCAGACTACTAGATATTTTCACCAACTTCTATTTTGAGAGTCAAAACCGATTTTTCCCTCTGACTAACTATCTGCTGCTATTATTCCATTTTAGGGAACGAAAATATCTACCTCACAATGAAATTGTCATTATATGAGAAAGATTCACGGAACATCAACCGCAAGGTAGCGCCACTGCATATAAGGGTAGAATGGCCGCCATGCATAAGAATCTGTGAATATTTTATGTTCTAAGATAAGAATATTGTATATGTGGCGGCCATTGTACCCTTATATGCAGTGGCGCCACCATGCGGTTGACGTTCCGTGAATCTTCCTCATACATATATTGACATGTCCTTAGGGACAATAAAGTGAAGATTATGGTACCACGTTGCTTCTCAACTTTCCACAGCTCACTAATAAGGCAATATGGGCAAACGGGACAATCCATTCAATATCATTTGACACGCTGGAAGAATATGTTAGTGCAGAAACAGATGAAGCAGATGGTAATGGTGATCAGTGAAGCAGAATTATTTAATCGGGAAAGACAAGCAACCCATCTGATACAAAACAGAATATGTATAAGTTCACTTACTGTTTGGTAGAATAGAGGATAAATTACTAGTTTTTAGAAGACTTTGTATGCTTGTACAAGATATTCCTAATAAGCTCTTTACAATTCTAATCCTGTTTTTATAAGTGATATTGTGCTTAGATTAATCGCAAATATAAAAATAACACTAACTGGTGCTGTTAGAAAACACAAATACGAAATATGAATGGAATTCGGGCAACACAAATAATGTGAATAAAACGTGATTTTATTTGATAAACACACAGATTAATAATTGAAATAATAATGGTGAGCATGGCATAATCGGGCAAGAGAAAACATTTGAAATAGTACATCATATGAACTATCTGTCCAATGAACCCGACTGTCTCGTTAAACTAGTTAAATAACATCATCAACATAGAGCCATGTAACTGTACAAACTAAAAAAACACGATGGTACACAGTAGGAAACACAATCAAAAGTAAACCATTACATGATTAATTCATGAAATACTTTAATAATCCTAAAAGAGACCTGAATTAAATACCAGGTACCACAAACGTCAACCATAGGGCCGCAGATCCAGAGGAAGTACAGAATCTCTGACAATAAATTCTCATGTTATCTGCACTGGTCAATTTGCAAGAACAACTTTACCAGGGTATCTAATAACGGGTATAAAGATAAACTTGAACCTGTCAGTTAGTACCTAAATTGTATAATATGGACTTATCCTATTAAGACCAGGGGCGGATCCAAAAGAGCTTCAATGAAATTATATTTAACACAATAGAACGACGAATTCCAATAACAAGATACAATAAATCCATTTTTGTGAATTTAAAGCAAAAATCTAGTGTTTTTAAAACAAAAATCAAGAGAATAGAATGTTTTCGAAACCCTACAGAAGCCCTTCCCCCTCTACCTAGGTCCCCCCTGAAGCTCGACTTTAGATCCGTCCCTGATTAAGGCAGAAGGCTGGAGATTGTAATTCTAATAACAAAATGAAAAAAATATGTCTTATAATTAATAACGCCACATGGTTATCAAATTATTCTACTGGAAATGCTGTGGAACCTATGATGTGTCCCAAATGTAAAAACTCTAAATTGTTGAAACGGCGTTGAGTGTTTAAAATAAAGATTTGGTGTTAGAGTGTAAAACTGTGTTTTTACATCAAATTATTCTCTTGAAAATTTCGAACAGTTTCCAAAAACAAATACCTGAGGATAAAAGTGCAAAGGACATGAACGTTAAAACTAGAATTGCGCCACTAGTCATGGGAACACTTGACTAAGCACAAAAGGATTTCTACAAAAACTAGGAGCAGTTATCAGGAAACCAGAGAAAATCTAAGGAGCAGATAGCTCTTCTGGGCTTTTAGAAAGTATTCTAACTTGAATAACTGTTGGACAAAGTGGAATCAGTGCCCAAGTATTGTAGTCATTTAATGAAATGAATATTATACAATTTAGCAGACAAAATAAAATTATTGCCTTCGTACTGATCAAACTATTTCACTACAATTTTTAAATAGAAAAAAAAAATACAAGTAACTAATAGCCCTGAATAATTCAAGGTTTAACTAGACACATGCTGCTAGATAAAATATCTAATCAACATTTTACATTTTTTTAACTATTTTCTTTTCTAATAAATATTATGTGGAAGCTAAAATATTGCCACTTGTTTAAAAGTCTGATAAACAGTAAAATAATATTTTATTCAAAAAAATATATACAAAAACTAGCTCGTCCTAATACTCACCTATTAAAGGATACAACAAAGAATAAGAATTTACATGTATAACATATTCCAATTCTTCATTAACAATAGCTTTATTCGCGGTAACAATTCGTTATCGATTCATTACTGATCGCATGCGCAGTTGCAATAAAACCGTTCGTGGTACAGAAATTACTGAACTGACAGTAACAATTCTGTGTTCGCGGTGAAGGAAAATTCGATTCATTATTGATTCGTAACCAGATTATCAGTTCTTGAATTATACCTAGGATTCCTCGTTCTGACATGCGCGTTTGAATAGTTTTTACTCAAATTTAGTAAATTGTTATTTTGTGTTGCCTACATCGGGAAATTTACTTATTGTTAACTGTGATTACGTTTGGAATATTTGTTGACATGGACCACTTAATTTCAAGTGACGGAGATTTGGAAGAACTTTTGGAAATTGTGAGTGTTCCAAACACAATTGATTATTTTGAACATATTGTGCCACAATTTAATAATCATCAGTTTGAGTTTCATTTTCGGATTAGTCGTGAAAGGGTCAAAATATTCAAACCTCTACCATAAATAGCAGTAGCAGAATGTAGAGTGGCTCATTTAATTGACACATACCTATTTATATAATGTGACAGCATAGAAGAATTAGTTGCAATGGCATTCGCGGTACAAAAGTATCTTTTACTAATTCTGAATCAGGCATGCGCTCTTGAGTAGAACTGAATTGATAACGAATTGGTTCAGAATTGTGTTCCGCGAATAAAGCTAATAGCTTTTTCATTATCTCTCAAAACAAAGAAAAAACGCTAGACGACGTAATAAAATTACGAACATATTTGTAAACACACTTCAATACTGTTTACATTGAAATGCCAACCATAGACGACAATATTTCAGCAATTTCTTTAAAATATATTCGTTTTCTTCCAGTACTATTAAAACAACGAGAAATCCAACAATCAGTTACTTTAATTACTGCACAGGATAGTAATAATTTATTTATGCGTTAAGTACGAAGTGAGCGTTTCATTTAATTGTCATTTGTATCTGCCAATTTAATTAAAATTATCTGCAATTGTTCTTGGAAACTGTAGAGTGCATATATATGCAAATGCTTCAATTAAAAACAACACTTTTCCGTTAAATATTGTGAAGTTAATTAAAGTTTCGTTTATAATCTTGTAGTCGGTATTTCATTCGTATGCAAAGCTTCTATGATTAAATGATTCAATTAAATTTATTTTCGAAATAAATTCTGCTGTTTTGAGTCTAATGCTCACTTTACAAAATTTCAAACATTAGCATTAATTTAATGTGAAGTGATAATTTTAACCCTTACAGATAGCATATTAATAAGACATATCAGTTATATTGATTCTAATAAAAAATGGCGGCAGCCATTTAAGACTGAATGATGGAAGGGAAAGTTTCTTACGAAAATCTTTGTTTCGTTAAATTTCAGCAGAATTAAAATAATTAAATACAGAATTTTGGGCAGGCATAATACATAGAAGAAAAATTGGACCATATTTTTTCATTAATTGTGGCGAAAAACTTCAACATTGGGCCACGATTCTTGAACCCATTCGACGGCTAGTGCACTCGACGAAGGGCGTATGTTATTTTTATGTGTTCTTGGGAAATAACACCACAATCCAATTAAAAATCTTCACGGAATAAGCAAACGTTTCCAGGTCTATTCTGACTTCCTTTTCAATGACTTTAACCATGTATTGAAAATGTAAAATCTTATATCAAAGTCATACCTAGGAACGCCACTCATAAATTCTAAAGACAACACTTTCAAGTTCTTCCAACTTGAACGCTGTTTAACTCTAACACTGTAACTGTAATTTTGGTGCTACCTGTATATCTAGAAACAACAAATTTTTCTTATGTCATATATCAAACTTTCATTAAAAACGAGGTCACAATAGACCTTGAAAGGTTTGGTTTTTCCTTGAATATATAGATTTTTGTTTCGATTGTGGAGTTATATATCCCAAAAACACAAAAAAAATAATCAAGAAGACAATCGGTAAAGCCTTTCCAAAGTTATTGTGGAACAAATATACAGATGCGTGGAAACATTACACGATTTTTATTAATTTTATAACAAATTATTTAATATTGTCAGAAGCACTAAGCTATTAAGATGTCAGCAGACGTTTGTTTAGGTAATAACAAGCATAAAGAAAAAATATAGAAACTAAAAAGCTGTAAATATGTTGTAGTAATACACACTTCCTTAGGACCAGTAGATTCCTGTTCCAGCTATCGATCCATCCAATTTTTACAAAATGTTTTAATACCTGAATTAAGACAAATTTTTCCTGATACTGGGCCCTGATACTTGAAAACATTTGACGGCTTTATCTTTCGAGCAAACCAAGTAATATTCATGATTTAAACACAAATAAATACAGTTTTAAAAAACAAGAACCGACACCAATAAAATAACTTAACTAAAAAGCATGAAATATTTTTTTGCTACAACAATTAAATACTTTTTATGAAGTTGGTGTCTAGCTAAAGTGAAAATAGTTTGGGAAGGACATTTAATAAGTTGTACCTAACAACTTCGCTGTTCCAATTGGCACCGACTTCAGAAAAGTATTTAACTGTTGTACCAAAAAAAGTTATTTTTTTAAGTCGGTTTTTGTTTTATTTTTTTAAATGTATTTATTTTACAATTTTTAGTGATGCAATGGCTTAATTGGATACAGTTTCAAATGCAGAATAACTTTTTCTCTAAATAATATTCGTTTTGCGTTTGAATCCAACTTATGAAGACACTCTGTATATAGAAACCAACTAAGATCCTCCATCTTTAAATTAAATAACTGACATTTATGTCGATTTATTTCCAATCAACTTTCAGTTTATTAAAATTTTTAATAATACAGAACATTGGACGCAGTTTTCAATTCTAATAAACTTTGTTTGATTACAATTTGAGATATTATAAAAAATAAAGGTACCTCAGTTGTGAACATAATTGATATATTTTTTGAAATCTATTATATATTTGAAAAAGTTACATAAATACTGATTATAAAACTTTTAGTGCAAATGCAGTTTTTAATTTTAATTACTTCTATTTGATAACAGTTTTAGATATTATCAAAAATAAAGATACTTCACTGTTAATCAAAATCCTTATTTGATGACAAACCTCGTATACAGTTAAAAAAGCGACATGGAATGATTACAGTGTACGTTTTAGACCATGCAAATCTGTTTATGAAGAAAAATGTTTTCTCTTAAAATTATTAATTAAAAGAAATCGTTTGATTTATGAATACACACTATATATACAGACTAATCGAAAATATTCCCATTGAAGTTAATTAATTGACATTTTGATTAATTTAATTTATTTACAATTTACCCCAAGTTCCGAAAAGAAACATTTTCATATTTTTAATACCCGCAACTCCACCAAAGCTTTCTGTATAAGAAAGTCGTTAAAAAAGTTTTCCCCGATTTTCTAAAAAACGGTACAAGCTATGTTATTGGAAAAAATATGGGACCACTTAGCGATCCCCAGGAACAGGATCCAGTATAAACGGTCGAAATTGCTTGAGCCGTTTGCCAGTAGTCGCTGAACAAACATAAAAAAATATAGATACAGACGAATTGAGAACCTCCTTCTTTTTGAAGAAATGTTAAAAAAGCTAGAAATTAATCAAATCAACGCAAAGATGTTGCCAAACATCGTTAAAGAATTTCAACACCCTCTATATATTCACCAAGAAAAAACGGTGGTCAATTTGAGCATATGGCTTAAACTATAATCATTGTAAATATTGTTAATTACTTCAAACTTTATATCTTTCTAGGGTATTAATAGTAATTTTACAAATTAAACAATTGAAAATTGGTTATTCTTATTACCGAAGTCCAAAAATCAACCAATCAATCAATAAAGTACTATATTGCTGAATAGCGCATTGAAAACCCTTTTCATTTAAAACTTTTAGGGGTAATTATTACCCCTAGAGAATTGAGAGGGCAGGTGAATAAAAGTGTAGTTTCATATATAAAAATTGACCTGTTTCAAGATTTCCCATTTACGTTCACAATTACGTAGAAAATGAATTTATACTGTACTTGAGGCCCTCACTGTATAAGAAAATATGTACTGTTATGACGATTCCACCCCTTACGAATCCCCTTAATTGTGTATATCGTATACATATAAATGAATCGAAGTAATTACGTAATACGTTTCAGAAATATTTTCATTTCTGTAAGTAACATTTTTCAGGGAAATTAGTTGCCACTTTTGTTATTACACGGGAACGTATTATTCTGAAAGGACTCTTAATGAAAATTTTCATTAAAAACATTTCAACAAACGTAATGGAATTCTCACTATGGAGCATTTACTTTAATAATGAATTTTACGACAAGCCGAACGCTAATTTAATTTTTCATATAAGTCAAAGTAGCAGAAAAGCGGGCATTGAAATGCAGATTTAGATATAATATTTTTTAATAATGAAAAGTTAAAAACTGGGTACGTCACAACACTGTCATTTATATTACAATCTTTTTTAATTTTAAAAATCTTTAAGACGAGAATTAAATTTCCCACCAGGATATTAAGGGTATAAATCAAGTCCCCTGTCACTTGTTTAAATATCAATAATCTAGGAGGACGCTATGTCTGTCCTTATTAATTATATGGGTGTTGCAAATCGATATTCGAGAGGATTGAGAAAAGATGATCTCATTCCATGTTTAAAGTTCTTATTTGGTGTAATTTATTCAATATCTGGAGTTTTAACCGCAGCTTCGTTCGATTGGACCGTGAAATTTAAGATATTAAATTGAAAATTTAAAGAATTTAAATAGTTTTTTTGATTGTTTCTTTTTTCATGGAAAATACAGGGGTACATCGGAAAGTTTATGGAGTGATATAAAAGAATTTAATTATTTTATTTAAATGCTTATGTTCATTATTAAAAATGTATTTGTATTATACAGGGTGAGTTTTTTTTGATGATCAGTATGGGGATCTCGGAAACTAGCGGAGATAGAGCAATGGTTAAATTGGGAAAGATTTGCAGTTTTACTGGCCCAATTTAATGACACTTTCGGATTTTTGTAAAAAGTCATGGCTTATTAGATATTTTGAAAAAACGAAATTCTGTCGATTTAGTCAAATCCCGTTAGCTCCTTTGTTTTTGATTTTATAAGAAAAGTATAAATATCAAAATTGAAGGAAATTATGTCCCGAATATGATTGCCATGTCCTCGTTTGCGTGACAGCTCTCGTTTTCGAGATATGACACAAACTTATTTATGGATGCTTTTCTCTCTTATTTTCACTTTTAACGTAAGTAGCCATAAAAAAGATAGTTTTCACTTTGACGTTTCCTCATTTGAGAGTAATTCCATTAGTAGTGCTGAACTGAGAGTCGATATTGACAAGTTTTCGTGATAAAATGGAATATTCTAACGAAGAAAACCTGAATATGGTGGAATGATATATTATATGCCATACAAATTCAGTTCGCGCAGCTGAGGAATACTTTCATAGATATTTTAATTATCGTCAACCTGCTTTATGTACATTTAAGAGTCTTTACGATAGTTTACGCAGATATGGATCTTTTACTAAGCCACCAAAAGAACGTAATTAAATTAACGAAGCAGCACAAATAAATGTTTGGGCAATGGTCAATCAAAATCCATCTACATCAACTCGTGAGATTGCGGTAGAAGATGACATTTCTCAACGAACTGTAGTTAAGGTACTGAAAGCGCACAAGTTCCTCCTGTACAAACTTTCAGTTTCTCAAACTTTGCATGCTGGTGACGAACATCGACGTATTTTGTTTTGTACATGGTTTAGAGACATGTGCCTTGACAATCCACAGTTTCCATTAAAGGTGTTATGATCAGATGAAACTAGATTTACTAACTTCGGTATATTCAATAGACACAATGAGCATATCTGGGCTAAAGAAAACCCTTTACATGTAGAACAAAGACGACCCCAGATAAAATTTGGTTTTAATGTTTGGTGTGGTATCATAGGGTCTACTATTCTGGGGCCTTTTATCTATGACGAATCACTTACTGGGGAGCACTACTTGCATTTCTTGCAATACACTTTTCAAGACATATTGCAAAATTTGAATTTGAGAACTCGTTTAGAAATTGAGTGGTTCCAACATGATGGAGCACCTGCTCATAACTCGTTATTAGTAAGACAACACTTAGATAATATCTATCCAAACTTTTGGATATGAAGAAATGGCCCACGCAAATGGCCACCCCGGTCTCCCGATTTGGCAGTTATAGGACTTTTATTTATGGGGTGCGCTAAAAAACAAAGTATACAAAAGAAAGTATTAGACAGTTGGTGGCGTAAGGTTTTTAATGTTTATCTTAAAAAGACGCAATTTTTGTCTAAATAACAATGATGGACTTTTCGAACATAAATTAAATTAAACTAAATTAAATTAATTAAATAAATGAGTATGTACTTTAATTTCTTAAGTTTTTAGTAAGTACCTACTTATTTAGTTTTTTCCTTATATCTGATTTACCATCCATAACTCCGTTATTTTTATGAATAACTATATCGAGTATTATATCGTTAAACAGCTCTAAAAATGTCCGATTTTTTGAGGTCATAGCCAACTATGGTTTCCATTCAAAAAAAGATAAGTTTGTGTCATATCTCGAAATCGAGAGCTGTCACGCAAACGGGGACATGACAGTCATATTCGGAATATAATTTCCTTCAATTTTGATATTTACACTTTTTTAGAAAATCAAAAACAAAGGAGCTAGAGGGATTTGACTAAATCGACAGAATTTCGTATTTTTTCAAAATATCTAGTAAGCCATGACTTTTACAAAAATCCGAAAGTGTCATTAAATTGGGCCAGTAAAACTGCAAATCTTTTCCAATTTAACCATTGCTCTATCTCCGCTAGTTTTCTAAAAGTCCATACTGATCTTCAAAAAAACTCATCCTGTATATGTAGACAAAAAAACACTATGGAGACTCAAAAACATCAAATCACCGGCTCCCAGGAGGTCTACTTGTGTGTGTCTTCAGATGTGTGGGTATGATCCGAGAGAGAGAGAGAGAGAGAGAGAGAGAGAGAGAGAGAGAGAGAGAGAGAGAAGTTACATTGGCGGAAAACAAAACCGATAAAAAAATATATTACAAAAAAAAGACACTATTTACGAAAGAAAACAAAACGAACAAAATTGTATTCCAGCATTCCCTACGTTAATCCGTCCCCCAAACAACAGGCCAGCTTAGTAGGTAAATAACTCTATTTTTCTCTTCAATGTGTTTCTAAATGCTAAGAATTAGACTGAAAATTGTGACAAAAATAAACATGGTTCTCCGAAGATCAAGTTAGGCATACTCTCCCATCAAAAATAGTGTACAAAGTAAGAATATAGGAATAAATTATGGTTTAGCGGGTTGTTTTGCAGTGGTCTGTTAAAATTTCTTCCAAACGTTTCATCTGCTACTGCAGCAAACGTCTTCAGTGGCGTAGCTGTCTTGATTAGCCAGTGGCAATCGAGGAGCCAGTTTTGGTCGAGTTTTAGATATTCTTTTCTATTAAAATTGATGTTTAGAAATGTGTGTGACTTACCACTGGAGACGAGAATGGTGGTGGGATTTGATCGACTGTAAGTTGGTATGTTGGTATTGTATAATGTGGTCTCCTGAGTTGTGCATGTACTGCCAATTATTGACAATACCTTTTTAAAATCGATATTTATCTAAAAATATTCTGATACGTACAGAACTCTGAACTGTGTAGATTAGATACGGAACTGAGGGATCTTGAAGACTCATATTAAGAGAAAACGTATTTTAGAAAGAAAGAATTTAATGTATTTTAAATCAAATGATATTTAAATATATTTATAAAATCTTAGTGATTTAAATATAGAAACAAAATAAGTTTAACTTACGTAGAGTGAGTTAATTTTAAATTACGTTAATTTCCTTATAGATTACCAAACTCTCTAGCTGAAACGTTATATAAAGAATATAATTCAACATGAACTTACATGAAGTACCCTTTCGGGATGAAGTGTATATTAATAGTTCCAGCAAATTACCAATAATTTATGGCCTGTAAATATTTTAACAGATATACAATGTTGATGAAAAAAAATATTAATGAGCGTTTAGAGACAACTTTTTAAAAGCTTTATTAGTTATGAAACGAATAAAAGTTGAAATATGAAAGGCACATGTAAAGAAATACGACACTACAAATTAGAAAACGGTTTGGCATCCATATCGTAAAACGATTAGGATGTTTTGAGTGAGTGTGTGTGTATAAATATCTGACTTTTTTGACCTGCTCCACCCTCCTTATTTCTACCCTCATTTCCTGTCGATTTACAGTCATTATTATGATTATGGTACGCACTAGGTGTGAAATAAATTTGTTGAATTTGTCAACTATTAAGAACATCCTGCCGATGTTTTACGGCTCTAATCCAGGCCAAGTTCTTTCGTTTGATGATGCGTACAGTAAATCATTGTGATTTGTTCTTGTAACAAATGTTGAACATATGACGTCGTCAATCAAGTTTGTTTACTGTTTCATCAAATTGTTTTGAAAACTCTCCGGGTAATTCGTTAAAGTTGAGTTAACTAATCTGCCGATGTTTTGTCCCGGTGTTTGTATTTTGAAACTTGAATTACATATTTTTGGGCGATCTTGTTTATTCATTGTTCTTTGGAAATTTTGTTACTTTACGAGCTGTTGCTGTAAGAGTAGCATAAAATTGCTCAAATGGTTTTATTATAATTTATAATTAAAAAAGAACCGACTTCAGCTGACTTAAAATAAAAACAGTTTAGAAACTGTGTGCAATCGATCACTATTTTCAGATATATTTTTTTATTTGATTTAATTAAGGTACATTTAATTGAAAATTTTAATTTATTCTTATCTATCTCTCTCTTTTTCTCCTCTCTTTTTCTCCCTCTCTATTTTTTATTCTTTGTCTATATTTTCCAAATAAATTTAAAAATTTTTATTTGTTTTATTGTTTGGACCACTTTCTATAAATGTAACTAATTCACTCTATATTGCATCCACAATATATATGCTTCTGTGTACTGGTCACTCCTATTGGTCTATCATTTTCTGAATCACCCGGCACAACTATAATTCAACTCAACACAATATTACAACTGTCCTGATATCTTTAAAACCACCCTGTATAAGTACAAATCCTCTCCACACTATTGGCCCTTTCTATTTTTCTATACTGTATACCGATGATTTTACTTCGCCCCATATGTGTAGTATTTCATTTATGCAACTGTTCATGGTCTACCCTATATAACAAAATTCACCTTTTTGAACCACATTTAATGACTATAAATTTACTCTACCATTTATTTCAATCACCCAGTATATGCAATTGCTTCTATTTTTTTTAACCCATGTCTATAATTATACCCTGACCTACGTCTTATAATTCAAATATCCTAACTGCTTATGCTTATATATAACAAATTTTTGATACACCCTTAATAACCATAATTTTACCTGACCGTTACTTCAAACACCTTGTATAAGCAACTACTTATATTCCAAACTTTTTTAAACCGCCCTGTATAACTGTAATTATACTCCACCTTATATTTCAACCATCTTGTATACTCAACTGCTTCTGGCAACTTTTAAAGCCTTTTGTGTATAACTGTAATTATTCTCCGTTCTATAACGCAAATAACTATAGTTTTGCTCCACTCTTATTTCAACCACCTTGTATATGCAACTACCTATGTGCTACCCAATACAATAGTTTTAGAACCACCTAATATTACATGCACGCACGCACACACGTTCAACCGTATTCCACACAGAAGAAATCGCCGGAATAACAAATTTTCGTTTTAATAAGCTAATGGAATATTTTCTGGGATTTGACGCGACTGTAACTTAACTTCGTTTCGAAAATAAACAAAAGCATCAAAATGAAAATCATACGACATATTTTCATGGCACTTCTTGACATTTAAACTAGATATTTATTATGAAAATTTGACATTTACCATGATGTTTACAGTTTTTGTGCATATATTTTTCCGATCTTCACAAAAATGTTATGTTTTACGTTATAGAAAAATGTACGGAATCAAGCTGGAACATATCTTTGTATAATACAATTTATAATATTCAAATTGCGTGAGTAGTTTTTGAGAAAACAGTGATGATTTATTGAAAATCACTGAAATCTAGTCCCTTATTTACTTTTTTTCTGATTTCCTAGAAAACCATAAATCTCATGTTATAGACAATTATATGGGACCTTTCTGTAATGTTCTTTAATATAATGCAGTTTAAATCACCAAAATTGCCCAAGCCGTTTCCGAATAATCGCTCGACATACATAAAAAAAAAAGTTGCATACGTATTGATACCAGCCTCCTTTTTGGAAGTCGGTTAAAAAACTGAAAAAAAGCACTGCTGTAACAAAATTAATTATATAACATCAATTGACTAGAACTTAAAGTTCGGTAAAAGTACATGGAACGAACATGAATAATTGTAGCAAAATAATTATTTCATGCTTTTTAGTAAAGTTACTTTTCGGAAGTCTGTTTATGTTTATTTTTTAATGTATTTATTTTATAATTTTTTTAGCTTAATTGAATGCAGTTTTCAATTTTAATTAACTTCTTCCATATTGCCTAAAATAAGGTATTTACTTTTAAGCCACAATTATTAGTTTGATGAATCTCGTTTACGGTTGAATAGAATAACTTGTTTTCTAAATATGTATATGTATATACGAGGGTGAATCAAATATGAACCGGACTTTTCTGTTTCTCGCCCTGTAGGTAATTCGAGTGGCGTGACGTCTCGATATATGTTAGGTAGGGATGTTAAGAAGAGGGGAGTTCGTCGGTTTGGCGAGGCGCAGTCGATGCGCTGTTAGTAGCATCATGTCAGAGCACGTGTTGTTATCAAATTTTTGGCGCGGGAGGGCGTTAGACCGTCTGAAATTTTGCGTCGACTATCTGCACAGTTCGGCAATGAAACACTTTCAAGGACCCAAGTGTACGACTGGCACAAAAAGTTTTCAGATGGCCTAGAGACAGTGGAAAATGAGCCTCATGCACGCCGTCCCACGACAAGCATCAATGAGGCGAATATCTACGCAATTCGTGAGCTGATTGAAGGCGTACTGCTGATCGATTTTCTGCACGAACGCCGTACAATTAATGCTGAGTATTACTACTCTAACAAGTGAAACTTGCCTATCGGCAAAAGAGGCGAAGTGTGATTCTGTTGCATAACAACGCTCGGCCACATACAGCTGCATTGACTCAAGGAAAATTGAACAAAATGCATTGGGAAACCCTTGAACACCCGCCTTTCAGTCGTGATTTGTCGCCATGTGACTACCACATGTTTGGGCCACTTAAAGAAGAACTGGGAGGCCACCACTTTCAGGACAACGAAGGTGTAGAAATGTTTGTGCGCAATTGGTTATCGACACGACCAGTTTCATTTTTTGAGAAAGTTATTAAAAAACTTCCGATTCGGTGGGGAAAATGTATACATAAGAGAGGAGACTATGTAGAAAAATAATATGTATTAAAATTTGTATTGATCGTACCAATAAAATTTTTAAAACAAAAGTCCGGTTCATATTTGATTCACCCTCGTATATGTATTAAGAAAATTTTGTACATGATTCTAACTTAGGTGGATCCACTATATTGTAGACGATTAGGGCATCATCATTCTTTAGGTGTGTTAAATATACTGACATTCATTTAATAGTCGTTATAGAGTTTTAATTGCTCTAGCATAATAGGTCGTATTTTTCATTTCTGATAGACTTTGACAACAATTTGAGTTATTATTAAAAAAAGTTATTACTCTTGTTTGATAAGAATTTTGCATATTATGAAAAATAAAGATATTTTACTTTTAAGCAAAATTCATATTTTCTGACAAACCTCGTATACAGTTGAAAAAGTGGCATGTAATGATTGCAGTATACGTTTCTGACCATGCTAATATCTTTATGAAGAATAAGTTTTTCTCTAAATAATATCCATACGAACGTTTTCCGTTTGAATTCAACTTATGAAGACACACTGAATTTAGAAACCAACTGAGAACCTCCATCTTGAAGTTGATTAACTGACATTTATTTCCATTTATTTCCAATAAACTTTCAATTTATTACAATCTTTAATAATACAGCACAATTGGATGCAGTTGCAATTCTAATAAACTTTGTTTGATTACAATTTGAGATATTATAAAACATAAACTTAAAAAGAAAAATTTATATAATTTTGAAACCTAGTATATACTCTCTTCGAGGTGTCATTCAATATCTCTGACAGGTGTAGTAACCTGAAAATTTTATCGTGACATTCTGTCCTAGGAGTTAAGGGAGAACAGCAATTACACGGAACGGTTCCAGATTCGGAACCTCTGTATACTGATTCTCTTGAAAATCCTAGATGTCGGTCTTACAACTCGCGTCTTCAAACCTAGTATATAATTGGAAAAGTTACATAAATATTTATAATACAATTTTTAGTGCAATGGCATAAGTAGATGCGCAATTTTTAATCCTAATTACTGCTATTTGATAACAATTTTAGATATTAACAAAAATAAAGATACTGATACTTCACTTTTAATCAAAATTCTTTTTTGATGTCAGTGTACGTTTTACACCATGCAAATCTGTTTATGAAGCATAAGTTTTTCTCTTAAAACTATTAATAAAAAGAAATCGTTTGATTTATGAATGTTACAGACTCTAATCGAAAAGCTTCATTTTGAAGTTGATTATCTGACATTTGTTTTGATTAATTCAATTTATTTACAATTTACGCCAATTTCCGAACAAAAAATTTTTCATCTTTTGAGTACCGGCAACTCCACCAAAGCTTACTGTATAAGAAAGTCGTTAAATTTTTTCCTAGACTTTCTAAAAAACGGTACAAGCTGTTATTTAAAAAAATATTGTACCACTTTGGGATCTCCCGGCACTAATCGAATTTCTTTTTAATTTATTATACCCCATGTTCCGAACAGAAAATTTTTCCATATTTTTAATTCCGGCGACTCCACCAAAGTTTAGTAAATAAGAAAGTCGGTAAAAAAAGTTTCCCGATTTTCTAAGAAACGGTACAAGCTATGTTATTCAAAAAATTATGGGACCACTTTGGGTTATCCCGGAATTAGTCCAATTTTTTTCAATTTATCCCATGTTCCGAATAGAAAAATTTCCATATTTTTAATAGCAGCGACTTCACCAAATCTTACTGTATAAGAAAGTCGGTAAAACAGTTTTTTCCCATATTCTAAGAAACGGTAAGAGCTACGTTATTGAAAAAATATGGGACCACTTCGTGATCCTCCGGAACAGGATCCCGTATAAACGGTCGAAATTCCTTGAGCTGTTTGCGAGTAATCGCTGAACAAACATAGATACAGACGAATTGAGAACCTCCTTTATTTTGAAGTCGGTTAATAAAGAGGAATTCTCGATTCGTCGATATGTAGGGGGAAGTCCCTTAAACTCGGACGGTTCCTAAAGTCGGACACAATTTGAATTGAGGCAAGAAAACGCGCCAAAATGTTACTTGTGTCGCGGTTAGAAACGTTTAAGTAGGTGAATTACTGGGGGTGATAGTCGAGACTTAGTGCGGTTTTGTTCGTCCTGGGAAGTAGTGCAAATTATGAGGTTAGTAAAAATTTTGTTCGTAGTAATTTTTGGCGTTTGTGAACAGTAATTATAATGAAGGATACTATGGATTATTGTTAGATATTACTGCTAGGTTAATAATCTGTCATACTTCACAAGATTTTTATGATTCATAACACACAATTTGAATAAGGATTTTTCTGGCATGTACTTAAGGGTCCCTAAGATCGGACACTCTAAAAGTCCCCTAATGGCGGACAGTTTTAGAATTTGGTTTTCCTTGTTTTAGTCATTACTTTTGTATTTTATTTTTTAGATTCAACATGGGTAAACCCAAACCAAGCTGTAATAATACTCCCAAAAATGAAATCTTGAAAAAAGCTATCGATAAGGTGATTTCAAAAAAATTTTCTATAAGAAAATCATCAGAAGTCTACAATGTACCAAAAAGTACCCTGTTCGACTACATCAAAAATTTAAAACGAGGTGAAGAAATTAAACTGCCATGCAAAAAAGGCCGATTTGACCTAACTTTTACCGAGGAATACGAGGAAGCTTTAATTGCGCACGTAGTGGATATGTCAAATAGGTGCATGCCATTGACCAGAAAAGAATTTCTAAAATTGGCGTTCGATCTCGCTGAGAAATCAAAACTGAACCATCGATTCAACAGGATAAAGAAATCTGCTGGCAAGCATTTTTATTATGACTTCATCAAACGTCATCCTGACCTCAGCTTAAGAAGGCCAGAATCAACAAGTCTGATGAGAGCAGTTGGTTTTAACAGGCCTCAAGTTGACCGTTTCTTTAACAATTTGACAAATATGTTTCAAAAATATCATTTTGGTCCATCTGATATCTATAACTGCGATGAAACGGGTCAGCACTGTCCAGAAGCAGGCTAAAGTAATGACACTCAAGAGCAATCACCAAGTAGGAAAGTTGACCTCTGCAGAGAGAGGTAAAAATGTCACAGTAATGTTCTGTATGAGTGCTGCTGGATATTTTATCTCACCGCTATTTATTTTCCCTAGGCACCAGTCCCGAATGCTGCAGTAAAGCGAGCCGTAAGTCGACGAAGAAAAGCTGAGAAAAGCGAGATTTTCACATCCTCCCCATATAAAAATGCGCTCGCTGAAAATAAAGCCGCAAAAGCAAAGTCTGTCGTGGTCAAATTGCAACATTTTGATGGTAAAAAACCTACGACCCGAAAAAAATTAAAAAGACAAAACCGGCTGCACCATTAAAGACAACAGTGATTCCGTCATCAGCATCAATGACCGAAAATGAAACAAATTGTTTAATTTGCCAAGAAACTAACGAGGAAGATTGGATACGCTGCCAAGCGTGCTATCAGTGGGCACATGAAGCGTGTGCTGACATTGAGGAAGACTCAGATACCTACATCTGTGATTTTTGTCGACTATAGATTAAAATTTCAAAATTTCTTAGAATGCGTTCTTAATTGTGACCAAAATTCATTAGGATTAAGTTTAATTTTTTTAATGATTGATTAGTTCTATTCGCTGGGCAATTTCGCCAGTTTTTTGTAAAAATGTTTCTTTAAATTTAAATAATAAAAGAAAATTTGACTGTCCGACATTTGGGCACCTCATTTCAACTGTTATTTTAATTATATAAGTTGTTGGGAAGTACTAATAAATTTAAAGTAATATTTGAGATTGATTACATATCTATGTTAATTAAGTACATAATGTAGTGTTATTTTAAAATAAAAAAAATAAATTAAACCATTACCATTTTTTGCTATTTTTAATGTTGCATAAGTGTCCGGTACTCGGGGACCTCCCCCTATATTTTCTTTTATTCAAGGATTACTCGAAAAAGGTTTAAATGAAATGATGTATCATGTACCGTTTTTGAAAAATTTATTTTTAGGCAAAATTATTCTGGCGTCTCTAGGTACCAAACGAATGCTAGAATAAAAATAACATAATTGACTGATTGCAAAAAATGTGAAGGTTCAAACTCGTCACATATTTTTAAACCAGTTTGAAATATATCCTAAAATCTGGATTTGGTATCTTCATAATTTCGATACTGTTTTTTATAATTGTTCACGCTTTATTTTGTGCCCCTTGTAATTTTTTTTCTACTTCAATAAAAATCACGACTAGCAAATTCTACTAACTGCTACAGTCAAAGTTCAAAAGTACTGATTTTAAATTTTAATCTCTTCTGTTAAAGTAAGAATTCAGACACAACGTATCTATAGAAACTTCCATTAATTTATTTGAACCCAAATAATTAATATTTCCCAAATAACACAGAAATTACACAAAGCTGGGGCCTCCACGACTTTTTTTTTAAACCAATTGATTTATAACATTGAAAAGCTATGCATGAAAACTAATAATCAACATAAAATATATGTCAATTTCTGCGAGAATTATTAAATTAGTATTCTTTCATAAAGTTTAATTAAATTGCTATATATATACTATTAATTCTGTTTTAATTACGCCACATTAATATTAATAAGCTTTTGTTAATTATAATGAAATTTTTGCAATAACTCTATATTAACAAAGCCGAACCCTTTTCAACTTCAGCCTTCTGAATTTTTAACACATGTGCCATTGTTGATTTCAATTATATTGCATTCTGACGTATATAAAAGCCATTCGGCTCTCTGTATCTACAATCTGATTTCGGTTTGGCCAATCGATGAATAATTATTATTAGATTCTGTTGAAATTAATAACTGGGGGTATAATTATTTTAGCCCGGAGAGATTAGAGCATAATACGTTAGAAATTCTATTGAAACCGTGTCCATTTCAAGCTAGCATATCATTAATGTTTATTATTGAAAATGAAAATTTTTGTTTTATGTTGCAAATTGTTCACTAATCAAAATTTAGAAAAAAATTATTCGGCATAAAAAATATAAGACTACCCATTATCTATTTAGGGTGAAAATATACTTTATAGCGTATTTGTTTTTTTTATTTTCTATTCTAATTTTCCTCCAATTTTTTTCGGGATTTTCCGTAATAAAATATAGTTTAAATTATTAAAATCGGTTAAGGCGTTTTTGAGAACTCGTTGAACATACATCATTTAGCATCACCTAACAATCATTATTGTCTAATATATACTGACATTTAGATTTGCTTATGTTCTGATGATTATTTGAAATTTCAACAAAAAAAAACTATAGACGGCCATACAAGAAGAAGGAGTCATTATGGCGTATTCTTATCCAGATATAATTTCCTGTGGAATTAATAATAAATAATCTGTAAAATCAATAGACAATTTCTTACTTATGTTGTTAGAAAATATGATACTACTCTCATTTAAAAAACCTCCATAAACAAAATATTTCTCTTTCTTTTGCTCTGCTCAACCTAGCCCTATTCTCAATTCTTTCCAGTTTCCCAGTTTTCTCATACTGTTCTTATACAATTCGTTAAATATGGTCATGCCATCTATTAGTCTTCCTCTAGATGTTTCTACCATCCAAGATCATCATATTATGACTTCTACGCACCATCTATTATATTTTACTCATGTGTCCAGTGAAATACCATTTCAACTTGACGACTATTTGCATTATGTTTCTTACCATAGTTGGCCGTTTGATACAATCAATTGTTTTCCATTACTCTTTGTGTTGTTCTGAACTTGTTGGCTATCTGTTTTTAAGATTCCATGTCCATTGAGGAATGTTTTGGTTCTTAAGGACTATAGATAGTTTGTTGAATGTAGCCTACCCTAACCATTTTCTCCGTTGAATTTCGATTCGTATATTTTCTACTCCGTCTTGTATTAATTGTAATACTGTACAGTAACAGTCCAAATGCCCCTCCCCTCGTATCTTTTGAACGGTTCTACTAATGAAATTTATAGGGTGAAAATAAACTTCTCCACTAGTATTAACAGATGGTGCAACAATAATAGATCACATCACAGGGCCACAATGACCACTAATTTTAAATAAAATACTCAGCCATATTAATTTTGTTTGGATTTGGGCTCAGTTTTAAGATAAATGAAACAAATACTATAATTTTTATTTTCAGATTCACACTTTAGTTAATATTGTCGGGTTCGGTAGAGTAAACCTTCGATTTCAAGTACCCCCAAAAAAAATCTAATAGTGTCAGGTCCGGTGACTGAGCTGGCCATTCTCTGGGACCTCGCTATCAATCCAGTTTTCACTCCGTCCAGGTAACTCATACTGAATGATAATAATGGACAGGAGCAGCATCTTGTTGTAATGTTATATCCAAATAACCGAATTCGTTTGGATTATCTTCCAGAATTTCATGAATTAGCGGATCAATTGCATTTTGTCCATCTCCAGGTACCTCTTACCGGTTAGGCTTGCATTGTAGAAAACAGGTGTTTGGTTTCCCAAAATGCCTGCCCAAACATTAACTTTTTCTGGAAATTGAGTACGTTTTTCACGAAAGATGTGCGAATTTGAGTCACTCATATACCGTCCATTTTGTGTGTTAACATTTCCATTGCGAAAAAATGTACTATCATCACCAAAACAAATGGTTTATGTGTAGTGTTGATGTCGATTAATTTTATTTGTGACAATTTAACAAAATTCTAGTCTTCTGTCGGGGTCGTCATCTGAAAGTTGGTATACCATTTTTAATCTGAAAGAATGAAATTTGTTTTTTACCAACACCCTATGTCGTTCACAGATAGACGAAACTTTAGCTATAGAGGAAGTAGCGTTTACTACCATTTGTGTAATTATGTCATTTTTTTGTCATCACTAACTGTTGGTCGACCTGAAGATTTGGCCACTTTAACAATACTGGTTGCGTCAAACTTCGGGCGAAGATCCCTAAAATAAGTTCTCGAAATTGTCTCATTAAACAAACTTTCTGCTTCATGGAGATTCTTCTGGAATTTCTATATTTACCTGTATTTCTAAGAACACAACAAATTATCTTAGTTACGTCCTATAAAATTATGAAAACGATTTTGCTTTTTATTTCAAATTTATATTTAATTCAGATTTTGTCACTGAGAACGAAGTCAGATTAAGTTTTTGAAATGTTTAGAATTTTATATATATATATATATATATATATATATATATATATATATATATATAGTGTTTGTCTCTCAAAGGTGTTGTTATTTCCCAATCAAACCATAAACAGAAAATACAATATTCCAGTTGTTCCCCTTTTCGTCTCGAGGTCAATTTTGCCAATATTCACCAGTATGGCTAGTCAACGGATCCAATTCAGTTCAGCCCAGCAGCTATTAGTCCAATCAATGACCATTTTCCCGGGTAAAATGTCCAAGCAGCACGGATTTTCCTAAAAATTTGTATTTGAGTACCTACTACTTACCCTCTGCTTCAAAGTTGACCCTGTGTCGGGAGTTGCTTTTTCCCTGGGGCGATTATATGAAAAAGTCAGGGAATGATTAAATTAACAAATTTTGAGTAACTTTTGTTCTTTACCGGTTTTTCGGAAAGTCTTTTGGAGTTAACGCAAGTGAAATTATCGATTTTTCAGGCATGAAAACATGTTTTCATACGGTGTTTCGTAAATAACTTTAAAAATATGCACTTGTAAAAAATCATTTGGATCAGAAATGTGGCTTATAAAAAATCAACAAAATATTGGTTTGTGTAGAACAAATACAAACGGAGTTATAGCTTATTGAAATTTTGTTTTTATTTGTCAAATTGAAAGGTTTGTCATGAAATAAATGAAAAACGATGCATTTTTCGGGAAACGTTAATAAATACTTTTTTAAAGTGATTAAAAAATACTTTAACTTGTTAGGGTTCCGTATATACAATATACGGATACCCTTATAATATCACTCCGGATTTCTGCCTCTGTCACATCACAGCAATTTTCTCCTAAACTGCTGGACGGAAGAGGTTGAAATTTGGTATCAATGTATAGTTTTTTGACCCGATCAGGAGTACAAATCGTAAAAGAAGAAATTTTGATTTTAGGGGTACTTCTGGGGGGGAAAACTAAAAAAAAACGACCATTCCCCCCCTGATCTTGTAAACAACTAAGCCTAAAATTTTGAAAAAATAGGAAATATAGATCGTTGTGCGAACTTTACTGGAAAAATAGGGAGAATCCATTAATATTAATGTTGGGGGGCAAATTATAGAATTAAATAAAATTTAAAAATTAAAAAATTTTCAAAAGCATCATGTAATATATCAAATGAAAGGTTCCATTCTGAGGAACACAAATATATTTTTTTCATATTTAAAAAAATAATTGAAAAGATATTAACCAAATATATACCAAAATTTACCCATTCCCCCCCTTATCTACGAAACTATAAAACTTAAAGTTTTGAAAAAAAATAGAGGTATAGGATCTGACCTGAAGTTTACTGTAAAAATAAGGAAAAACCTCAACTTTTAATTTTGGGGGCAAATTACAGAATTAAATGGAAAATACAAAATTAAAATTATTTCTAACGCATCATGTTATATATCAAATGAAAGGGCTCATTATGACGAAAACAAATATATTTTTTCCATATTTTTAAAATAAATTAATTAAAAGATATTAACAAAAATATAAAAAAATTTACCCATTCCCCCCTTATCTCCGAAACCATAAACTCTAAAATTTTGAAAAAAAATACGGGTATAGCGCCTCACCTGAACTTTACTGGAAAAATAAGGAGAAACCCCGAATATTCATTTTTGGGGCCAAATTATAGAATTAAATGGAAAATAAAAAATTACAATTGTTTCTACCGGATAAAGTAATATATCAAATCAAAGGGCTCATTATGAGGAATACTAACATGTTTTTTATTTTTTTTTAAATAAACATTTTAAAATATATTAAAAAATATATTTAAAAAATTACCGATTCACCCATTTATTCCCCAAACTATAAGACCTATTTTTTTTGTTTACCGGAAAAATACGAAGAATAATATTAGGGGGCAAATTATAGAATTAAACGGAAAATAAAAAAATAATTTTTAACGCATCATGTAATACATCAAATGAAAGGGTTTGTTATGAGGAATACAAATACATATTTTCATATTTTTTAAATTAATTGTTTACAAGATATTAACATAAAGATATAAAAAATTCTCATTTCTCGCTTTATTTCCGAAAACATACTACCTAAAATTTTGAAAATAATTAGGGGTACTGGTGCTCACTTGAAATCTATAAGAAAACCCCCTTAGTAATTTTAGGGACAAATTATACAATTAAGTGGAAAATAAAAATTCAATTTTCAAAAGGCTCATTTTGTGAATTACAAATATATCATATTTTTAAATCATTTGTTTAAAATATATTTACAAAAATATCGACTTAATTCCCACTTTAGAAACTACAGTATTTAAATTTTGAAATACATAATTTATTTGTATTTTTAAATAATTTGAATAATACATTCAATAATTTATAATTTAAAACTTGACCTATTTTGCCCTATATCTACCAATCTACAGAGCCTCAAAATTGAGACAGTAGATTATAAAAGGCTTCCCTGAAAGTTTATTACTAAAATAAAACTCTAATGTTAATTTTTGGGGGCCAAATTAGAAAATTAAATACATATGTATTCTTATAAAAATCAAGCGAATCCTGAAGCGGGAAAAATAAAAAGTCTATGTGTGGAAAATGAAAGTGTATATTTTATATAAATTTAAAACGCTTTCTTTAAAAGATATTAGGGTAAATATAAGAAAACGCACTCATTCCCTGCTTGTCTGAAACTGGAATATTAGAATCTTGAAGGTGGTACGGAACCCTTAGTATGCGAGTCCAACTCGCTCTTGACCAATTATTTTTTTATAAAAGTCTCCAGCATTAAATTTAAGCCTGTTATGGTAGAAATTAATTTCAACTGGGGTAGTAATTAGGGGGTAATTTGTACATTTTTTTTGTCAAAAAACAAAAAAACAATCTCATTTATGTCATAACTCGCTTAATATTCATGCTAGAGACATTTAAGCACTCCGTTTGTCTTAGTTCTACAGAAATCATAAACCCACCATTTTTTGCGAAAAAACAACCCTCTGCATAATATCAACTTTGAAGTAGAGGGTAAGTAGAAATTAAATCCAAATTTTTAGGAAAATCGGTGCTGCTTGGACAAATTACCCAGTATTACCGTTTTGCCTTCACTGACTGGACTACGTATTCTGCAAGTCGATATAATTATAAAGTTACGACAGAACGCAAAATTCTTAAATATTTTGTGACTCCGAATCGCTCTTTGCGTTATAATGACACATGGTTTGTTGGTAAAAACCAGCTGCAAACGTTTTGAATATTTCTGCGCGAATCAGTGATCTCGACAGTTGTCAACTGCCAACACTCGATTGGCACAGAATTTTCCAAACTGTTGGAATTATTGGCAACTGGTCTCTACTAACCAAACTATTACGTTCCGTTGCGTGGAGCTTAACGAGTTACAGAATACCAATGCTGTGCACAGCTGTTTCACTGCAAATATATTTTTATAGATCAATATTACTTTCAGCGAAGTCAATATTGATAAAACAGCAACAGAGACTCCCAGAATATCGTTTTTGTTAACCTCGATCGTTTTAAACATCCCCTTCGTAAAATTCATTTCAGTTAGAGCGATTCATTCCTGAAATGACAGGAAATTGCCCTTCATTCATGTACGATTTTCCCATAACAGCTATCCACGAGAAAATTAACTGAATACATCAAATATCAATTTTCAATTTGATTCATTCGAATAAGTTAGGGGGAGATTTGACGTGCAAGTGGCCCGAGCGGCGACCCTCCAGTAATGGACTTGAGAAAAAACGAATTTGCTTTTTACGCTCAAATAGAGAAACGGAATTGAAAAGGAAACTGTAATAAGATCGACCTAGCTCTCTCTCTCGTCCAGCGCAGAGGCTCCCTTACTGCTGTTTTGTTTTATATTTCGTTGTTCTGGACGCAATCATGCATACGTTTAGCCGGTTATAACTGCACCGTTATTTAATGGTTTACGTTCCGGAGTAAATACGTTTCGGGATTTTCCGGTCTTCGTGCAGAACAGAGAAAAAAAAACAACATTAAATCCCTTATGCAAACTGGAGAAAAATTGGACGAGCATGGACGAGCTGGCAGAACATTTGAAACAGTTAAATGAATATACAGTGTTAGCAGTAAATAAATTCGTTTATGTTCTAGAAAGATAACAAAGCGTTGATCACATATTGCATAGGAAGCCGGTCAAAATGTGTACGACTTTAAGTAATAAGTCAGTGAGATTGAATTGCCCGCAAAGTAACTTTAACTGCATTAATGCTTCCCAAGTCCGGATTTACATAAAGGCACTTTGAGCACTGGCCCAAGGGCCGAACCAATTTGAAGGACCCACCAAATGTAGACAAAAATTTAGAAAAATATATTTCAAGAAAAAAATTTACCAAAAATTGTAAATGAAAGCAAAAATCCAAAAAAAGTTCACATTGAAAAACCCAAAGATACCATGTTTATAATGTACGAATAAGGAATATTGATTTTGAAAATTTGTACATTTTCACACTTACTCAAGCGTACATATAAATTAAATTTAAGATTTTTTTTTAATTATGACTACCGTATTATTTTAAAATCAAATTTAAGTTTTTTCTCAAATATGTGAGCAACCCTAAGCCTCTAATATAAAAAAGAGAAGCAATTAAATTTAACAGGTTTCTGAAAATTAATACCGAGTAAAATAGGTCTTTTAATCCAACTAACCAATTTATCTACGTACCCTTTACAACATCATGAACAGCATGATGCATTTTTTTAATTTCAATAAATTTTTCCCAATGCCTGAAAATCTGACACACCCTATAATATATATATAGGGTGTGTCATGTGACAGTGGCCAATACCAACTTTCTTATTTTAAATGGATTCTCCAGAAAATTCTAGACATAATTTCATGTACAATCTCCTACACCTATCTTCAACTGTTTCGGAAATATTAAGCGTTTTCAGATTTATTACAAAAATTAACATTAAAAAAAGAAAATTATTTTATTTCACAAATTCGCTGCGTTCCTTTTTACTGATTTGAAAAAAGAACAGTTTTGTTAATTTTCGTCAAAACTCATAGCATTAGGATCTTGTTGTCTGCTTGCATAACAGTGCTATGGTAGTTTTCCAGTATTAAAGGAAAGTAAAATGCATCCCTATAAAATGATGCCGACTAGGAGCTCATGGAAGACGATTTCGATAGGAGAACGTACTTCTCTGAACAAATTATGGTAATGTTTGATAACAATGTGATCCAATTAGAAAATGATTTGTTTTCTGATGACAACACATTTAAATTTGAAGACGCGAGATGTAAGACCGACATCTAGGATTTTCAAGAGAATCAGTACACAGAGGTTCCGAATCTGGAGCCGTTCGAGAGGACATTCAATTGTGGGAAGCGAAACTGATGAAGGTTCCCGACCAGAAACAATATATATTATATTTATATATAATATATATTGTCTTGCGTACAAAGGAATGACACCTCGAAGAGAGTATAACACATTTAAACTTCACGATCATGTTAATCGTCAAAATTGCCCCTATTGGTCTAATGAGAATCCTCACTGGATGACAGAGAAACATACGTAATATCCTGAAAAAGTTAATGTTTGGAAAGAAATTGTTGGAAATCATATCGTAGGTACCTTTTTCATTGATGGCAACTTGAATGGAGATAAATATTTAGAACTGCTCCAAAATATGTTAGTGCTAACTTTGACAAACTTATATCCTGATCCAGTAAATCCACAAGTTCCTGCCAATACAATATGGTTTCAACAAGATAGAGCACCGCCCCATTACGAAATCAATATCCGGCAGTACCTATTTTACTATTTTTTTCCAAATCGGAGGATAGGGAGGCGCGAATCGATAGAAGGCCGGAACAATCCCCTGACTTGACGCCATTGGATCCCTCAACTTAGAATACCTAAAAAGACGAATCACGCTTGCGATTTAGTAGAAGATCAGAACCTAAGCCGACCTTCTCCGAGCTGATAATAGAATGAAACATATTTTATAATAAATTTAGTATATTATAAAATACTTTAAAAATGGGTTGCCTAAGCAAATCCTGGACAGACTATTTTTAATTATTCGTTAAAAATCGATTTTTAATTAAATGTTGCATCATCAAGATAATAAGAAAATTTTATCATCAGAAAAATATAAAATGTGCAGCCGTTGCATTGCCTATTATTTACCTGGACGAACTACTGGGTTGCCAGGTATATCAACATAAGCCCTGTTTTCTTGGGAACACGTTAATATAGGCTTGTCTGCAAAAAAATCGGTCCTGGGGTTTGAGAATTTTAAAAATTTCAATTTTAACGTGAGTGGAAATGTGTAACAGACAGATCAGAGGTAAGTATACTGTGTAATGTGTAATGAATCACCAAAGTTGTTATTTATATTCAGTACAGAGATACAATGGTGAAATCGTACAGTCAGCATAAAAAATATCTCGTTTTTTTTAGTTTTAAATGTGTTTCACATCTACGAAAATGTATTAAAAGTATAAAAATATAAGTTCTACTTGTGCGCAATATTCACGATTATTCACAATAACATACTGCTAGACTTCAATAATTAAAGATTTCCAGATGCCCATTTATAATGGCAAAATTAAACTATTTCTGCTTTAAGTTAGTGATAGTTAAGTAAGTTCATTACCAAAATTTCCAGTATGCAAACTGAAATATGTAGAATGGAATGGATTTCATTATTGAATGGTATGTTTAACAATAGCATGTACCAGTTAAAGTGTTATTTTTATAAAGGTTGAGTTTTTTTTGACGATCAGTATGGGGACCTCGGAAACTAGCGGATATAGAGCAATGGTTAAATTGGGAAAGATTTGCAGTTTTACTGGCCCAATTTAATGACACTTTCGGATTTTTGTAAAAAGTAATG
Organism: Octodonta nipae; assembly: GCA_034190945.1. Lineage (NCBI taxonomy): Eukaryota > Metazoa > Arthropoda > Insecta > Coleoptera > Chrysomelidae > Octodonta > Octodonta nipae. The sequence continues at coordinate 67,944,555 of CM067224.1, forward strand.
GCTTACTAGATATTTTGAAAAAACTAAATTTTGTCGAGTTAGTCAAATCCCTCTAGCTCCTTTGTTTTTAATTTTATAAAAAAAGTGTAAATATCAAAATTGAAGGGAATTTTATCCCGAATATGATTGTCATGTCCTCGTTTGCGTGACAGCTCTCGTTTTCGAGATATGACACAAACTTACCTTTTTTTTTTAATGGAAACCATAGTTGGCTATGACCTCAAAAAAAATAATAAAAGACCCAACATTACAGTCGCACCTGATGGAACCTCGAATATAAAAAAGTGCGCATGCTCGGTATTTATACGACAGAGGCTGACAGCGATACTTTAGTAAACTGTGAGCAATATTTTGGAACAACTGACATTTAGTTAGTTCAACTTCATGATATTTATTTTTTTTTACGAAAAGCCAAGTTTAACGAACACTTACTAAAAGTTTCTTTAGTAAAATCAATTAAAGATTCTTCCGAGCCGCACAAAAAACACTTTGTAACCATTTTTTATCACAAGTGTCACCGCTGTCGTTCCCTGTCGTATAAATACGACTTCGATGCTGAGCCCTTCATTATTACACGGTATAGTTACCTCGGTTCTCTCTGTCATACATTTCCACTCGCGTTATAAATAAGATCATAAAAATATTTTTTTTAAATAATTAAAAATAGTCTGTCCAGGAGTTCTTTAGGCAACCCATTTTTTAAGTGTTTTCTAGTATCTCGCACGCACTCGACATACCTGTACTCGGCTCAACGTAATGAGACTTCTGTAGGCAACCCATTTTTAAAGTATTTTCTAATATACTAAATTTATTATAAAATATGTTTCATTCTATTATCAGCTCGGTGAAGGTCGACCTAGGTTCGGACCTTAGACTGATTAGATCAGTCACACCTGAGATGTTGAGTAAGTTAGAAGACATTTCTATATCAGATATTTTGTTTTTATATTATTAAGAAATAATCAGTATTACTTATTAGGTTTTTAGTGTAATATAGCAAATTTGTGAAATAAAGTAGTTTTTTTTAATCAATCTGAAAACATTTAAAATATCCGGAACGGTTGAAGAGAGGTGTAGGACACTGTACATAAATTATGTCTACAATTTTCTGGAGAATCCAAAAAATAAATAATATACATGGGCTTGCAATTAAAATAGGAAAGTCACATGACACACCTTATATAATTTTTTTGTCGAAAAAATGCACATTTACAAATACAAATAGACGTGTCCAAGCGTTTTTCCAAGCACGCCCTCCTTTATTAGTTATCGAATTTATTCCATTTGGCTGTACAACACTGTATATGCCGCACACACAGAATAATTATTCGCAATCTAAGCAATTTCATTTTTATCATTAATATTATGAATTATCGTTTAATATTGTCCAAAAACAAGCTTCCAAATTTTGTTAAAAATAATGTTCCTGTCAACATTTCTGCAACCCTACATCCTTTGAATTTCATTACATTCGACCTCATCTTGTAATTCTACAAAACAGAACAACTGTCAACTTGTAAGGTGGATATCAACAATTGTTTGTTCTGATTCCCGACGATTTCATACAGTGGCACTCTCTCCGAGTACCTTTTGATTAAATTTAGTAAGTGATCCCGACGAGAGAGAAACCACTGCGAATTGGGAGAAAGAAGAGACGGTAATCTCCAGTGAAAATCTGTGATATTTGATCGTAGTTTGCCGGCTCACCGCAAAGGCGCAATTCCAATAATTGAATTGCCTTCCAATAGCTGTAATGCGCTAATAATACGTCATAATGTGCGATGGTATCGCTTGATGAGATTGCTTTGTTTCGTATATATATAGAGAGAGAGTCGGTCGTCGTCTTCAACGACGCGACGCTCCTGTCTGATTCTTGCTGTTTGGTTTGGTGGGGCTTTCTTAGCATTTCGTAGCTATCGTAATTTAAAGAACATCGACTTTTCGAGGATAAAAGATAGTATTACACTTTTTATGAGATTTTTATAATGAACTTGGAATACGACATGTATCAGCAGATTAATGAGCCTTGTCTACAGGATTGAAATAAAGTACGGAAACGAAACGTTGCAGTAAAATGTAATCGCGTATCTTATATTCAAATGAATATTGGAAGGAAGTTCTTTAACGCCACCTGTGGTACTATTTCATTGATAGAAATTATCACGTAACGAAAAACCGTTATGCTACCTCCATCGGTTTTCTCTCTGCGAGTATCGAAATTCGAGCAGCAGACAGGCATCGTGCGCGGCAATTGAATCGCCATATTTGTTATTTAAATTCATTGCAGAGTTACAATAGTGAAATCGTACAGTGAGCATAAAAAGTATCTTGTTTTTTTTTTTGTTTTAGTTGGTAATGTGTTTCACATCTAAGAAAAGTTGTTTAAAGTACAAAAATATAAGTTTTAATTGTGTGCAATACGTACAAATATTCACGATTATTCACAATAACATACTGGTAGTCCTCAATAATTGCACATATTGATTTTAAGATGTCAATTTATAATGGCAAAATTTAAATATTTTTGCTTTAAATTAGTGATAGCGAAGTAAATTCATTACCAAAATTTCCAGCATGAAAAGTGAAATATGTAGAATGGAATGGATTTTATTATTGAATTGTATGTTTAACAATAGCATGTACCTTTAGTTAAAGTGTTGTAACTTTTACCAAAAAATATTTTTATACAGGATATGACACAAACTTATCTTTTTTTGAATGGAAACCATAGTTGGCTATGACCTCAAAAAATCGGACATTTTTATAACTTTTCAACGATATAATACTCGAAATAGTTAGTTATTCATAAAAATAACGGAGTTATGGATGCTTTTCTCTCTTATTTTCACTTTTAAAGTAGGTAGCCATGAGAAAGATTGTTTTCACACTTTTGTTTCCTTATTTGAGAAAATTTTTCATTTTGCAATCTACATCAATAAATATAAAGCCATTGACAACGAAGTCAGAATAGACTTTGAAACGTTTGGTATTCCTGCAATATACGTAGTTTTATTGCTATTGTGGTGTTATTCCCCAAAAAAACATAAAAGTAATCAAGAATATGCCACAAACAACGTTTAGAAGACAAATATGTCCAGGTCAAAAATTCCATTGGGACATATGAATCCCACTATTATTTATTTTATTTATGATGTTTTTATTATTTATAACCTACTAATAAAAAATACTAGCCACTAAAATGTCACATATGTTATAAAAAAAATTTACGAAGATATGAAAAATTGGGTCCTAAAGGGTTAATACCTTTCAGTTGATTTTTTTTGTTTTAAGTGAATAAAAGAGAAAGAAAACTTGTTACGTACCTATACGATTTGAAATTTAAATGTACCGATGTAGAATTACAAGACCTTTCAAATCGATATATCAAATATTGGAGTTGCCATTTATAAAAAATTGTCATACAGACCACATTAATGACGTCATGAGCAATCAAATATGAACACATTCGGGCATTATTAAATTAAGGTTGACGTTACCGAGGTTTTTTATCTGAATAGATTACATTTCATAGCGGCACTTCACTTGGTGTTAGCGTATTTTTGTTTTGTATCGCTATATTCGTCCAAATATTTTGATGTATTCGCAAATATTCCAAACGTACCATCCACACATATCGCAAAACACTCAAACATGCCAAATATGTTTGAATTCCAGTAAATGTGACACATGACTCACCGTAAAGATAAATAAACAAAATTAATGAAAAATGTTTTTTATTTATTTTTTACCTACCTCAGTAATCGTAGATGAGTTGCATTTATAGATGGCTCACAGAAAACTATTCATGTATTTGTAAGCAAACCATGTTGGTTTGAATATGCTAGACGTGCCTGCTCCTGATGTTTGATTTCTTAATTTTTGTGTTGTAATCCCTGAACGCAGACATCAAAGATTCCCTCTTTTTCTTTAAATCAGCGATTGTGCATGGTTGTCCAATATTGTTTTAGATATCTGTCCATGCATCATTTATTTTATTTTTATTTTTGTGGCTGGTATGTTTGGGGTCACAAATGCAAGGATGCATTTGGTACAACTCGAGAAACTTCATGATGTTATTTTTCGACCACTTCAATTTGCCACAAATACTACTTTGCCATTAAAAACAACACTAGTTGATCACGATCGAAGCGCCGCGTGCAACTGTATGAACCAAGTGTGGACGGCTAAAGCAAATATTTGGCTTATTTAACTCTAATGTGTATTGAAAACCGACAACTGGACGGTAAGGCGTATTTGCTCTTAGCGGTATTCGACTTATTTGTTCAGATAAAGCAAAAATAGCGAATAACCTCTCCACACATCGCCGTTTTTGGACAAATATAGCAAATATACGAATACGCTACACCAAGTGGAGTACCGCCATCATATTCCCTATATGTAGACTTCAGTAATTACATATAAAGATTTCTGGTTTATTTTACAATCTTTTTTACCAATTTATGTTTCAGCACCGAACTTGTGAATTTACACACGTATTAACGTAATTAAAATCAATAATTCATATATTTAAATTATTTACTGTTAGGTAACTAAGAAGTGGTTTTACAAAGTAGGTAAGCCTTTCAGGTAACCCATGTATAATTATTATCCAGAATAAAAACGCAAAAAATGACAGATTCTGAAAAATATACATAAACGAGATTTGGGGTTCAGATTAACCAGCGCTATTAAATTGCACCAAATGTTGCCACCCCGTATATATTTAATCTAATCCAAATACAGGCAGCAACTAGAACTTCTCGAGAGTTGACGAAGACAAACATTGCCACAGATCCATCGCATCGGGGAGGGAAGAGAACGCAGTATAGCATACACACATATATAATTGATCCGTTGCACAACCCCATGTTACCCCTTAACATATGAGACCAGTCAGAAGAGGGAATGGCTGTCAGAATAAATGCGCTCTTAATTGGATTTGTTTATATGTGCGTGCGTATGTGCTCGCCACGAATATTATTCTGAGTGGATCGTGATTGAATAAACTTGTTTGGGGAAAATTCGAAATTGTTATTTTTCAACACCCGAAAAGGTGCCCGTACTTCTGGTCGGCGGAAAAAAATTTCCCCGTATTTGTGTTACACGTACGACACAACATTTCAATTATGTTCGTAAATTCGCTTTTATTGTTTTTCAATAATTCAGGATGTATTCTCATAGGTTTAGGTGGGAGAATTGAGATTTTTAAATATGGTGAATACGTTTTTTTTTTTTCGTTTAATAGTAAATTCCAAATCTGTATACGAGGAAAAGATATTAATTTATGCTGAACTTACATTCCACACGAGGATGACTCAACATATCGCTGCAATAATGACGTAGGTCACAAATTTTCGACATTGGCACAATCGACTCCAAAAATTACCTAATAGATTCTTCTAAGTGAATCGTAATCGATATAAAAAAATAATGGTCAGGATCGATTACTTTGCCTATTCAACCTATCTTTACATTTACTTAGAACCTGTAACCGCAAATTATGACACGACATGAGAAATCGCGAATGCAAATTTTGAATTCTTTTTATTAAAGAAACAAGAAAAGAGTTTGGCACGTCAGAGGTGTAGCAAATAGTGAATCCATGATCTAGATCTCAGTTGCATAGTGTTACGTGAGAACCCGATAAAAAACTAAGACACCATGAAAGAGAAAGAAAACCCAGTGAACGTATCTGAATTTTTTCTTTAAATAGGATCTGAAAACGAAACAACAACAATGGCTAAGTGCTTATTGGGAAATAACACCACAATTTAAAGAAAATTGCTGTATATTCCAAACGTTTCGGGGTCTAGATCAGACCCCGTTGTCAATGGTTAAGAAACTACGGATTAAAAAGACACAATTCTAAAATGTAAATTAAAATATTTGACAATGTGTATTATTTGATTTCTGACCTAACTAACTGTGGTGTTATTTCCCAAGGAGCACTTAGACATTAAAAAATATGCCACAAGTATCATTCAGAAAACAACAACAATGGCTTCGAAATAATCCTACAGAATTGGGTTTATTAAAAAGAATTTGCATACAAAATTTTTAAGAAAAGTGCACCATAAGAGTATACAAAGTTCGAGTAAATAATGAAATAAAATAATTTGATTGAAGTAAACTACAAGAACAAGCCGTACCAAACAGTTTCTGAAGGCCTGCCAAGTTATTTGTCTAAAAAATCTACCACTGCAAAAATACTTGTTATCTTGAACAACATAACCATAAGGGCCATACTAGAATCATTTAAGGATTATGAAAGATCTCAGGAAAATAATAATGTAAGTGACATATTAAAGTTCTAAAAAACTATAAATTGTATATGTAAACACTATAATTTGAATCAAGAAGAAGACAACATTCTTTTTGATATTTAAAAATCACTGATTACATGCGCGAAATTGAAGCTTCTGTGTGCATACGAGGGCTGCCTTTTATATTTCGGGATTAGAGAACAAAAACAAATATTAATCATCGAAAATGCTTTATTGTTTTTCAAAATATTCCCCATGAAGATCTATACCCTTTTGCATGCGTTTGAACCAATTATCGAAGCACTTTTTCCACTCTGATTGAGGTATCTCCAAAACATGCATTTTGAACGCAACAACCGCTTCTTCAGGTGTCGAAAAACGTTGACCTCTCAGTTTGTTTATAATGAATAAAAAGAAGTCATTTGGTGACAAGTCAGAACTATACTGCGGATGAATCATCAAATCGATGTTTTGAGTGGTCAAAAATGCAGTTGTTTGAGCCAATGTGTGAGAGCTCGCATTGTCGTGGTGAAAAGTGATCCGTCTTCGGCGGTTGGTTTTCCTCATTTCTTGGAAGACAACTGACAAACAAATGGTTGTGTACCACTCAGAATTGACTATTCTGCGTTGTGCTAGTGGTAAGGTTGCGATATGTCCAGTTTTTCCGTAAAAACAGGCGATCATTTGCTTGGAAGGGTTTCGTGCGCGAACAACTTTTGTCGGATTCGGCTCATCTTGAAACACCCATACAGTCGACTGCTGTTTACTTTCGGGCTCATACGCGTAAATCCACGATTCATCACCTGTCACTATGTCATAAACGTGTTTTGAAGCACCGCGATCGTATTTGTTCAGCTTTTCTTTCGACCAAGCGACATGAGCCTGTTTTTGACCGATTAACAAATTGTGTCGGATCCAACGCGAACAAATTTTTTGACATTCAAATGTTTATGCAATATTGAATGCATACTGGTCCCACTAATGTGTAAGGTTGACTCAATCTCACGATAGGTCACATGACGATCTTGCAATATCAGTTCGCGCACAGCATTAATGGTTTCCGGAACAACAACTGTTTTTGGACGACCTTCACGAAATTCGTCTTGGAGTGAGCTACGATAAATTCACCATACCATCGATAAACAGTGGTCCTTGATGGAGTTTCATAGCCAAAAATTAAATTAAGTTCACCATGCACTCTTGCTGACTTAATCCACGTCGAAAGTTGTAAAAAATAATCGCACGAAAATGTTCACGATTTAATTCCATTTTTTGACCGAGATGAATCCTTTAAGTTACTGTAAACAACACATAACGCTCGTATGTCAAAACGTTCTGAGTACGTATAACCTCAAAAATGTCAAACTTTACGATAGAGCTGTCAGTTGTCAGATTGCAACACTAGGGTTGTCCAATCCCGAAATATAAAAGATAGCCCTCGTATTTTTTCCCGTTTTTAAATGCGACTGGTAAATTATTTTTGTTGTGGGTATTATGAATAAAACTTATCATCATTTAGGTTATATCATATGTATTTATACCAAGTGTCCCAGATAAAAGTCACTACATGGGAATTTCCGAAACGGCGTGAAATACAGTGTGGCTTAAATGACAAAATAGTCGCGCTATTCCAAGCCCAATCATGTGCTGCATCGAAATTAAAAATATCTACAAGGGTTTTCAACATATCAAAAAACAAAAATTGTGGGTTTCGAATTTTCTTAACAAAATTGATAAAATTTGACAGTTTTGTGTTAGCCAATACGGCCAATCGATTGACGTTAACGATTTTTTTCTAGACCTTCTAGATTTTTTGCAATCATAGACAACTTTGTTATTTCTTATAGTCACCATTTTGAAATTATACATAATCGAATAGCATATAAAAAGAACTATGTATAATATCTTTGGATGACAGAAATTGTAAATTATCTTAAAAAATATAATTTTAAGTAATCTAGTTTTTTTAGCATTTTTTCCATTAAATTAAAATGGAAAGTTATTCAAATTGGGAAAAAAAGGATATGTATGATTGTTTCATTGTTTGCCACAGGAACGTTGAATGACCTCAAGATATCCCGAAACACCGCAAGCAGGTTTGTTGATCTTGAGAATGCTTAGAAATAATTTATTTTCTTTTAAAAAACCTAACCGAAATAGAGTGTGTAATGAATATATCGAATATCTTGTTGTTGTGGTTGTGTTATTGACAATCCTCGTACCTACCTTCTTAAAAAGTACCTACAAGTATCGTCTATATGTAGAACATATTAGTAAAGGACTTCAAGTTGGTTACTTATTAAAAAGGGCAAGATTGTTTTGCAATTGGTTCTTAGAAAAATGCCAAGAAAATCCTTAATTTCCGCCTAACGTTCTGTGGTCTGATGAAAGCAGATTTACAAATGGTGGAGCACTTAGACTTAAATCGTCAGGTGCGCCATCAAGTGACTAGGGATCATAAACGGACACGTTCTGGTTTACATTTTTATGACAATTTGACTGCTCCTATAACACAATTAAGTCGACCGAACTATAGAAAAATGTATTTACAATAATGGTGTAATTTTCCATCAATTAATTTAATTTCATTTAATTCAAGGCTTTGTCATCGATTTTTACTTTTTTAGGGTTCCGTATATACAATATACGGATACCCTTATAATATCACTCCGGATTTCTGCCTCTGTCACATCACAGCAATTTTCTCCTAAACTACTGGACGGAAGAGGTTGAAATTTGGTATCAATGTATACTTTGGTGACCCGATCAGGAGCACATAGCGTAAAAGATAAAAATTTGATTTTAGGGGTACTTCTGGGGGAAAAACTAAAAAAATCGACCGTCCCCCCTGATCCCCGAAACTACTGAGCCTAAAATTTTGAAAAAAAAAGGAAATATAGAACATTGCCCGAACTTTACAGGAAAAAGAAGGCGAAACCATTAATATTAATTTTGGGAGGCAAATTATAGAATTAAATATAAAAAAAATTCAAACGCATCATGTAATATATCAAATGAAAGGTCTCATTCAGAGGGACACAAACATATTTTTTTCATATTTAAAAAAAATTATTTAAAAAGATATTAACGAAAATATACGAAAAAATTACACATCCCCCCTCCTTATCTCAGAAACTATAAAACGTAAAGTTTTGAAAAAAATTAGAGGTATAGCTCCTGACCTGAAGTTTACTGGAAAAATAAGGAGAAACCGCTACTTTTAATTTTGGGGGGCAAATTACAGAATTAAATGGAAAATATTAAATTAAAATTGTTCCTAACCCATCATGTTATATATCAAATGAAAGAGTTCATTACGACGAAAACAAATATATTATTTTCATATTTTTAAAATAAATTAATTAAAAGATATTAACAAAAATATAAAATTTATTTATCCACCCCCCCCCTTATCAGCGAAACCATAAGCTGAGAATTTTGAAAAAAATGGAAATATAGCCCCTCACCTGAACTTTACTGGAAAAATAAGGAGAAACCCCTAATATTCATTGGGGGGGGGGCAAATTATAGAATTAAATGGAAAATAAAAAGTTATAATTGTTTCTAACGGGTCATGTAATATATCAAATCACAGAGCTCATTATGACGAATACATATACATATTTTTTAAATGAATATTTTGAAATATATTGAAAAAATATTTAAAAAAAAATACCCATTCCCCCATTATTCCCCAAATTATAAGACCTAATTTTTTTTGTTTATAGGAAAAATATGAAAAAGTCCCTAATTCTATTGTTTGGCCCCCAAATAACAGAATTATACAGAATATAAATTATTAGAAAACCCCCATAGTAATTTTATGGACAAATTATACAATTAAATGGAAAATAAAGATTCAATTTTCAAACGCATCATGTAATATATCAGATAAAAGGCTCATTGTGTGAATTACAAATATACCATATTTTTAAATAATTTGTTTAAAAGATATTAACAAAAATATTAGACATCGACTTAATTCCCACGTTAGAAACTACACTATTTAAATTTTGAAACATATGTTTTATTTGTATTTTAAATAATTTGAATAACAGATTTAATAATTTATAATTTAAAACTTGACCTATTTTGCCCTTTATCTTCCAATCTACAGAGCCTCAAAACTCAGACAGTAGATTATAAAAAACTTCTTTGAAAGTTTATTAGTAAAATAAAACTCTAATGTTAATTTTTGGGGGCCAAATTAGAACATTAAATACATATGTATTCTGATAAAAATCAAGCGAATCCTGAAGCAGATAAAATAAAAAGTCTATGTGTGGAAAATCAAAGTGTATATTTTTTATAAATTTAAAACGCTTCCTTTAAAAGATATAAGGGTAAATATAAGAAAATGCACTCATTCCCTGCTTGTCTGAAACTGGAATATTAGATTCTTGAAGGTGGTACGGAACCCTAAGTATGCAAGTCCAACTCGCACTTGATCAAATTATTCTTTTGTTAATTGTTAACTTTCGTATCTTAAACAAAAGAGTACTTTTATTTGCTTATTTTTGTGAAAATTTTCAGAAAACACAACTTCGAGATCTTGTTTCAAAACCACCTACGTTGTCTTCTAAAAAAATTCATTTACAAGATGACAATAATATTACAATTTTTGTTTTTTTCTCGATATTTTGAAAACTATAAATATTTTTGATGTGAATACAGCACCTGATTGGGCTTGGAATAGCGCAACTTTTTTCTCATTTAAGCCAACCTGTATCTCTTGCCATTTTGGAGATCCCCGTGTAGTTGCTTTTGGCATTTGGAATAACAAAATAAGAAAGTTACCCATTAATTTAGTAGTTAAAATTTCTTTAATATTAGTTCATAACGCAATTATACAATTGTGCAACTAATGAGTTGAAAGTTTTTTATTGCAAATATTTATTTAACAGCTAATTATTAGAAAATATTTTAATGTGATTTTCAATTTACTTATCAGAAAAAAACCGACAATAATGAATTTGAAACGTAAAGTTGAAAAAATTAAAGGAACACGGTATCTATTAACAGCACAGTTATTCACGGCATGAAAAAATATATAAAGAAATGTTATCTACTAGCACAAGCTAACATTAATACAATCTAAGAGAAGTTACTTTATTACTAAACAAAACCACTCTAGGAAACTCTTTATCTTTGAAAATAAGTATAACCACCTCATTTCTCCAGTGAGTGTTTGTATTTAAATGCATCTAATTAAAAGATAACTGGATATAACGATGGGTTAATGGAGTTTTTAGTAATAACAAGTCTATTTCGAATTATAAAGGCTGAAACCGTTTGAATAATGATGCCAGTATTATATATATACTCGTACGTTTCTAAGACGTCAATTAATGGAATCCATTAAAATTTTTATACATAATGTGATATCTATTTGTTTACGTATACAGATTAATCTATTAATTAAAAGCTTACTCCTAATTAGGCCTCGTTAATCTCGCCTATACAAATTTTGTTATGATCACAAATTATAAATAGTAGTAACTTTTGTGTAAAATAACTAGTTATTAATTATTGTTTACTAGCTTTGCCTGTGACTTCATCTGTGAATAAATTAAGAGGGTAAAAGAGTCGCAAGTTAAACGGGTCTCCTGTAATGTTCAAACAGCAGAAAAAAATCAAATATCATTTGGTTTGACTGCAGATCTCGAATATATATTTGGATAGAAACTGGGGAACTTGGTTCTTTATATTTTAGTTTGTAATTTTGTCATCTAACCAACGCGAGACTCTTTTCAATATACTTCGGAAAGGTAGAATAGAAGATGAACAACTTTGTTTTGCCTTGAAATTGGAGACGAACCTGTTGTGTTCTATAAAGACCACGATTTAGGTCACCACCACTTGGTATAGCCTCCCGCCACAGACAATCCAGCAGGATAATCCAACTAGTATTATTAGAAACGACACTGCATATTAATCCATTTAAGGTTTCTTTTCGGTTTTCTTTGGCAACAGGACTGCCTGAATGTTGGGTAAGACCCCACCCTGTGCAATTGTTACGCCAGACAACAATTTATTCAATTCTTCGTCGTTTCTGATGGCGAGTTGTAAATGTCTCGGAATAATACGAGTCTTCTTGTTATCACGTGCAGCATTACCGGCCAACTCCAAAACTTCAGCAGCCAAATACTCCTTAACAGGATAAATATACTGGTGCACCGGCGCCGACGCGTTCGGCATAATTCCCTTTCCTTAATAAACGATGAATACGGCCTACCGGAAACTGTAAACCGGCACGGCTGGATCGCGAGTTTGGCTTTCCTTTAACTTCACCACCTTTTCCACGGCCAGACATATTGCTTGGTTAAGAATTAGACAAAAAAAACTAGACAATACGATAATGGAGACAAGTCACTGCTTCGAGTGTGCGATTCGATATACAGTACAGTGGAGCTATAGAAATGACATTAAATCAAACTTGAAAATATCAGACACAGTAGATACTTAAGTAGTTTCTAAATGAAGAAGACATATAGACAGATCAAGTTTCGCAAATCATTTACTCACGGATAATGGTACACACAAAATGGACTGGAATAAGACAAAAATACTTCTTAAAGGAGAACATACCAAAAAAAGAAAAATCAAAGAAATTGTCTGCATGTTGTTGAATAGTGGAGAAACTGGGACACCCTCTGTAGAGATACCGGTTGCATGGCAACAGCTCCTGACGAATGAACATCAAAAAGGAAACTTCAAAGTCAATTAATCAGTCAATTGACATTGACAAAAAAAAGTTAAGCGACGAATATTGTGCAAAACATTCAAACAAACATTGTTCGACAACGATTCCTGATAAGAAATCGAAACGTCACAAAAAACCAGATTAGTACAACACAAAATGCATTCCAACATATTATACTGGAATACTAGTTCACAAATCTGTAGACCCACTTTCTCACAGTCGATCCTGCGGGAGAGTTTTTTTTATAAGAGGGCAACTAGTGTTCCGGGCAGTTTCCACAAACTGCCCTTAGATACTACACCTTAATATTCAAGTACTTAACTTGTCTGTATTTTTCAGAAACCATTGCGAGGAGAGAAAATCCCAGATGAACATTCAAAACAGTAGATACTATCATAACAAAAATGTATTAACATTAGCGGTCTCAAAAGGCTATCATAGAAACCCCGAGTTGCTCAAAAAATGCTAAAGATAAGGGTAAAGATAGCAAAAAATACAAAAAAAATAAGAAATATACTAAATAGAAATGATTTTAAGACATTTGCGTTGAAATAGAAGACACCTGTACAAAAAGAACAGTTCGTGGAAAAAAGACAACAAAGTGTTCTAGTAAACCGCAAGAAGACCATGCTTACACAAGAAACAAATATTGGAAGAAGTTATAGATTCAACACAAATTTCAAGAAAATCGGTATGCTGTTTCATCCAGCGGCCTAGGAGAAATATACAACAGATTCTACAGAACTTATCACCTATGAAAATCTAATTCTACTAGAACAATAGCTAATAGTAAACCCAAAAAAAATAAGGATGATTTATTACTTTTAGGAGATGGGGCACTTTTACAGTGTACTGTATTAGCAAAAGAAAAGTATTAGTCATTGAAGATAAATCGGTAGTTGTTGAAAGCCCTAAATCTCCAGATGTAACTCATCTAGATTTTTACGGGATGTATTTAACACGTTAAGTAGAGAAACTAAATTGAGTTATTGTGCTGAACTATAACAACACATTTGGACAAAAATGTGAAACCCTATGTTATAACGAAGGTTTATCAACTGTTTGTACAATAATTATGTTTTACACTATATGGAATGCAACTGGTCTGGCTTGATAAAGGATTTCTCCTTAAAAACTCCAAAACTGTGACATAGAAAGCAGATAACGAAATGATTGCAGACAGAACCATATTACAAAAGAGAAAGGACTAGTATGAGGCAGATTGCAAAGAAATAACGTATGCGCTAATAAGAGCTAATGGAAAGGCTGTGGAACCTTTGGTGTGTCACAAATGTAAAAACACAGTTTTGCACCCTAACACCAAACCTTTATTTTAAACACTCAACGCCGTTTCAACAACTCTAAGTTGTCATCTTCAAGGAGTAAACCAAACCAAAACGAGTTTAGTTTACTCCTTGAAGATGACAACTTAGAGTTGTTGAAACGGCGTTGAGTGTTTAAAATAAAAGTTTGGTGGAAAACTGTATTTTTAGAAAAATAAGAGCTAGACAAATACTACCGGCGAATAACGAATAAGACAATTTCGACAGTTATAGAATAACAAGAATAGAGATAAAGAAAATTTATAGGAATAAGAAACGGGTAGTTAAAAAAATAAGGTTTAGGGAAATAAAAGAAAAGTTTCAGAACAAAGAAATCAGAGCTTTCTACCAACAAGTTAAAAACGTTAAGAAAGGATACCACAAGTTCAAAAAAGATGAGAAAGGAGAAACGTGGAAAATAATGGAAAGGTGGAAGACTTATTTTAATAAATTACTTAACAACGAAGCAGACAGACAAGAGGTGACACATCAACATACTGAGGAAAGTGGCCAAGAAAGAGGGAATAAAACAAACGATTAAGAAGCCAATAAAAAAACAAAAGTCCAGGAGGAACAGGAATAAGAGCAGAAATGTTAATGTTAAATGGATACATGGGCTTATTCTAGAAAACATGAGAAACAGTAAACTTCCAGGATTCCACTAAAGCAAACATACGTTCTATACACAAGAAAGAAGACAAACTGGAATGTGCAAGTCTACTGGCGACACGCTACAAGATACTGGCGCAATGCATTACAGACAGTCTAGGAGAATACACAGAAGGAGAAATAGGCGAGTATCAGTCCAGCTTCAGATACAATTGAACTTGAGAGACGAAATTTTCACACTAAACGCAATTCGAAGTAGCTGCTACAAATACAACAACGTTTGGCACATCCTTTTTGTGAATTTTAGACTCGCTTATGTCCAAATCAAGCAAAATCAGAGGTATACTGCGATGAGGGAACCCCGAATACGAAGGTATATAATTAGCCTTCAACCAAAGACGATGGAACAAATAACAAACGAGATAGCATGCCCGGGCCAAAAGTCAGATACTTACGAAGTGGAGCAGGAAAAGAGAAAAGTAGATCCTTACAATTCTGTTCAACTTGGTACTGGAAACAACTTTCAGAAGAAGTTACGTTAAAATAAAAGGGACAATATTCAAGAACGAACATCAATGCCTAGGGTTTGCGGATGACGTAAATATAAAAAATTAAAAAGCTTAAAGGGTAATAGGAAGAATAGAGGTTATACAGAAACGTAATTAGAACGACAGTAACACATGGAAGTGAAACAGAGGTTCTCTTAATAAAACACAAGAAGAATATGTTAAGGAGCATTTCCTGAGGCATAGGAATGGAAAATGGATGGAGCAGAAGAAAAAATAAAGAACTGGAGAACATATATTCCTAACCCAAAAGATGTTTGTAAGAACCCAGAGACTCAGATGAATAGGCAAGTAGAGGGGAAGAAGACAGAGAGGATGCCAAAAATAATAAATAGGAATAGGGCGTGAGAGGCCAATGTTTTTCAATAGAAATGAATGGACGCATTTACTTAAAGAATCTGTGGACATATTGCAAAGTAAATAAATCTAAAAATTACTTACATCAGATGAGATTACACGCCATAGGCCTTTAAGTCCTGTTGTGGGTTATAAATAAACTAAATAAAAGGTGTGTATTTAAAGATGTAAAATAAATAAAAAACATCTTACAAGTTTAAAATTTAATTTACAAAAAAAATACAAAAGTATTAAGAAATAATAGTTACTGACAACAATATGACAAATTGAACATGTTAATATAACATAACTGTTTCAATGATGAGCTATTAGCTTTTTATTACGTGCCCTTATATAAAAACCATTCCAATTAGCTATTTGTTTTCCCCTGCTTGAAGCAGCACTATGCTATTAATAAAAAAAACTTTATTTCGAACAATTTCGTCTTGATTACCACCAGCACGTTTGAAAATGCTGATGGTACGTTCATAAAGGTAAAAAATTCCCATGACATGATGTTAATAAGATCCCATATTAAGAAGTTGTACGAGTGACAACAATTTAATAAATTACTGCAATAAATATTATTATTCCCTCAATTAAATGTCTAATTAGTTCAACGGTAGAAAGCAGATAATTTACAGTTAAATAAATTCTTATATATCAGAATCAGAACTGTTTATATTGTACAAGATTCTTCAAACAAAGTGGTACATAAGGAGTTTTGGGGAGATTCGAAAACTTGGTTTTGAGACTTATATAAATGCTCTTTTGATCTCAAATAATTGCAACTGTCGGACAATTCCAGTTATATCGCAAGTTTTTTTTTTGTGAAAGTTAATAAAGGTATAGAATGCCGAAACACGGGTCGTTTTGTCAAAATAAAGTATTAATCTCGAATTGTATTTTTTGTGTTTTTCATATCGGAAGTTGACTGAAACTTTTTTATTTTAAATTTTAAATGAAATGGCATATTTTATGTCAAAGTTTCATAGTCAGGGGGTAATTAAATGTATAGGAAAAATCTGCATGCAATCAAAGGTGAATATAGAACATAATCCAGCCGCGTATGTGTTTAATAGCTTTATTCGTGGAACACAATTCTGAACCAATTCGTTATGAATTCAGTTCTACTCAAGAGCGCATGCCTGATTCCGAACTAGTAAAAGATACTTGTGTATCGCGAATGCCATTGCAACTAATTCAGTACCCTAGAAATTTCATATACCTACTCTTTCATGCTGTCAAATTATATAAATACGTGTGTGTCAATTAAATGAGTCAGTCTACATTCTGCTACTGCTATTTATGATAGACGTTTGAATATTCTGACAGGGCGAAACGATTTGCTTCCACACTTTCACGACTAATCCGAAAATGAAACTGATGATTATTAAATTGTGGCACAATATGTTTAAAATAATAATTTCCAAAAAGTTCTTCCAAAACCCCATCACTTGAAATTAAGTCGTCCATGTCAACAAATATTCTAAATAATTTTAAAGTCCAAACCTAAATACAATAAGCAATAAGTAAATTTCCCGATGTAGGCAACACAAAATAACAATTTACTAATGTTGAGTAAAAATTATTCAAACGCGCATGTCAGAACGAGGAATCCTAGGTATAATTCAAGAACTGATAATCTGGTTACGAATCAATAATGAATCGAATTTTCCTTCACCGCGAACACAGAATTTTTATTGTCAGTTCAGTAATTTCTGTACCGCGAATGCTTTTATTGGAACTGCGCAAACGATCACTAATGAATCGATAACGAATTGTTACCGCGAATAAAGCTAATATGTTTCCTTGTATCAAGTGACTCATTGTATCAAGTGACTCATTACTCATCATTGTAGAACATTACTCGAATGGTATTCTTTTAAATTGCTGAACATATGTGAGTTATCTAGGCAGTGAGGTTTCATGTAGACGCGTAACATTTTTACTGGGGACACTGACCTTCACATGACACCCATGTAATTGAGAATTTAATGACAATTTTATTTTATAATGTGCATTCACAGTCATACATCATAAAAACATCTTGGCGATTAAAAGAGCTTACACGAACAAACTTAATAAAACGATTTCGTTTGACAAAATAGTCTGATTTAGACTTACAGTTTATTAATTCTTTTTTTAATACTCTTTTTTTTCAAACCTTTTACATAATCTATATGTTATTTTATAATTTACAAGCGAATTTTGAAAGCAAATTCGAAATATAGAAAAATATATAATAATTATGATTTACCCACATTTAAGAAATCTGAAAGGTGATACAGAACCCTCAGTCCAGCTGACATTGACCAAATTGTTCTGAACAATAGAAAAATCTGGATGACTAGATTAAGGTTATCCATAAATTATGCCACACATTAGGGGGTAAAGAGATTAGAAGCGGTAGTAATCAATAATTTTGGAAGGTGGAGGATCGCGCCTTTTCAACATAATTTTGAATATTTATTTTTGATTTCACATTCATAATTTTTTTTCAATTTGACGTTAACGATTTTGATGGGTGGGGGAGGAGGCATGACGCGATGCCCCCTGACCGCCCTTGAACCACCACTGAAAGGTGGAAATATTAGATTTATATGAAAATTAGTAACGGGATCCGAAGAATTTTAGATTTGGGAATGTCAGAATGTCAAATCTTTTAAAAGTATATTGTTTGATCTACGGAATAGTTAGATACTATTATATATTACTATTACAGCCAGTAATAAAAGATATTATATAACTAACTATATCTATTCAAGTTGGGTAATATATTTAGGATACAAGTTTTGTGGAGTGACGGCATTCAGCAGTGAAGGATTCAATCAAAATATGAAAAAAAAGGACCAGGTGTCTAGAACTCATAAAACCAGTGTGACAAATTTTCATTTTGGTAAATTTTGTTTATGAAAAATACTGTCATGTTACCAACAAACAGGTATTTAACTACAGAACTACACATGTCACCTTGATTCTTTAAACATAAAAATAACTTATCGTTTATTCACTGATTCATAAAATTCCAATAATTTCATTGAATAATTGCGAAAACATTCATGATTATAAAATTACTTTTTATTTAATTTTTCAAAGTAACGTGTTATATTAATGGAAAACGCAAACGTAAATTTTTGCATTTGTTTGATTTTAATCTAGTTTAATTAATATGTCTTAAAAATAAAACTCCGTGTATAAGGACAGTTTTGTGAACTAATATGATGAAAAACAAGTAATGTATATTTAATCGAGAAATGAATATCGGCATCTAGGAGTTTCATGGAAAACTAGATCACAGAAATCTCAAATAATGAGTTGTACTATGGGTAATCTTCAAGGTTTTACAGTCCATTGAACGCAAGACTATATACTGTTTCTAGCTGAGAACATTCATCAGTTGCACTTCCCTTAGCTGACCGAAATTTCCAATAATTATTATTTATGTATTTGGTACATATAACTCAATTTAAGATATTATCCGAAAATAAAGAGTTCACAGAGGCCCAAATCGGGCATTGTACTGTGCGTAACGCCGTTTTCCTGTAGTTCCTAAGATTCAAATCACACGAACGAATTCGTGGGTTAATTAAAACCTGCCAAAACAACTACGATATCAACTTTTCGAGATTTTAAAATCCATTGTAAGCAAGACCATCATTGTTTCTAGTCGAAAGAGTATGAGTTTTAGTTGGCCTACTTTTTACTATCTACCAATTTAGATTTAAAAATAAATAAATTAGATTAATAATAATTGAAGATAGAAAACCAGCTCTTACAATTTTTGGAACTAAATTCCTTAACAAGGATAAGGTATGAGTTGAAATGAATGTATAACCTCAATACTGAAAGATTGCAATGTTCTCTAAAACTTGTTTGTTATTTCATTTAGTTTTAAATTATAGGTAATACAAACTTAGAAAGGTAAGGTAAGGTAATAAAATTCTATAACTTATTACACGAATTTATTGTTCAGTGTGATTGAAGACTGGAACTGGAAGTTTGGTCTAGTTCGAAGTCAATGACTCAATCTGCCTACTCCTCAAGTCCCACTAAAACGCTATCAAACGAGTTTCAGAGTCTAGATCGAACTCGGGGTCTCGATCTGTCTACACCCCAAGTCTCACTAGATAGATAGAACTGATTGAAAGACACCAAAAACGGAAAATAACTTCACGTATTATATCGCTATGTGAGCTTCCTTGCAACTGGGTGTCCACGACCCCTCTGGATTCTTTTTCAGCACAAATTATATGAATCTTTAATTTTAACTAGTCGCTCAGTGGTCAAAATTCGACCCTATTTCATAAAATTGTAAAAAGTACATTTGTCTGAGAAACAGAGTTGTGGAGAAATCGGAGAAGTAGATGAAATGACCAAAACTGTTCACTCATATTGACAAATCTATTGCAATAAAAACAAAATGTAATCGAATATCAGTATTCGAAATATTTTTAACAAATGAATGACCCTCCAAGTTTGTGGCTGGAACCGCTCCTGGCAAAATATTTGATATAATAATTGGAAGATTGTTCTTTGCAACCTAAAAGTTTTCGTCATTTGCTGTTTCAGTTCAGGAATATTAAAGAAAAGAGAGGACCAACAACCCTAGTAGAACTTAAATATTTAATACATTCTCTATTGCCCGCTGTCTGACAATTTTTTACACAACACCTTCCGGAAGGTTGTGATAATAATATATTAATCAAATAATTAAATTCACATTAAAAACAGAATATTTAATATGATAGTTACTGCAACGCATCCGAAAAATCAATACTGCTCTACTACATTGACTATTTTACCACTAAACACTAACAACGTTTGTATGCCACTTCCAGATGTACATGCCCTAAGAATATATCTAACGATCGCTTCCTCTATATATAATTACTCAATGTTTTGAGTTTTGACTGTCTGGCGGCGGCGGCATTGTCAGTTGTTTGGCGTTGACAGTATGGACGTAAATAATGAATTTTTATTATATTTTATTTAATAAATGAACCAATATTATAAATTAATATTAGCATTCTGCACTGAAGGTCGTCAGTAGCTACTTAACAAAACAAAAATGAAGTAAATCGGTTGAGAGACAGAGGCAAAAATGGTACCTAATCGTTTTGTTTTTGCCTATTTATGTATAGATTTACATTTTGTTTTCGTTTCAAACTCTACGACAGCTAATAAGGAAACAAAAAAAATTCACAGTTTGGGTTAACACACATATGAGGTTCATTTACATATATCGGTATATCACAATAACCAATAATTGTCACTATTATGAATAACTATACATAATTTCTTTAAACACAGAAAGAGAGATTTTAATATTGTATTTAATCCAAAAAAAATTAATTCAACAACTGTTTGGTATTTACCCGGCTTATAAGTTGTGGATTATAAGAATTCATTTTAAGAGAATAAATTTCTAGTTTAATATCATTCAAGAAAATCTCACGCGGAAGTTTGGAATTTGAATGAATCCGATTAATATAGTGGACTCATTACAATAAATTTTAATATCATACATTTCTTGGGGATTAGGACCAGCATGTTTTAAAAATCACATGCATACGTTCAACAACCTGAAGGTTAGTGGTCGTAATAAATATAAGGTGTTTACATAATCCATTACCTTAATTCACATATAGTTAACATCATTATAAGAACCAAGTATCATACATTTTCATATCCGACAAGTTTGGATACGTAATTCGATTATGAAACACGTGACTGTTGATGCGACTTCCGAAGACCGGTGAGGTTAAATACATCAAATTATGTTAAATGCCAACCACTTACAGAGATCAACAACGTTAATTCTACACACATTAGGTTTCTTTGGAAACAATCATGAAAGCATACAACGTATCCATTGCAGATTTATTACTCCTCTACATATACTGATGAATAGGTTCTAACAAGTTTTAAAAACATTGTTAATAACACTAGAATGTGATAACAACAAAAATTTAAATTAATAAAAGCATTCCAACATTAAATATTGTTCGCTGTAGTTATGAAAGAATTGGTGATATGGGGACTAGATATATTCAACTTAAAACATTACCAAAAAAGGAACGTTTTGAAGCTTATGGACAATTTTTAAGAGTCCTCTTAAATACTGAATATCCAAGTTTAAAAGTAATGAAGTAAAATGAACAAAACAAACTTTGTCAGTTTATCACTTGGATAGTGCACATATTTTAAAGATTTATTTAAAAATAATTTTTATCAGAATACATATGTATTTAATTTTCTAATTTGGCCCCCAAAAATTAACATTATAGTTTTATTTTACTAATAAATTTTCAGAGAAGCGTTTTATAATCTACTATCTGAGTTTTGAGGCTCAGTAGATTGGAAGATAAAGGGCAAAATAGGTCAAAATTTGTATTTTCCAATTAATTGTATAATTTGTCCCTAAAATTAATATGGGGGTTTTCTAATAACTTTTCTTATAAATTTCAAGTGCGCCCCAGTAGTACTAATTAATTTCAAAATTTTAAGTAGTATGGTTTCGGAAATAAAGCGAGAAATGAAAATTTTTTATATCTTTATGTTAATATCTTGTAAACAATTAATTTTAAAAATATGAAAAATATGTATTTGTATTTCTCATAATAAGCCCTTTCATTTGATGTATTGCATGATGCGTTACAAAAATATTTTTTTTATTTTCCGTTTAATTGTATAATTTGGCCCCCAATATTAATATTAGGGATTACTTCATATTTTTCCTGTAAACAAAAAAAGATAGGTCTTATAGTTTGGGAAATAACGGGCAATTTTTTTTAAATATTTTTTTAAATATATTTTAAAATATTCATTTTAAAAAAATTAAAAAAATATATTGTATTCGTCATAATGAGCCCTGTGATTTGATATATTACATGATCCGTTAGCAACAATTATACAAAACTTTTTTATTCATTTTTAGGGTTCCGTATATACAATATACGGATACCCTTATAATATCACTCCGGATTTCTGCCTCTGTCACATCACAGCAATTTTCTCCCAAACTATTGGACGGAAGAGGTTGAAACTTGGTATCAATATGTAGTTTGGTGACCCGATCAGGAGTATATATTGCAAAAAAGAAGAAATTTTGATTTTAGGGGAAAGTAAAAAAATCGACTGTCCCCCCCTGATCTCCGCAACTACTGAGCCTAAAATTTTGAAAAAAAATAGGAAATATAGACCGTTGCGCGAACTTTACAGGAAAAATAAGAAGAAACCATTAATAATAATTTGGGGGGGGGGCAAATTATAGAATTAAATGAAAATTTAAAAATAAAAAAATTTTCATACGCATCATGTAATTTATCAAATGAAAGGTCTCATCCTGAAGAATACAAATATATTTTTTTCATATTTAAAAAAAATAATTAAAAAGATATTAACGAAAATATACTAAAATTTACCCGTCCTCCCCTTACCTCCGGAACTATAAAACGTAAAGAAGTAAAGAATTGAAAAAAATTAGAGGTATAGGGTCTGACCTAAAGTTTACTGGAAAAATAAGGAGAAACCTCTGCTTTTAATTTTGGGGGGCATATTACAGAATTAAATAGAAAATATAAAATTAAAATTGTTTCTAACCCGTTATGTTACATATCAAATGAAAGGGCTCATTATGATATTATATTTTTAAAATAAATTAATTAAAAGATATTAACAAATACATAAAAAAATTACCCATTCCCCCCCCATTATCTCCGAAACCATAAGCTGTAAAATTAAAAAAAAAATACAGGTATAGCGCCTCACCTGAACTTTACTGGAAAAATAAGGAGAAACCCCTAATATTCATTTTGGGCGGCAAATTATAGAATTAAATGGAAAATAAAAAATTATAATTGTTTCTAATGGATCAAGTAATATATCAAATAAAAGGGCTCATTATGACGAATACTAATATATTTTTTTATTTTTTTTAATAAATATTTTAAAAATATATTTAAAAAAATATTTGAAAAATTACCCATTCCCCCCTTTATTCCCCAAACTATAAGAACTAAATTGTTTTGTTTACAGAAAAAATAATATTGGGGACTAAATTATAGAATTAAAGGGAAAATAAAAAAATATTTTTAACGCATCATGCAATACATCAAATAAAAGGGTTTATTATCAGGAATACAAATACATATTTCTCGTATTTTTAAAATTAATTGTTTACAAGATATTAACATAAAGATATAAAAAAATTCTTATTTGTCGCTTTATTTCCGAAACTATACTACCTAATTAAGGGTACTGGTGCTCACTTAAAATTTATAAGAAAAATTATTAGAAAACCCCCATAGTCATTTTAGGGACAAATTATCCAATTAAGTGGAAAATAAAAATTCAATTTTCAAAAGCCTCATTATGTGAATTACAAATATATCATATTTTTTAAATCATTTGTTTAAAAGAACAAATATATCAAACATCGACTTAATTCCCACTTTAGAAACTACACTATTTAAATTTTGAAATATATATTTGATTTGTATTTTTAAATAATTTGAATAATATATTTATAATTTAAAACTTGACCTATTTTGACCTATATCTTCCAATCAACAGAGCCTCAAAATTGAGACAGTAGATTATAAAAGGCTTCCTTGAAAGTTTATTAGTAAAATAAAACTCTAATGTTCATTTTTGGGGGCCAAATTAGAAAATTAAATACATATGTATTCTTATAAAAATCAAGCGAATCCTGAAGCAGATAAAATAAAAAGTCTATGTATGGAAAATCAAAATGTAATTTTTTTATAAATTCAAAACGCTTCCTTTATAAGATATTAGGGCAAATATAAGAAAATGCACTCATTCCCTGTTTGTCTGAAACTGGAATATTAGAATCTTGAAGGTGTTACGGAACCCTTAGTATGCGAGTCCAACTCGCCCTTGAGCAAATTAGTCTGTTTAAATCCTGATCCTTGATGAATGTATTAAAACTCATTTTGCTGTACCAAACAGTATTAAACAGGTAAGTACTGTATCTTAACCTTAATGGTTAAAATTCCAATCAATCTTAATCTATTGTAAATGATCTTTAAAATGCTTTCTCTTTGTGGGCAATCTTTTATTACAATCCATAATCAAAAAAAAATGCTTTCAGATTAATGCCAAATTGTGATTTACTAAATTTGTCATTACGAATCCTTTTCATTTTTAATTTTCTTGTTCATTTGAGTTACCATTGAAAACGGGGTCTGATTCAGACCTTGAAACATTTGGACTATTGGAAATCTACTGACTTTGTTAGCCTCAAAGAATGATTAAGAACTAATAAATAAATAAATATTTTTTATATTCTAAAATTTATTTCACAATTCAGTTGCGGTTGTTGTGTTCAACCGTGTTCAAACCATTATTTGGAGTGATTCGGTGTTAATAAAGTTAATATTTTTAGCAAACCATTACTTCACATATTTTTCTATATAAAGGGGTCAAAAGTTTTTTTTTAAAACGTAAATC
Source organism: Octodonta nipae (assembly GCA_034190945.1). NCBI lineage: Eukaryota > Metazoa > Arthropoda > Insecta > Coleoptera > Chrysomelidae > Octodonta > Octodonta nipae. The sequence goes on from CM067224.1 coordinate 67,969,831, forward strand.
ATTCAAAACAATTTTGGTCCGACAAATCGAATTTTGGATCCTTAGGTAACTTCTCAACACAAAATTGTATAGTTCAAAGTTCGTAATGTTTTATGGAAAAAGGTTATATATAGTTTAAAAGTTACAAACTATTAAACGTAGCAAAAATTTAAAATCAACCCAACTTTAGACTTGTGAATTATTTTGCAAAAGTAAATGATTTCATTTTTCTCAAATGGAATGCTTTCTAGAACAAAATCTTAAGAATTTTCCTTAATGCCATCAACAAAATCCTCGTTGAAGCTATATAATTGTATAGAAATGTTTTCCCCCAAAAGTGTTTCACTTTTATGGAATCCTATTTTCCAAGTAAAGCAAAAAAATTTTAGTTACACAAAATTTGAAAGATTTCACATTTTATTTTACAATGACTTTTAACTGTATTTGAATTAACATTTATATATTTGCATTTGCAATAAATCAAAATGTTTGAACTTTATTATCACGGTCATTGTCACTAAAATCAACAACTGAAAATGCTGGAACAAAAGCCTGTAAAATAGCAATAAAAAATGCACCTTTGAAGAGTGTTCAGTTAAGCTAGATATAAAAATATAAAATATAAAATCAGTAAAATGTGTAATGAAGCGACCGCTATCAGGCACTGACTTAAGCACATAAGATTTCCCATAGTCCTGTGGATTTTCTTATCACATTTATTGTTAATTGTCAGTATGTAAAAGTATAAAAAACGAGTTAGGTATTTACATTACATCCAGTCAATATGGACCACCTTACAATTATCTTATTCGTTCTGTTCATACCTTCTTACTGGTAAGTGAGCCAAGTTATTATTAATAATAATAAATAAAAATAATTAAGTATAGCAATTAATGTGAGGTTTTATAACTATACAACATGTACAATAAAATCATGCAATAAATTTTTATTTTTATCAAATTAAATGTATGAAACTAACGCATGGAAATTAAATTGCAGAAAAATGGTAAATATTGGTTTATATATTCACTAATAAGTGAATAACTTCGGCATTTTAACATAATTATTTAGGTTCAAACAGAAGTTTGTATTGTGAATTCTCTCTCATCGCACAGGAAAGTGGGAATTTCCCCTATTTGGGAGAATTTTTTTCATATATTCTTTATTTAGAGGAGTTGAATTTCAATACTCTGGCATAAACCGAGTATTAATAGTTTAGTGGCTGCTCATCATTTTAACTTTTTAAATAACTTACCAATATTTCCTCGAAGTTTCCATCGTCTTGAAGTGGTTGATCTCACAACGTTTCGATAGCTGTGTATCTGCTATCGTCATCGGGTGAATGATATGAAATTCAGATTATCCCCCATATTTATATTATACCCTTAACCGGTCATGCGTCGCCGGTCATGTTCATTGGGTCGTATCTGGTCCAATCAGTGTCCTCGTTCCCGGAGGTTGGTCTCCGGTGATGCGTAGCGGCAGAGGCCGAAGAAGAGCTCTCCAAATATTTTTAATTTGGACGCTGGGCTTGCTAATTATATTTTCGTTCGAGATTATATATGTTGTCTCTATAAATTTTCTTTTGTACCAGTGTTCTTTCTTGTGAATTCCTCTGACCTGGTCCCAGTTGATATTATGGTGTTCGGTCCATGCGTGATTAGCTAGCCCAGACTTCGTTACCTCCGCCCTTTGAGTAGCTGTGCGGTGTTCCTTAACCCTGGTGTCCAGCGGTCGCTTTGTCTCTCCAATGTAAAAATCCAGTTATTTGGTATTGCTGGTGCGTCGGGCCTCGTTCTTGTTATCATGCTCCTTAAGGCTTTTGAAGATCATTCTGATTCCATAGCTGTGTGCAATTCTTCTAAGTTTCTCCGATAAGTCTTTAGTATACGGTATTAGTATAACTTCAAAAGCAACAACACCTTGAGGAACATGATAACAAGAAAGAGGCCCGACGCACCAGCAATACCAAATAACTGTATATACAGCATACCGTGTGAATGTGGCAATCTTTACATTGGAAAGACAAAGCGACCGCTGGACACCAGGGTTAAGGAACACCGCACAGGTACTCAAAGGGCGGAGGTAACGAAGCTAATCACGCATGGACCGAACACCATAATATCAACTGCGACCAGGCCAGAGCAATTCACAGGGAAGAACACTGGTACAAAAGAAAATTCATAGAGACAGCATATATAATCTCGAACGAAAATATAATTAGCAAGCCCAGCGTCCAAATTAAAAATATTTTTCTGATCAAAAATATAAACTTGTTTATAGAAGATTGGGGGTAAACACATACCCTAAATAAGAATTCATATTGATTTTTGTTATTTCAGCTATGGGCAAGAAGACTTTAACAATAAAGCATTTCCTGCCAATTTTTTGTTTGGAGCAGCAACTGCTGCTTACCAAATTGAGGGTATGACAATCATTGATAAACTTTGAGAAAAATAGTATTAATTGAATTGGTAATTTATCTGCTTAGGTGGATGGAATGAAGATGGCAAGGGTGAAAACATTTGGGACAGGATCGTTCATACTAGATCAGATTTAATAGAGGACAACAGCACTGGAGACGTTGCCTGTGATTCTTATCATAAATATAAAGAGGACGTGAGAATTCTTACAGAACTTAAAGTGAGCTTTTACAGATTTTCTATATCGTGGTCAAGAATACTACCAACAGGTACTATCTGACTGAAAGGTTCTTAGTTAACTTTAATAGTACTATATTTTTAGGTTTTATAAACAATGTTAACCAAAAAGGCGTCGAATATTATACCAACCTAATAAATGAATTGAGAGCTAACAATATCGAACCCTTTGTGACCCTGTACCACTGGGATCTTCCCCAACCTATACAAGATCTAGGAGGATGGACAAATTCCTTGAGCGTCAAGTGGTTTGCTGATTATGCACAACTTTGTTTCCAATTGTTTGGAGATAAAGTCAGGTACTGGATGACTTTCAACGAACCAAGGAATCAATGCCAATTAGGATACGGAAGTGGGGGAAAGGCACCTCAGATAATATCACCCGGTATTGGGGAATACTGGTGTAGTCATTATATAATTAAGGCCCACGCTGAGGCTTGGCATATTTACAATAGGAGATTCAAGAAAAAACAAAATGGTAAATTTAACTATAAGAATTTTCGAAGTAAATTTTTGTCAAAATTAATGCTGTAACATTCCAAACAGTGAATAGGAAACGCCTTCATGTTGAATTGTAAAGTCACATAAATAGTGGAAAATGTTTCTTCTTCTTTCCATCATTGATTCAACTAAAGGTTTAAGCTAGTTGACTCCTGGAAATTAATGTTATCTTCCAATAACCTAATAAATTTTGATAATTATTAACATAAACAGACACCATCAAATACTTATTCTAATCCTTCCAAGGTAATATCACTTAAACCCTTACAAACAATATGAAGTTCTCAACTGAAGACTGCCAAACTATATTTTATAACCAATGTACCAAGTATATTCCCGAGGTGTCGTTTGTTGATGTAACTCTGATGTTCATTTATTCGTATGCTTAAAGACCTAGTCGTTTCCCCAACATGATTTTTTTTACAAACGCAAGAGAATTCTGAGTAGTTGGTTGGTCGATATAATTGATTTTAGTGCATTTCTTGTACTAGATAGTTTTAACATTAAATTTGCTGATTCTTCTCTTCAAAAAGTTTGAGCGAACTTGATATATGAGGTACAGTAGTTTATGTCATATGGTTGTTAATTAGAGAAATTTTGTGTTGTATCTTTGTTAATGATTTTTTAGAGGTAACTGTTTCCAGAAATAAAAATTTTTTCAAATCTTTTTTTAATGCAGAAGAGAGACAAAAACGTATGGATAGACCATGCTGGTAAAAGTCAGCGTTTAATTGAGAGTATGTTGTTTTAATAAATAACTAAGTAAGTTGATATATTGAATCATGTTTTAACTTGATTTAGTACCTGGGGTGTTTTCGAGGCAGGGTATTTTTTAGATGTGAAATAAAATTTTCTGTAAGTGACGAATAAATTTGAAAGAATTTTCACAACTCCACTACAGATGACTTTACAGTGCTAACAATTGACCTTAATGTTTTTCAGTGATTATTTTATAGATTGTTCTTGATTTCACCGTTATCAATTTGAGATACATGTTTCATTATTTTTCAGGTTTGGTTGGCATTGTATTAGACACACCATTTTTTAGACCTGGAACCAATGAAACCAAAGATATAGAAGCTGCTGAAAGAGTTCTACAATTTGCAGTTAGTATAAAAATTATAGACACTCCGTTTAAATGTACTTTTAAAATAAACACATTTCCACAATTTCAGTTTGGTTGGTACGCACATCCCATAGTATTTGGCGACTACCCAGCAGTTATGAAAGAATATATTGGACGCAGAAGTAAAGCTTATGGTTTCCACGAATCACTATTACCAAAATTCACTAGAGTAGAGATGCGTTACATCAGAGGAACGTACGACTTTTTTGGTGTCAACTCCTACACTGGAGCACTGGTCGAAGATTACAACACAAGTACTAGCACCATGGGTTTCTATGCGGATATGGAAGCATATTTGTACCAACCTGTTGAGTGGACAGGTCCAGGAACTTTCAAAGTAAGTTCAGCCAATATTAGGGTTAGCCAGTTACTCCATTTTGTTGTAGATTACTCCTTGGGCCATACGCGAACTACTTAATTGGGTAAAAAAGAGATTCAACAGTCCCAAGATTTACATTACAGAAAACGGTATGATCGATGAGGATCTTGAAGATGAAACAAGAATATATTATCACAAGGTATGTTAACTAATCAAACAAAATAAAGTCTGGTCCAAAAATACAAATTCGGAAGTTGTTCATTTCATATTTTCATTTCATATGGATGAAGAGGTATCCCATAAAGATGGAAGTAGTTCGTTGAGGATTCCTGAAAGGAGATTGGTACATCCGAGAGATTATTGAAAAAATCTGGTGTCTGTTGGCATTCAATTTGCAGTGGTAAGCATTGAGGTCCAAGTTAAACCATGTCGAAAATGCATCGAACTATATAGTATAGAACGCAAGAAGACATAACATTGCTCTACTAACCTAGATGAGCATAGGCATACTTTATGGAAATGAGAATTTAGCTTTAGAATTCATTTGAAGAAAAGACTTTAGCAATAACAGATCATCTCTAGGGGGTTGGTAATCAATTTTTGAACATGTTTGGGACTACTTAGAATGACGCACAAGATGTCATGATATTACTCTACCTAACCTAGATGAGCCTGCGCACTCTTTATGGAAAAATGGGGAAATTTAGCTTTTCAAATCATTTGAAAAGATAGCTTCCACAACAAATGAGATATGTCGTAATGTTAACCCAAAGTACGGAAATTTCTTTCCATTTTCCTTACACGCGTAATTTATTTGTGTTACTTAACATTATCTTGTTTTTGTTAAATAAGGCTATGTTTGCTATATATTAATGTTTTTTTTTCAATTTATATTAATAAAATCTCCTTTAAATTGTTTAAAGATTTAATAGGTACCATTTTATAGAACTATAAGTAATAAACATAAAAATTCAAGTGACTTTAATAATGACGAATGTGCTTTAATGACGTTTTTCCTTAGAGCTATTTGAGCAATGTTAGAGATGCAATGGAAAAAGATGACGTCAATGTACTCGGTTATGCCGTATGGAGCTTGATGGACAACTGGGAATGGTACTCTGGTTATACGTAAGTATGCATGGAAATAAATTATTTTAATCTAAATGTAATAACACGAAATAGACTTAGACTCAGAAAAAATAATGTGTATACTTTCAGAGCGAAATTTGGACTATATTATGTTAATTTCACGAACCCCGAAAGGCCAAGAATTGCAAGAAAATCAGCAGAGTACTACAGAAATGTTTCGACCACGAAATGTATTTTAGATAGCTGTCAATATGACGAAACTATTGGTTATGAATTATAGATCTTTTGCATTTAGTAAACTTTGGAAAATACATAATAAAAAATAAAAGATATTCTTGTATAATACTAGAGGTGTTGAGGAATTTATTTATTATCTACTGATGGATTCAGCGCCATTACATAATCATATTTGGGCATCTTTACATAACGTTTATGCACCTTGAAGACGCGAGATGTAAGACCGACATCTAGGATTTTCAAGAGAATCAGTACACAGAGGTTCCGAATCTGGAGCCGTTCCGTGTAATTACTGTTCTCCCTTAACTCCTAGGACAGAATGTCACGATAAAATTTTCAGGTTACTTCACCTGTCAGAGATATTGAATACTCTCTTCGAGGTGTCATTGCTTAGTACGCAAGACAATATATATTATATATAAATATAATATATATTGTTTCTGGTCGGGAACCTTCATCAGTTGCGCTTCCCACAATTGAATGTCCTCTCGAACACTTCTTTATGCATTTGATGCATTTCGTTAAATTTGAAGACGCGAGATGTAAGACCGACATCTAGGATTTTCAAGAGAATCAGTACACAGAGGTTCCGAATCTGAAGCCGTTCCGTGTAATTACTGTTCTCCCTTAACTCCTAGGACAGAATGTCACGATAAAATTTTCAGGTTACTTCACCTGTCAGAGATATTGAATACTCTCTTCGAGGTGTCATTGCTTTGTACGCAAGACAATATATATTATATATAAATATAATATATATTGTTTCTGGTCGGGAACCTTCATCAGTTGCGCTTCCCACAATTGAATGTCCTCTCGAACACTTCTTTATGCATTTGATGCATTTCGTTAAATTTGAAGACGCGAGATGTAAGACCGACATCTAGGATTTTCAAGAGAATCAGTACACAGAGGTTCCGAATCTGGAGCCGTTCCGTGTAATTACTGTTCTCCCTTAACTCCTAGGACAGAATGTCACGATAAAATTTTCAGGTTACTTCACCTGTCAGAGATATTGAATACTCTCTTCGAGGAGTTAAGGGAGAACAGTAATTACACGGGACGGCTCCAGATTCGGAACCTCTGTGTACTGATTCTCTTGAAAATCCTAGATGTCGGTCTTACATCTCGCGTCTTCAAATTTAACGAAATGCATCAAATGCATAAAGAAGTGTTCGAGAGGGCATTCAATTGTGGGAAGCGCAACTGATGAAGGTTCCCGACCAGAAACAATATATATTATATTTATATATAATATATATTGTCTTGCGTACAAAGCAATGACACCTCGAAGAGAGTTTATGCACCTGTTGGAAATAACACCATACCTACTTCTTGAAAATTCTGTATATTTCCAAACGTTTCGCAATAAAGAACCTATACGAAAAGATACAAATTGTAAGATTTTTTCTTCTTCTTCCAGGGGTGGTTGGCTTCGATCTTTAGATCTTATTAGCCAATTACAAGTGATATCATTATATAGAAATAATTTATTATTTTAAATTCTCCAATTGACTGAAAATGTTGTAGTTAGATTGTCCTTTGAATATAAAAATAAAACGTTACCCTTCAAAATTTGGTGAATGGGAATATGATTACTTAGATTATGAACAAAACAGTATTTACAGAGCAAGGCAGCCTAGGACCTCCGGGATTTTCACTATTTCTAACACAAAAAATTCACTATAAGAGCGTCTTTGTCACTTTATAAGCGTCTGTTGGACGTCTTAGATGAAATTAAATAAAACATTTTAAAAAAATATATAACCGACTTCCACCTATAACTAAAAAGCTAAAAATAATTAAAACAAAATACAACTCTAGCAAATATATTGTCTTGCGTACAAAGGAATGACACCTCGAAGAGAGTATTCAATATCTCTGAGAGGTGAAGTAACCTGAAAATTTTATCGTGACATTCTGTCCTAGGAGATAAGGGAGAACAGCAATTACACGGAACGGCTCCAGATTCGGAACCTCTGTGTACTGATTCTCTTGAAAATCCTAGATGTCGGTCTTACATCTCGCGTCTTCAAATTTAACGAAATGCATCAAATGCATAAAGAGGTGTTCGAGAGGACATTCAATTGTGGGAAGCGCAACTGATGAAGGTTCCCGACCAGAAACAATATATATTATATTTATATATATATAATATATATTGTCTTGCCTACAAAGGAATGACACCTCGAAGAAAGTAACAAATTTTATATTACTTACTTTACGAAAATTTTTGGGTATAACGACTGAATAACTTAAATTTAACACACGATCCGTTAATTCGAGTTTTCAACTAACTGTACAAATATTGTTTAAGCACTTGGGGAGATTTTATCGAATTTTCTTAAAACATAATAAAAAGTAAACTACTAAATTATTTAAATTATTCCATATACAACTTAAGACAATGGAATTCATTCAACAAACTCTTGTGTGAAAGTTAGGAATTTAGATGAATCCACTTAATAGCACAAATAAAATTATTGTTACTGTCATCAAATCCTGTCCCAAAAATCATCTGAGACGTTCAACAACGGAAAGGTTAATAGACGTAATAAATTTAATCTGTCTATATAATCCATTACATTATTTCACATTCAATTAACATCTTTATAAGCTCAAAGATCCTACAATTTTATATTCAACAAGGTATGATAAATTCATCTGTGGAACACGTGACAATTGATACGACTGATATTTATTCGTATCTTATATGAAAGAACATTTAACCTGATATTAATATTATACTAACAAGAACTGCTTTATTGTCTTCTATATGTTATTTGTGGCATGTTCTTGATTATTTTTAAGTTTTCTTGGGAATAACACCACAATTGAATTAAAAAAGCTGTATATTGAAAGAAAATACCAAACGTTTCAAAGTCGATTGTGACTTCATTGTCAATGGCTTTAAAATATGTAATGAAAATGTAAATTGCAAATTGAAAGTTCGATTTATGACATTTAAGTTGACATCAGATTTTTACGTTCTTTTTAAATATACAGGTAGCACAAAAGATTCTAAAGATCATGAATTAAGTTAAACAGCTTTCAAAGTGGAAGAATTTGAAAGAGTTGTCTTTAGAATTTATAAGTGGCGTTCCTATAATAACAAAGTCGTACCTAGGAACGCCACTTATAAATTCTAAAGAGAACTCTTTCAAATTCTTCCAACTTGAAAGCTGTTTAAATATAATACATGACCTTTAGAAATTTTGTAAAACCTGTGTACAGTGTATATCTAAAACCAACAATTTTTTCTTATGTCAACTTAAATGTCATAAATCAAACTTCCAATTTGCAATTTACATTTGCAAATACGTATTTTAAAGCCATTGACAACGAAGTCAGAATCGACTTTGAAAAGTTTGGTATTTTCTTTCAATATACAGCTTTTTAATTCAATTATGGTGTTATTCCCAAGAAAACTTAAAAATAATCAACTGCTTTATTAATTAGAAGCAAAAATGCAATTTTTTACTTTTATTTTTATTTTTTTGGTATAGAAAAATAATTAATAACGGTTTCAGTTAAAAGATTCAAGGCATTTATTATTCTTAAAATACATAATAATAAATTTAATTTTGTTTAATTTAATGTTCCAGTATACTACATATATACTACAACTTAAGAGTATTTTATAATGTAGGATGGCAAATATATCATAACGCATAATTATTTTACAGAAAATCTGATTAGAATTTTCACTTTTAAAAATTGTGTTGTTTCAAATCATACCATGGCAAGTTAAACGAAACTGCAAAATATTTGGGCTAACATAAATTTGAGTGTCGATTACATACAGGTTAACAATTGCCAAATACAAATAACTGTACCACATTTGTTTGAACATAGGGGGACATTTTAGGATGGTATTTGTTTTAAAACATATCAAAGATGACATAAATTCAATTAATTATCCTAAATTACCTGAATTGTGCAAAATTACAATCAAAATTATGTAAATGAGTCAATATACGATTTAAGATCATGAAATTGGTGGAATAAATTCTTCTGTAGATAGTTTGAGTATTCCCTGATATACAGAACTACTACAATCACTGTTAATACCTGCCAAGGTTTGGAGATTATATCTAGCGTGTTTAAAAATCACGTGTTGACGTTCAACAACCCATAAGTTAATACACGTCTATATAATCCATTATTACCTTAATTCACATACATTTCACATCTTTATAAGCACAAAGATCGTACAATTTTATATTCCACAAGGTATGATGATTCGTCTGTGAAACACGTGACAATCGGCGCGACTCCGGAAAACCGGTGTTGTGCAAACATATCAAATTGTGTAAAATGACAACCACTTATAGGTATCAAAAACGTTAATTCTAGACACATTTTGCTTCTTTGAAAGTAAATAAAATATAACAAAAGCATACGGCGTATCCACTGTAGAATTATTACAAATCTAAACATCCTGATGAATAGAGTCTAATACGCTTTAAAAACATTCTTAATAACACTAATGAACAACAATAACAAATGAACATTAAACATACTTACAGCATTCCAACAAATAAATTGTTCGATGCATTTATGAAATAATTGTTCATTATCATAGATATCAATTCAACCTAGAATGATATTAACAGGAAAGATTTTGCCACTTACCGCTTTAATTTTGAAGAGTTGTTGGCCCTCTTGAAAACTGAATATCAGAGTTTCAAAACAATAACACTTCAATAAAGCACAGTTAACAAAATTACAACGTCACTGTCCTGATACAGTAAAAAATCGTTCAAGAATCAGAAGCAAATCCGCTCACGGTAAAAGGCGACAGAATCAACCTTCGACAAATTGAATGAAAAACCACGTAGTTTGCTCTCATATGTTTATGTCGTAAACACGTCCTGTTACGGCAGAGCTTCGACTCGCAGTGTGCTGTGGAACAGTCGCAACGCAAAACGGAGCTTTTAACTCGACGCTGACGCGAAAGCTTTCGCCGTCGAGAGCTTTGGACTTTGAGGTGGACGCGCACGCCAATTCTGCTGCTGTTTCTCCTCTTTCGGACGTATTCGAACGATCGGAGGGGGTAAAATACCGGAAAATAGAAGAGGTGGTTACTGTCAGATATGTCGTGTCAAATATTTAGTTAGAATGAAAATAGATTTTGATTTGCGAAAATTTCCGCGAGGGAAATTCTGGTTTTGTTGTTGATACCACCGGCTGGTTTTGATAGTTGGAAATATTTAATCGGCAACAGATAGGGTCTCGGTGTAATGGAACTAGTGATTGAAGTTGAAATTCGATAATAGCCTTGGTGTTCTGCGTTTGATTACCTTTGTGAGACTGAAACTAAACAGAAATTTCACAAACAGAAGAATTCCCAGAAATGATACACAGCTGTGACATCTAAAAAACATATTTGTAAACAAATTGTATATTAAAGCTTTGTGCAACTGTTATAGTATTTAAGAGAATGGAAAGTTGAAAATAAAATTTAGTAATAAAATATTTTTTAATATTTTTCTAAAAATATTAACGGACTTTTTTTTCGTTATTTCCACTATATTTTTTATATTTATTTATTTATCTCTGACCCCAAAACAGTTACGAAAACTGGTACCAGGGCCTACACTGAATATAAGTATCTATTTACATATAACAGGTTATTTACTTAAGATTAAACAAATAGGATTTGAAAACTATTGCAATACAAAGTACTAAGAATTGAAATTAAAGAATTTATAGTGAAAACATACTTGCTACTTTACTATATTACAGAGTTTAATAAATAGGTTTTTAATACTTGAGAAGTTTTAGCATTTCTGTCATGAGATCCCAGAACAGTTGCTGGCAATCTATTGTATATATTTATGCCTTTGTACAGTGGTGAATCTTGCGTTTTTCTTGTTCGCGCCATTAGATTTCTTATATTTCTTGTTTGTCTTTTTTGATTTCATGGCAGTTTCTTATTTCCTGCAGGTTGCAGTTTATCTTTATATAAGTGTTTTTTATGTTGTATATAAGTTTTGCTTGCTCTGGTTGCTTTAAAGTGCCAATGATTAGGATTTTTTTTATAGACTTCTACTGTAGTTGTTCTTGTGTTCAACATAAAGATACTTTTCACAGCTTTGTTTTGTGCTCGTTGTAGTCTTTGTATTAAATATTTTAATGCATGTCCCCAACAAGGGATTAGATATTTGAGGTGAGGTTCTATGAAGCTATTATACAGAAGTTTTCTCTTCGGGTAGCTTAACAGATGTGTACATCTTCGTATAGCTCCTATCATTGGTGGTATTTTAGCTATGACAATTTCTATATGTTAATGTGTTTGTTATCATTAGACCTAAGTACTTGTATTTTTCTACTTTATTTAATTTTGTTTGATATAGTTTAACTTCAATATCACAGTTTTTTTTTGTTTAATTATCATGTAGACAGTCTTGTTTATATTTATACTTAATTTATTATAACACAGCCATCTGTTGTACTGTTGTATATCATTATTTATGTCATTTTCGAATTTGTTGGGACAGGATGCTGACAGAACCAGTACAGTGTCATCTGCATACATGAAGTATTTTGATTTTAGAGGAACATACTTTATGCTATGGACGTATAATAAATATTGTAAGGGTCCCAGTATTGAGCCCTGGGCAATTCCAACTTTTAACATTTCTATTTCACTACTTTCTTGGTTAACAACTGTGTACTGTTTTCTTTCTTTTGTATAAGATTTGATTAAATTATAGCCTACTCCTCTGATACCCATTTTATAAAACTTATCCAACAGCAGCTGTATGTCCACTGTATCAAATGCTTTCTGTAGCTCTATGAATACAGCTGTTACACATCTGTTTTTATCCAGTTCTTCAGTGATATATTCTAGCAAGTCAACTGTAGCACTTAAAGTACTACTTTGCTTTTGAAAACCATACTGATACTTATCAACCCCACAATGTGTTTGTATGTAATTTACCATTCTGCTTTTAATTATCTTCTCTGGGATTTTGGAAAATATAATTAAAATTGAAATCAGACGATAATTATTCAGCTGAGTTTTTGGGCCTTTTTTATGTACAGGAATAACTTTTGCTGTTTTCAGTTCTACTGGGAATTGTCCACTTTCCAAAATTTGGTTCACTAGTCTCACTATTGTCTCACCAATGCTACTAAGGATCGCTTGAACATTTTGTTTAGTTATGTCATCTGTCCCAGGAGCACTATTAATTTTTAGGTCCTGAATTGTGATTCTTATTTCATTTAAATCTGTCTGTCTTAGGAACATAGTTTGATTTAATTATTTTTCTTGAAATGTTACATTTTTGTTCTGTTTGATATTTGAAGTCAAATTTTGTCCAATGGTTGTGAAATGTTTATTGAATTCGTTTGCTATTTCTTTTGCATCATTTATTTCTTTATCATTACTATTTCTTAATTGACTTATTTTACTCTGTTTTTTATCTTTTTTGTTACATAATTCATTTATCACATTCCATGTTCCAAATAGAACTACAAAGTTGACAACAATTAACAAACATAACACTAGACCATAAGTAGCAGATACACTGTTGTTGTTAGGTACCTAAATACAAAGTAAGAAATAACAATAAAAAGTTATCTTCTGTACAAAATAATTACCTACCTATCTAGTATATTTATGACGCCTGTGCCAAGCAAATTAGGGCCGTTATCAGTCGTAATGCGGGGGGGGGGGAGTTCAACCCACATACGAAATTTGGGATTGAAGATTAAATTTTAGCGAATTAACAAATTTTTCTCAAAGACATATTTATTTTATTGTATACGTTTCATATAAACGGCTTTTATTGCAAAACCAGCTCCCCAAATAGCTTTTAAAATATCTTTAAAAGAAAAAGACAAAAAAACACGGGGTGACACATTTTACACATATCGGTCACCCTGCAGTTTCCCTAAGCAAAGGTGAATATCACTTCTAAAAGTTTAAATACAAACAAGTATCTTTGACACATATTTTTTTATATCAGATTATTTTTTACAGAGTAGTAATTTTGAATTGCAATTGAAAGGCATTAAATACCGAGACAAACAAGTGAGAAAAAATCCTTAAATATTTTTTTCGAAAGATATTGGTTGTATACTGACCATCAAATTTCGACAATGGTTTATTCTTTACAAGACAGAGTTGGAATAATATTTAATTACGGGGAAGAATAACGCTGTGCACGCAGAACTGCTCATGTTTTTCATCAGAGACACCCCGATAATAATATTGAGCATCAGTATGTGTTGGATTTAGTTCATAAATTTCAAGAAACTGGATGTGTGTGCAATAAAATTGTCAAGAATCAAGGAGTTTTAACTGAAACTGCACAGGTTGAGATTTTAGGTCATTTTACCATGGATCCTCAAACATCGATACCAAAACACTCCAGGTTAACAAATATTTCCGTCGGTTCTGTACATAAAACGTTACGTCTAAATAAATGCTCTCCCTACAAAATATAGCTTTTACAACAGCTTCTGAGGATGATTATGACAGAATGGTAGAATTCTGCGAATTAATAACTCAAATGCCAATTGCAAATCCTAATTTTATTAAAAATATTCGTTTTTCTGACGAAGGAGGATTTTTTTAAATGGATTTGTCAATAAACATAGTTGTAGATACTGGGACAATACCAATCCACAAAATTTTCGAGAAGAGCACAACCAACATCCTCAGAAAATCAACGCAAGGGCCGGAATTCCCGGAAATAAAATTATTGGTACTTTATTCGTGGAAGAAATTTTAACTGGGAAATTGTATTTGAACTTATTAGAAAATGTGATAAATCCCCTTATAACCGAATCTTTGGAAAACCAAATAGATCAAGATAGAACTTTGTTGCTAGACGAAGAGAACCTATTTTTTCAACAGGGCGGAGGACCTCCACATTATGACTTGCCTGTAGGCATTGGCTTAATTAAACATTTCCAGATAAATAGATTGGAAAAAGAAGGAGTGCAATAGAAAAGCCAGCAAGATCACCCGACCTAACCCTCCTTGATTTTTTTATGGGGAGATCTAAAACTATGGTGTATAAACCTCAACCTGGCGATTACACCACAGATGCTTCGAGCTGTGACTTTACCATTGTCTTACCAACAATGACGGACATTTTGAACACCTAATTTAAATACAAGGTAATACAATATTAAGAATGTAAATACAATGTAAATAATTATTTTAATTTGAAAGTTTACTCTGTAAAAAATAATCTGAATTTAAATAATTTGGTCAAGTGCGAGTTGGACTCGCATACTAAGGGTTCCGTACCACTTTCAAGATTCTAATATTCCATACTCTCTTCGAGGTGTCATTCCTTTGTACGCAAGACAATATATATTATATATAAATATAATATATATTGTTTCTGGTCGGGAACCTTCATCAGTTGCGCTTCCCACAATTGAATGTCCTCTCGAACACTTCTTTATGCATTTGATGCATTTCGTTAAATTTGAAGACGCGAGATGTAAGACCGACATCTAGGATTTTCAAGAGAATCAGTACACAGAGGTTCCGAATCTGGAGCCGTTCCGTGTAATTACTGTTCTCCCTTAACTCCTAGGACAGAATGTCACGATAAAATTTTTAGGTTACTTCACCTGTCAGAGATATTGAATACTCTCTTTGAGGTGTCATTCCTTTGTACGCAAGACAATATATATTATATATAAATATAATATATATTGTTTCTGGTCGGGAACCTTCATCAGTTGCGCTTCCCACAATTGAATGTCCTCTCGAACACTTCTTTATGCATTTGATGCATTTCGTTAAATTTGAAGACGCGAGATGTAAGAACGACATCTAGGATTTTCAAGAGAATCAGTACACAGAGGTTCCGAATCTGGAGCCGTTCCGTGTAATTACTGTTCTCCCTTAACTCCTAGGACAGAATGTCACGATAAAATTTTTAATATTCCAGTTTCAGGCAAGGAGTGGAGGAGTGTATTTCCTTATATTTGCCCTAATATCGCTTGAAGGAAGCGTTTTGAATTGTCTTCTAGACGTTGTTTGTGGCATATTCTTGATTGCTTTTATGTTTTTTTTTGGGCAATAACACCACAATCGAAATAAAACGACGTATATTGAACGAAAACCAAACATTTCAGTCTATTCTGACTTCGTTGGGCTCTAAAAATTTATTCATATTGTGCAACAACATACAATTGAAAGTCTTTGTTCTCAAATATGAAATATTTGAAATCAAAATACCCAACAAAGCTTAATGACTCACCTGAAAATATGGACACCCATACCCATACCCATACTCATACTGAATTATATGTATCATTATGTATGACACCAACAAAATAAAGTTATAAAAAATCTTTTTTTAATGCCTATTTATACCTGCTGATTATCTGTAAACTATGCGCCCTCGGTAATTTTCACATTTAGTATTGCGCCCCTAAGGACAAACAGGTTGCCGACCCCTGGTATATAGTATATACGGAACCCTAAAAAAAGACTAAATATATGCTACATCTAATAGTTGATTACATAATTTGCAGTACTTAAATATCTTAGGTAATACTTAATTATACCAAATTTACAATGTAAATGGGACGATATCATAATTCAAAACACTTAATATTTCCATTAGATTTAAATTTCAGCTTTTACTTTGTAATAAACACACCTTAGAAACCGATCACTTTGTTTATAATAACGTTCGCAATTAACTCATTTATCTGCATTTTTCCTTATGGCTTTAGAAAAAACCACATCTCCTCAATTAGTACCATTCAATTTATATAAACGGTAAATGATAGGCTTGTTAAACGCTGTAAACGGATATGTTTTCAATTAACCACAAGTTCCTTGCAGATGATAATTAAATATTGGTTTTAAATGATTATTTCAATTAAACGTCTTCGAAGCGTGAAACTAATATACAGTACATTATACCAGATGTTTACGATTTGTACACTTGATTTTCCATGTAAATTGTTTATAGCTATCAATAAAGTAGTTTCTATTCTGTCAACAACGTAACTGTTTCTGTAATATATTTATAAATTTACTATAGTTAGGGCGTTCTTGTTCGTGTTGGTTTTTATATGTTTTTACTTGTGCTACCTTTCTCTCTTCAGATTTCTTGCGTCTAATTTTTAACAATACGTTTTGTCCTTTCTTTGATGTAAGAACAACAAAAAAAGTTAAATACATAAGAAGATCTAAATGCTCTAATATAATAATCTAATAATATAATGTTAAAAAAATTAATTTTTGGACGTGTTCATACATTATGCAATGTGAGTTGTAAATATTGCTAAAGTGGACGCATCTATTATTTTTTCCAATAATAAGTAACCTTGAATAAACCAGGCGTCCTGGAATTTTTATATTAAACTAGCCGTTACCCGCGGTTTCACCCGCGTACGGAATGTTCAAGCCTTCGCAAAAACAAATAACTTATGAAACATATGGGTTATCCTATATATTTTTTTTAAACTTGTTCGAACCAACCTACTTAACCATAAATCCACCCATCCCGAATATATTTCACCCAAACTGCAGGTACTTATGGACCACCCTATATAACTATTTTATTCGACATTTTTTTAATCCCTTGAATAATTGTAACTCTACTTCACCCCTATATTGCAACCATCCTGTATATGCTGCTGTCTTATAATTTTTTGAACACCTGACTATAACTTTTCTCTACCCTATATTTCAGATATGCAACTGCTTATGGTATACCCTGTATAACAATTATTTCTGATATTTTTTAACTTCCTTTTAAAGTCAAATTTTTCTTTACTCTATATATTAATCAACCTTTATATGAGCTTTTTTAACATTGTGTTACACACTCGAAAACTATAATCTTTCTTCTCCCCATATTTCAGATATTCCATATAGTAGAATGCATCGGTTTATGGTCTACCATATATAACAATTTTTTTAAAACTTTTTTGATCCACCCTAATGTAAATGATGTGGAACCCTTCATGAGTCACAAATATAAAAACACAGTTTTGCATCCTAACACCAAACTTTTATTTAAACCCTCACCCAAACTGCAACTGCTTATTGGCCACCCTATATAACAATTTTATTCAAAAAAAAATTAATCGCTTTGTATAACTAACTCTACTTCCATCTACATTAAAACCATGCTGTATACACCCCTGCCAATTTGTCCAACATTACAACTTATTTTTGAACCACCCTGTACAACCATAATTTTACTCTAGTAAATATTTAAAACACCCTGTATGTGCATCTGCTTAAGGACAACCAAATATAAAATTTTTATATACTTTTAATCACACTGTATGAACTATAATTTTACTTCGATCCATGTTTCAGATATTGCAGATATGCAACAGCTCATATTCTATCCTACAAAAAAATATTATCCAACCTGTTTGACTATAAATCTACTCCACCCGCTATTTCAATCACCTTGTATTTGCAACTTATCGCCCACCCAGTATAACATTTTTTTCTACCACCACTATAAATCCACCAATGCCAAATATATTTCACCAAAACCCCAACTGCTTATGGGGCACCGAAAATAACACTTCTGTTCAACATGTTTTTGAATCACATTGTATGTGTTACAACTATCCTGTATACGCTACTGCTTATTGGTCAACCAATATAACATTCTTTAAATAATTATCATAACACTTCTTCACCCTATGTTTCAACTATCCTATCTTTGCAACTTATTATGAACTACGGTATTTCACATTTTTTACTTATATTTTTTCAAGATATAATATTAAAGTATAATTTCTCTCCACACTTCATTTAAACCACCCTTCATTTACAACTTTTTCTAGTCTTGTTTGAATGACACTGTATAACTATAACTTTACTGCGCACCATACTTCAGGTACTCTATATATGCAAGTGCTATATAATAAAAATTTTCTAGCATTTTTTACCCACCCTGTATAATTCTAACTGTAAGCCACCCTATATTTCAACATTTTTGTTCGACCCTGTACCCCACCCTATATTTCAACCATCCGGTAAATGGAACATCTTCTTATGTTTTCAAAGCAGTAATAAAAAAAAAGGTATCTCCCAAAAGCACATGTTACGTATTTTTTAAGTACCCTGTACTCCAGCAAAATTTATGGCAATTGTTTTGTGAAATATTTATGTCCAATAATGTACAAATCACAATTTCTCCACTAACCGGAAATAAAACACATCTATCATGCGAAATCTGATATTAAAAATGCGGCATTCTCGATTTTTAACATCCTGCATCTTAGATAAATTTTATGAAACTATTTACCTTTAAAATAGAAACAATATAAATTAAGAGCATAGTCTTAAAATAATAAAATATTATCGGAAACACATTGATCAGTTGTCACACAATACACAATTCGAATTTTAGTTGACAAATCATATTTAGAAGGAACTCAAGTTTTATATATATATATATATATATATATATATATATATATATATATATATATATGAACTAAGCTAGGTTCCGGGTGAGAACCACGTCTGAATTTATTGAATACTCGACGTTTCGACTCCTGCTTTGGAGCCATTATCAAGAGACAAAAGTGAAAAAGAGTTTCAGAGTCTAGATCGAACTCGGGGCCTCAATCTGCCTACTCCCCAAGAGTCACTAGGTAACTGAACTGAATTTGAGTCTGCTCTGCTTCTTTTATTTATAGGTAGCGCTGGGTTAGAAGAAGATGTCACGTGATGAGGCTGTGTTGTGATTGGTTGGGTATTGGTGGGCGTGTCTGCTTTGTTTAATCTGGCAATTACGGAGGTCCAAGCTGTGGGAAGGCGAGTACTGTCATCGCGTCTATTTAGACAGAGAGGTCTTTTTTCTATTTCGATGGCTTCGCGAATAGTGGATGCCCTAAGAGAATTGAGAGATATGATAGTCCTACTGTCCTCGAAGTTGATAGAGTGCCCTGTTTGGATATGGTGATGCGCGAGAGCTGAAGTCGGATCTTTTTTACGAACTGACAGAGAGTGTTCATATACTCGATGGTTAACGCGCCTGTTGGTACGACCGATGTAGCTTTGTGGGCAATCGCGACATAAGATTTCGTAAACTCCTCGATCCTCGTTAGGTACTTTGGGGTTACCGGTTAAGTTGCCTATAGTTTGAGTGGTGTTGAAGATAGTCTTTATTTGATGTCTTTGTAAAATCCGTGCTATTTTGTCAGTGACTCCTCGAATGTATGGAAGTACGGCTTTTTGATGTTGTTGTTCTGTTTCTGACGGGGTTGGTGTGATTGGGGATTGTTGAGATTGATGAATTATCCGCGCAATGTGGTCCGGATAATAACCGTTTTGTCGAAGGATTTGTTGAAGATTATTAAGTTCGTTTTGTCTATTGTCAATATCTGTTAAACGAATAGATCTGAGAGTCAAAGATTTCATTACAGAACTCAATTGGGCAAGGTGGTGGTGTGATTGGGCATTTAAGTATCGATTGGTATGGGTTGGTTTTCTATAGACGGTATGTGAGAATCTGTCATTGTTGGTTTTTGTTATGAGGACATCAAGAAACGGGAGAGAAGAATCGGACTCGATTTCCATTGTAAATTGTATATTAGAATATATACCATTGAGGTGTTGTAGGAAGAAGTCTAATGAATCTCTGCCATAAGGCCAAATGACAAAAGTATCATCTACATATCTAAGCCAACAGGAAGGTTTTAAATTAGACGAGTTTAGGGTCTGGGTTTCGATTTGTTCCATGAAAATGTTAGCAAGCACTGGAGAAAGAGGTGAACCCATGGGGGCCCCACGGACTTGTTTGAACAGAGTGTTTTGAAATGAAAAATAAGTGTTAGAGGAACAGTGTTGTACAAGTTTGATGATGTCAGAAGAGATATTGTATTTTGTTTTTTGAATATCTAACGTTTCTGAAATGGGGACATTGGTGAAAAGAGATACAACATCGAAGCTGACTAGGATGTCATTTTCTGAAATTCTGTAACCACTTAGGATATCTAGGAAGGAAGAAGAGTTCTTTACGTACGAGGATGCTTGCTCGGCTAGAGGTTGAAGGGTTTTGGCTAAGTACCGGGCTAATTCTTGGGTCGGGGATTGTACCGAACTGACAATGGGCCTAAGAGGAATGTCCGGCTTATGAATTTTGGGTAGTCCGTAAATTTTTGGAATTTTAGAAGACTTTTCACGAGGAATGATGATCTTTTTAACGTCAAGAGGAAGTTGTGTCCTGTTGATGATTTCCTTAGTTTTTTCTCTAAGTAAGTAGTAGGATTATTGTTCATTATTTCGTAGTCTGCAGTGTGGAGTAGGGAATTCATCTTGTGAACATAGTCCTTAGTATTGAGAAGAACAGTCGCGTTACCTTTGTCGGCAGGAAGAATAGTTATGTCATCGTTGTTACGTAGTTGTTTTAGTGCATGTCTTTCGTTAGAAGTTAGGTTTGATTTTGGTGGCTTTGATGTGCGGAGTACTCTAGCAATGTCTTGACGAGTATCTTCAGCCTCAATATCTGTTAGTTCAACCAAAGCTACCTCAACTTGAGAAATGATTCTTTCAGTTGGGATAGTTTTCGGCGTCACTGCGAAATTGAAACCTTTGGATAGGACGTGTAAACTGGTAGAGTCTAAGGGGAAGTCAGAAAAGTTATGGACGGTCGTCTGAGAGGGTGAAGGAAATTCAGAGTATCCCTCGTATTTATATTATACCCTTAACCGGTCATGCGTCACACGTCATGGTCATTGGGTCTTATCTGGTCCAATCAGCGTCGTCGTCCCTGGAGGTTGGTTGCCGGTGATGCGTAGCGGCACGGGCCGAAGAAGAGCTCTCCAAATATTTTTAATTTGGACGCTGGGCTCGCTCGCTCGTTCGAGATTATATAGGCTGCCTCCATGAATTTTCTTTTGTACCAGTGCTCCTCCTTGTGAATTGCTTTAGCCTGGTCCCAGTTGATATTATGCTGTTCGGTCCATGCCTGACTAGCTAGCCCAGACTTCGTTACCTCTACCCTTTGAGTAGCTGTGCGGGGTTCCTTAATCCTGGTCTCCAGCGGTCGCTTTGTCTCTCCAATGTAAAGATTGCCACATTCACAAGGTATGCTGTATATACAGTTATGTGGTATTGCTGGTACGTCGGGCCTCGTTCTGGTTATCATGCTCCTCAAGGTGTCGTTGCTTTTGAAGATCATTCTGATTCCATAGCTGTGTGCAATTCTTCTAAGTTTCTCCGACAAGCCTTTAGTATACGGTAATAGGAGAGTTGCTACCGTGGTGTCCTCTTCCTGCCTAGGTGGTTTGTCCAGCTCTTCAAACGCCTTGATAATGATCCTTTCCGCATATCCATTGGCCAAAAGGTCTTCTCTAAGTTTCACTTGTTCTTCTTTGAGGGCTTCTGGTGTGCTGCAGATAGTTTTGGCTCTATGGATAAGTGTTTTGATGATGCCAGTTTTCGTTGCTGATGGGTGGTTCTAATTGTTTTGAGTTCTTGACGTGCGATGATGTTTTTCCCTCCAAAGGCTGGATGATTGGTAGAAGGAATTTCGATAGTGCTGCTGTTGGTGAGTTGCGCGAACTTGTAATCGGTCTGAGAGGTACTCCAGCCTTGTGTATCTTGGGTAGTCCATAAAGATGTGGTGGTTTGCTGTGATGTGGCGTCAATTTTGTCCTTGTCTCGGGTAGAATGTATTCAGCATGATTTCTGAGCGTGTGGTAAGGTTTCCTTTCTATTTTGGATGTTGGATCAGTAGGCAGTGGCCTGTATTTTCCCTTCGACAGTACTTCGTCAATTTTCTTGTTGTATTCCGTTCTGTCCATCAGGATGGTGGCATTTCCTTTGTCAGCTGGTAGAATGATGATAGATTTCTCGTCCTTAAGTGTTTTTATGATTCTCCTTTCGGATTCGTTGATGTTTTGTTTGATGTTTTGTGTTTTCTCAATTGCGGTTCTGACTTTCCATCGGAATTCCTCCAGTTGCGGTGTCTCTTTGCTGCCTATTGCTGACTCCACGGAACTGATGATATCTAGTACTGGCAACTTTTTGTTATATGGTATATGTTATATACCAAATGATAAGGCTCATTATGACGAGAACAAACATATTTTTTTTCATATTTTTAAAATAAATTAATTAAAAGACATTAACAAAAATATAAAAATTTTTACCCATTCTCCCCTTATCTCCGAAACCATAAGCTAGAAAATTT
This sequence comes from Octodonta nipae, assembly GCA_034190945.1. Classification (NCBI taxonomy): domain Eukaryota; kingdom Metazoa; phylum Arthropoda; class Insecta; order Coleoptera; family Chrysomelidae; genus Octodonta; species Octodonta nipae. The sequence continues at coordinate 67,992,901 of CM067224.1, forward strand.
TGAAAAAAATGGAGGTATAGCCCCTCACCTGAACTTTACTGGAAAAATAAGGAGAAATCCCTAATATTTATTTTGAGAGGCACATTATAGAATTAAATTCTAACGGATCATGTAATATATCAAATCACAGGGCTCATTATGACGAATACAAATATGTTTTTTTTAATTTTTTTTAAATGATTATTTTAAAATATATTAAAAAAATATTTAAAAAAAAAATACCCATCCCTCCGTTATTCCCCAAACTATAAGACCTAAATTTTTTGTTTACAGGAAAAATATAAAGAAACCCTTAATAATAATATTGGGGGCCAAATTATAGGATTAAATGGAAAATAAAAAAATATTTTTTAACGCATCATGCAATACATTAAATGAAAGGGCTCATTATGAGGAATACAAAGATATTTTTTTTCATATTTTTAAAATTAATTGTTTACAAGATATTAACATAAAGAAACCATACTACCTAAAATTTTGAAAATAATTAAGGGTACTGGGGCTCACTTGAAATTTATAAGAAAAATTATTAGAAAACCCTCATAGTAATTTTAGGAACACATTATACAATTAAATAGAAAATAAAAATTCAATTTTTAAATGCATCATATAATATATCAGATAAAAGGCTCATTATGTGAATTACAAATATCTCATATTTTTAAATCATTTTTTTAAAAGATATTAACAAAAGTATTAAACATCGGCTTAATTCCCACTTTAGAAACTACACTATTTAAATTTTGAAAAATATATTTTATTTGTATTTTTAAATAATTTGAATAACAGATTTAATAATTTATAATTTAAAACTTGACCTATTTTGCCCTTTATCTTCCAATCTACAGAGCCTCAAAACTCAGACAGTAGATTATAAAAGACTTCTCTGAAAATTTATTAGTAAAATAAACTCTAATGTTAATTTTTGGGGGCCAAATTAGAAAATTAAGTAAATATGTATTCTGATAAAAATCAAGCGAATCTTGAAGCAGATAAAATAAAAATTCTATGTGTGGAACATCAAAGTGTATATTTTAAATTTAAAACGCTTCCTTTAAAAGATATTAGGGTAAATATAAGGAAATGCACTCATTCCCTGCTTATCTGAAACTGGAATATTAGAATCTTGAAGATGGTACGGAACCCTTAGTATGCGACTCCAGCTCGCACTTGACCAAATTATTTTTAATTCTCTTTTATTATTACATGTACAGAAATTGCAATAAAAAATTTTAATACGACGCTATAGTTGGTAAAAAGGGCTTTCAAATTATATACGACAACATCTATTTTCCCTATCTCAAATCTCAAGGTCATTGAATTGGCCTGTTTATCTTGAATGCGCCCAAGCGCTAATTCACCTCCATAAATTTCCCCCTCGAAACAAAAATCGATCCGTTTTTTCTTATTGCAATAGTTTTGAAAATAACCAAGATATTCAAGGTGGTTCGTTTGAGATGGTATACCCTGCATACAGATATTTACAAATTTTCTTACTAATTTAATATTGGAAAAAGTATACAGTAACAGTAAATCCCTGCCTAGTGCGTAAAATTTTATTTTATCTGTTAACAAAATAACGTCACTAGCGTTTTTGAGTTACAACCTACACTGTATGTTCATTACAAACATATATCTTTTCACATTTTATGTTACTTCAACAACTGTAAAAGCGTAATACGGACCGGAGTTAAAAACTTACGTAACTAACACCAGCAAATAAATCGTGATCTTGTATACCACATAATTTCCAGTGTATTGTATACGCATTCCGGTTCTCCTTTCACCATTTGAAAAGTCAGTCGTCAAGTCGTGAAAGAGGTGAATCAACATCTCAGCCTCCCCTACGAACAACAATGCTCTTAATTTTAGAATGCTCCTCGTGAATTCAATCAAAGTGGTAAATTCGACGTTTTCCATTCCTTTTTAGTCCGAATCCAATACCCATTCTTTCTCAAATCCGAATATAATCCAGTGTTAGCAATTCTATAAAAGCTAATAACCTCTATTGGATATAAAAATCCATTTAAAATAGTCGGGCTGCAGCGGACCCATAATAGAATCAATTGCTTTTATCAGGCCCGTTGCAATTTTAAAATAGTTGTTCAATTATCGGCTGAAAGCTTATTTTCCATTTTCAATACGTTAGTCAGCTAATGTCACTCTAAACCCTTACTGGCCGTAGAATGAGAATACGTTACTTGAATTTTTTTTGTGCAATTTACTGTTTGAGGATAAATTTCAAATTGTTTGTCCCTTTTTTATTAACTCTAGAAATAGGAAAAATGTAGAAGATTGCCGGAAAATACGTCAGTATTGAAATATTGGTTTATTATTCCGGAGAAACAGATATTTTCAATTGAAAAAATCCACAGGTGTTTGATTGGTTTGACTTGACTTGACATAAAAAGTGTACACAATTTTATTTCGTTATTAATGATACGGGGTCGTTAAAGTTGCAAAAACCGAAAATTTTACAGTTTTTGTGACTTCAGTCACAGAATGACAAACTTTAGTATCAAAAATAAGTTTGTTTTATTCGTATTTTAATAGATGCTTAATCAGTGGTTGATCTAGCCGAATGGAAATTAATTAGTGTGTTATTTGTCAAAAACTGTCAAACTGCACATTTTTCAGTCGTTAATAGCTATTGTTAAAAAAAACGTTAAAGCTCTGAACTAGGCACAGAGTTTCAATTTTATGAGGTAAATAACTGGTTTTGTGGCAATTTTTTTTCAAGGGCGTTTTATTTTATGTGAAGTTTACAATGCTGCCATTTTGCCACAAATATATATTTAAACCATCTAACAGGAACATATTAATTATCAAATCTTTCAGTATAATCTTCGGTAGATTATTTTTCTTTCGGTTTTAGTTTTATTGTGTGGAAATTTAGTTTTAAAGAATGCATTTCGGTGTTCCGAATCAGGTAAAATTTAGTGGTGGGGAGAAATCGCTTCCCCTAACTTTTCGACCGCCTATAGAAATGACTTTCTTTTAGAATGTTTCTCAGACTGAAAATATGTTCGAAGTTTTTTATAAATTTTTATGTACCCATTATTTATAATTAGATCTTTGTAATAAAGAATTGATAAAAATAATTAAAATGCAATTCATACCAGCTTTCATTAGTCCCCTAATCCATGTCAACAATGAAAAACCAGACCGATACCTTAAGTGTAAAAAACTTAAAGTTTTTTATCTCACTAAAATGAAACTTGTTGGAATGTCTTCGATGGCACATTCCATAGAGAATATTCAAAAAAATATGTATGAATTAGATGTTGCGGTTTTAGTTCAATGCTGGTTCAGTGCAAGTATATAATTGACGAAGGACCTTTAGCGGAACATTCAATAAACACGTGCCGTCACATAAACGAATCACCAAATAAAAGTTATCACTAACCTTTAAGTCGAAGCTCTGGTGTTTTCTTGGTTCTTCTTTCTTCTGAGGCTAGCCCCGTGAGCAGGAACAGTTTCTTAGAGCTTCGTCTGGACAACACGTTACACAAAAAATATCGACGTAATGTTCTTTGATTGAGCATACAAAAAATGCGGGTTTAACAACAAATGATGCGCTTTTGTAAACAAAAAAGAAACAAAATGAAAGCGGTTTAGCGGTCGTTACGTACGGAGCTAAGAACTCGCCAAATCGTAACGCAAACAACAACAATAAGCGTCGTCTCTTCAGACGGAATCAAACATGTCCGAACAGTTCGGAGCACAATACACGAAAACTCCCAAGCGTCTAAACAGCTATGGAAGCGAACCACGAATGTCAATACTGTCTATATTTTACACGCAAAAAACGTTTTACAATTAGCATTAGCGCGGCGGAATGTTTTAGAAAAGGTGCAGAAGTTTAAAAATCAATGAAGTAATTCAATCAAATTGAAACAATACACTAAACAAATTGCGGGAACGCACCACTTGTTGCCAAGTTTCAAAGTTCTAGTGTTTTTTAAACAATAACTGTGAGCAATATTTTGCAAATATTCAATAATTAATTATCCAATCAGCTAGATCTACCTATCATATTTGCTTTTGACACTAACACTTTTTATTCTGCAGCTCACAAGTTACAAAAACAGGTTTCTAGTCTTTATATAGCTACATATAAATTATTGAAAACAATCTATCATTAATTTATAAAGAGATTAATTTTCTTGATATTAGGAAAAACGTAGTAGTATGTTTTGAAATAACACTTTGTGTTTTGGTTATAGGTAATAAGTATCTACATAATTTTTTTATTATTTTTAGATAAAAAATTGTAGATTGTACTCCATACTCTGTCTTTTACCGGTGACCAAGCAGTAATAGCTGAAGAAGAAAAAAACCTGAGTTGCATGATTAAAAAACTAGGAGTTAAAGGGAAACACTAGCCCACACAGACTCCAAATCAGAAGTTGTCTCTGTACAGCGCCCATTCCCTGTAACTCATAGGATAGAAATCATGCGAAAAAAGAGTTTCAGGGAAACACTAACCCACAAAGAGTCCAAATCGGGAGTCGTCTCTGTGCAGCGCCCATTCCCTGTGAGTCATAGGATAGAGATCATGCGAAAAAATTCGTAGCTAGAAAATGACATAATAAAAGGAGCAAACAAAGTCAAATACTTAGAAGTGATATTCATCAAACCAGCAACGATTAAAGACGCGTTATAAGAGGGAATAATGAGAGGAACGCTCTCCACTCTATAATATGGGACGGAAACCTTTTACAAGAAATAAAAATGCGAATATATAAATTCATCACTATCTTCGAGGTGTCATTCTTTTGTACGCCAAAGAATATATAAAGTATAAATTGTTTCTGGTCGGGAACCCTCATCAGTTGCGCTTACCAGAAGAGAATGTTTTCTCGAACAACTACTTATGTATTTGATACATATCGTTAAATGTGTAGGCGCAAGATGTAATGATCGACATCTAGGATTTTCAGGGAAACTAGCACACAGTGGTTGCGAATCTGGAACCGTTTCACGTCAATCCTGTTATCCCGTAAGCCCTAGTTTAGGGCGTCACCGAAAAAAAAATCAGGTTAACTTCACCTGTCAGAGATTGATATGGTTTTTAACAAGTATTATTGGATTTCTTATTAAACTTAAACCATCGGCTGCGGGCCACATCTAGCCTTTTGTCGGGCACTAGAGAATATGTAAGGATTTGGTTGATGTGCCGGTATCACCACAAAAAATTCCTTTTTTTACATTAGCCCTGTATATCAGCTACTCTCCGTGAAACCAAATTATTATATTATCATATATATTTAGACTGGGTCAAAAAATACGATTTTTTTTAACGGTACTGTAAAATTATTGTTAATGATGTCAAAAAAAGTTTTCCTGAAATTTTGAACCTTTAATAACAATATTAAGTGGTGCATCATCGCAATTGTTCATTTATTAACAGTTAGCGCATTTTGTGCAAAAAATTCAAACTTAATCAATTTTAAAAAAATTCGATTTCATAACCTGGTAGGAAATTAACTTCCCCAAAAAAAACTCTCTCAGTAAATTTTCGTAGGACGAGCCCTTTCTCTGTAGTAATAAAGCCTCAAACATTGGTTTACTTTTTCAATTATTTACTTTGTATTCCGGAATCTCAAAACGACCCTTCAATGACAATATTTTTATAAGATCAATAATGATTCTTAAAGAAAATTTAATGCAAAAAAGGTCTGTTAATATTTTTCGTTAAAATCATTGCTTTCAAAGTTATTCGATGTTAAGTTAAATTCAAAAATATTTTACCGTTTATTTCCCGTTAGACGTAATTTTTTCCACTTGTGTCATAAATTTATGAATCAAATATGAAAAATACTTTTTATTCAGCAAAAAATCAATTTACTGGGGTATTATTTTGATAAAAACGTTGTTTATCAATATACATGTTAGGTCATAGCCGAACATTAATACTTTTTAAAAACTTTTATTTTATTTAACTGAGACTTTAAAACATTTGAAATAATTGACTAGTGTTCTAGAACGAGAAGTGACCAAGCTTATATGTTGGATGTATTTATAATATCTGAAAAAATTGCAAGTTAGCGGGAAGATAAACTCATACAAGTGGCTGCTGAAATGTTAATTTAATGAATATCTTCTTTGTTTTCTGTCTCCTGTTTCTCACAAGTTTACCCTGGAAATAATGTCAATTTTCATGTAAGCTTTGAGATTGTTTACTACGAACTTGACTTTGAATACAAAACAAGAAAGACTTTATTGTAATGAATCATAACATACATTTAATTATATTGCATTTTATTTGCTATAATAGTAAAAACAACTCGACTTATCGATTATAAATAATTTGTTTGCATAATTTTGTTTTTTGAAATAAACTTTAGTAATAGTCTGATGCGAAATAAACGGTAAAATAGTTAGTATTTTTCAATTTAATTTTAACATCGAATAACTTTGAAAGGAGTGAGTTTAACGGAAAATCTTTTTGATAGAGCATAAAATTTTCTTTAAGAATATTTTAAAAATATTGATATTTAAGGTCGAATCACGAATACAAAGTAAAAAATTGAAAAAGTAAACCAATTTTTGAGGTTTGATTACAGTCGTCCTAGGAAAAGAGCTTTTTTGTGGGGAATTGAATATCCTACAAGGATAAGAGATTGAATTTTTTTTTTAAATTGATTAAGTCCGAATTTTTTGCAAAAATGCGCTAACTGTTAAAAAATGAACAATTGCGAAGATGCACCACTTAATATTGTTATTAAGGGCTCAAAATTTCAGGAAAACTTTTTTTTGTCATCATTAATAATAATTTTACAGAACCGTTAAAAAAATTTCGTTTTTCTTAGCTCAGTCTAAGATCTATATACAAAATGGGCAAAGACAAAATGGTTAGGTACCATTTTCTCCTCTGTCTCTCAACCAATTTATTTGATTTTTGTTTTGTTTAATGCCTATTGACGATCTTCAGTGCAGGATGCTAAAATATATTCATAATATTGATTCATTCATATAATAAAATAAAATAAAAAATTCATAATTTACGTCCACAGTGCCGCCAGATTGCGTGGAGAGAAAATCGTAAGACGGATTGACTCGAATGAGAAAAACAAACTAAATTAAACGAAAAACTAACAAATTTTGTTTGGTTCTGAAAGTTATTCTACATTATCATACTATTGAGAACTCACTCACAAAAATTTATATTACATGGTATTGACAATTTATGAGGTACTCGCAAGTTTTTCTAAATATAGTTTGTCAACTAAAATCAAAAATTTGTATTGCGTGGCAAATGAACAATCTTTTTCCGATAATATTTTATTATTTTAACATTATACTATTAATTTATATTGTTTCTATTTTAAAGGATAATAGTTTCATACAATTTAACTAAGATTACAAAGCCTATGATATAAATACAAATAATAAAATTGAAGATAAATGGTTAGATCTGACATCATGGCAATGGTTCTAATATCTCGGCCAGTTCACCGCCAACCTAACCTAACCTAACCTAAACTCATTGTAGCAGATTGAATTTCAATTTGACATTTCTTAACAATGTCAACTGCTAGGTTAAGGTACCTTCTCAATGCAATGAGAAAATTATCAATGTATAATTTTCAAAATTTCAATTTCAATGAACAAAAATTGTGAACAAATAAAGGTATTATTTAAGATAAATGCATTGCATTGTATTTCTTAAATGTTTTGATATAATCCCCCGATAAAAACTTTTACGTAAGTAAACTAACTAAGCAAATTGATATATTTGTTTTAGATCTTCTCTAGTTGAATGTTTTTTATTTTATGCCATGTAAAAATAAAAACTGAATAAGTATTAATAATATATTGCTGTTTTATTCCATATAAGGTAATCTTTTAAATTACTTTTAACATGTCGTTTAAAATATTAGCAGTCAGTCAATAATTGTTAATTGTTCTTTTAACGAGATGTGATATGCTGCAAATATATTTTTACTAATTCATCTAACAATATAATACATATAATGTTTTGTTTATTTATACATATCTTATTATATGTCATTCTCGCAAACTGCACTATGACTGTCGAAATTTCATTTCGGGGTTTTGGCGTCTACAAATCGATTGCTCGGGAAAAATTGTATTACCGAGCAAGAACGAGATTATGACAATAATTATGACAGCTGAGTTTTAAAATTACAAGAGTTTCAATACAGGATGATTTGGTAACATACTTGAGGTTGAAACTGCTCTTAAAAAAATTTCCAATACAAATTGATGTGTAGGATCTTATAAGAACTGTATCGCTATTTAATATTTTTTAAAGCAAAAATTGCTGCTTAGGCGATTTTTGGATGGGTAAAAAGTTATGTGTTCTCATGTCCTAAATTGACTGAGATATAAGGCGTTGTATATTATAATTATACAGGGCGATTCCAGATATGTCATTTTTTTCGTGGGTGGCACCTAAGCAGTTGCATATATAACGTGTTTAAAATATAGAGTAGAGTGCAATTATAACTAATAAAATAATTATATAGGGAAGCCCATTAGCGGTTGAATTTACAGGGTTCTTGGAATAGAGGGGCAGTAGAATTACAGTTATACAGCGTGGTGCAAAAAATATTATACAGAGATCCATATACAGGGTGGCGGAAATGGAAATGCAACATTTCGTAACCCATAAACAGTTGTGTATATAGCGAAGATGAAATATAGGGTGAGAGGAATTATACATATACAGGATGATTTTTAAAAGTGTTAGAAAATGAAATGATTTATAGAGTAGCCCTCCATGAGTTCCATATATATGATGATTGAAATATAGAGCGGAGTAGAATTATAGTGACAGAAGATAGTTAAAAATTTCATCAAAAAGAGTAAATACGGTGGCTTATAGGCAGTCGCATATACAGAATGGTTTACCGGGTGGTTCAAAATTGTTAAAAATTGTTGTTAATGGAAAAGCTGTGGAACCTTTGCTGTGTCACAAATGTAAAAACACAGTTTTGCACCCTAACACCAAACCTTTATTTTAAACACTCAACGCCGTTTCAACAACTCTAAGATGTCATCTTCAAGGAGTAAACCCAAACTCTCAAACTCCCCCCAGTTTGGGTTTACTCCTTGAAGATGACAACTTAGAGTTGTTGAAACGGCGTTGAGTGTTTAAAATAAAGGTTTGGTGTTAGGGTGCAAAACTGTGTTTTTACATTTAAAAATTGTTGTTATTATAATGAGTATTTTAATAAATGTTAGGGTAGCTCATTAGCGGTTGAATTGTTGTCATATTAAATTAAGAATTACGAATTTGAACACAAATAAAGCCCTATTCATTATATTTGAAAAAGAACTTGAATTTCGTTACTTATTTGTAGAAGCGGGATGTAAGACCGAGATCTAGGATTTTCGAGGAAACTATAATACAGAGGTTCCAAATCTGGATCTGTTCCGTGTAATTGCTGTTCTCCCTGAAGTCCTAGGATAGAATGTCACTATAAAATTTTCAGGGTACTTCACTTGTCAGAGATATTGACACAGTTGGTCGAATTTCGACCACTGGGCGACAGCTAGTATATGTAATACGTTCAGTTCAATACGACAATTAGAAGCAGGTTAAAATTGACTTCCAAGATCCCGTTACATTTTCGGATACAGGTGAACTTAATAAAAGCGTGCTAAAAATAGAGGCATACTCATCCTCAACCTTTACTGCCCAAATTTACTCATTCTGTTTAAATGAAGAGCAACATACCGGGCTTTTAATTAGCTAGGAGTTTCAAGCGACGTAATGGATGTTATCTTTTTTGTAATTCCAACATTCCGATATCCCGACCTTTATTTAATTAATTATTCTCGAAAGCACCACTTTAACGAAGTATGAAGTTATTTTGTTTAGAATATTTGTCGGAAAATCACGGATTCAAAAGTTAATTATATACTCTGCATTAATTAGATTTGTTAGCCCAAAGCTATGAGGTGAGGTAAAGCGGCAAAAGTTGGGGAGATCTGCCATTGTTTTTCAAAAGAGGCGATTGTTTGAAATAATTTTAGAATTATTAGTGATGAGTATTGATTTATGATTTTTAGATGAATTCTATCTAGAACAAAAAAAGAAAGATCAGTGTATATTCGCCTAAACCGAATATAAGATTTAATCTGTTCATTTGAATTTATTACGCAGTTGTCGATACCGAGTGTTATGTCTTTAGGTAAAATACACAAATTATAAGAACAGAAGTTAATAAAAGCGATTTATAAGAATAACTATTTATTTCCTCGGTAGTTTGCCACGCCAAAGCCGTATATAACCACAAAATTTGTTTAAAGAGCTCATTTTTAGGGTTCCGTATATACAATATACGGATAACCTTATAATATCACTCACGATTTCTGCCTCTGTCACATCACAGCCATTTTCTCCTAAACTACTGGACGGAAGAGGTTGAAATTTGGTATCAATGTATAGTTTGGTGACCCGATCAGGAGTATATATCGTAAAAGAAAAAAATTTGATTTTAGGGGTACTTCTGGGGGGAAAAACTAAACAAATCGACCGTCCCGTCCCCCTGATCACCGAAACTACTCAGCCTAAAATTTTGAAAAAAATAGGAAATATAGAGCGTTGCCCGAACTTCACAGGAAAATTAAGAAGAAACCATTTAATATTAATTTTGGGGGGCAAATTATAGAATTAAATAAAAATTTAAAAATAAAAAAAATTCAAACGCATCATGTAATATATCAAATGAAAGGTCTCATTCTGAAAAAAAAACAAATAATTTTTTTATATTTAAAAAGAAATTATTTAAAAATATATTAACGAAAATATACCAAAATTTACCCATTCCCCCCACCTTATCTCCGAAACTATAAAACGTAAAGTTTTGAAAAAAAAATAGATTTATAGGTTCTGACCTGAAGTTTACTGGAAAAATAAGGAGAAACCTCTACTTTTAATTTTGGGGGGCCAATTACAGAATTAAATGGAAAATATAAAATTAAAATTGTTTCTAACCCATCATGTTATATATCAAATGAGAGGGCTCATTACGGCGAAAACAAATATATTTTTTTCAAATTTTTAAAATAAATTAATTAAAAGATATTAACAAAAATATAAAAAAATTACCCATTCCCCCCCCTCTTATCTCCGAAACCATAAGCTGGAAAATTTTGAAAAAAAATGGAGATATAGCCCCTCACCTGAACTTTACAGGAAAATTAAGGAGAAACCATTAATATTAATTTTGGGGGGCAAATTATAGAATTAAATAAAAATTTAAAAATAAAAAACTTTCAAACGCATCATGTAATATATCAAATGGAAAGTCTCATTCTGAGGAACACAAATATATTTTTTTCATATTTAAAAACAAAATTATTTAAAAAGATATTAACAAAAATATAAAAAATTACCCATTCCCCCCCCCCCTATCTCCGAAACTATAAAACGTAAAGTTTTGAAAAAAATAGATTTATAGGTTCTGACCTGAAGTTTACTGGAAAAATAAGGAGAAACCTCTACTTTTAATTTTGGGGGGCCAATTACAGAATTAAATGGAAAATATAAAATTAAAATTGTTTCTAACCCATCATGTTATATATCAAAAGAAGGGACTCATTATGACGAAAACAAATATTTTTTTTCCTATTTTTAAAATAAATTAATTAAAAGATATTAACAAAAATATAAAAAATTTTACTTATTCCCCCGCCCTTATCTCCGAAATCATAAGCTGAAAAATTTTGAAAAAAAATGGAGGTATAGCCCCTCACCTGAACTTTACTGGAAAATTAAGGAGAAACCCTTAATATTTATTTTGGGGGGGCAAATTATAGAATTAAATGGAAAATTAAAATTAAAATTGTTTCTAACCGATCATGTTATATATCAAATGAAAGAGCTCATTATGACGAAAACAAATATATTTTTTCATATTTTTAAAATAAATTAATTTAAAGATATTTAAAAAAATATAAAAAAATTTACCCATTCCCCCCCCCCTTATCTCCGAAACCATAAGCTGGAAAATTTTGAAAAATAATGGAGGTGTAGCCCCTCACCTGAACTTTACAGGAAAATTAAGGAGAAACCCCTAATATTTATTTTCGGGGGGCCAATTACAGAATTAAATGGAAAATATAAAATTAAAATTGTTTCTAACCCATCATGTTATATATCAAAAGAAGGGGCTCATTATGACGAAAACAAATATATTTTTTTTTCATATTTTTAAAATAAATAAATTAAAAGATATTAACAAAAATATAAAAAATTTTACCCATCCCCCCCTCCTATCTCGGAAACCATAAGCTGGAAAATTTTGAAAAAACAATGGAGGTATAGCGCCTCACCTGAACTTTACTGGAAAAATAAGGAAAAACCCCTAATATTTTTTTGGGGGGCAAATTATAGAATTAAATGGAAAATATAAAATGAAAATTGTTTCTAACCCAGCATGTTATATATCAAATGATGAAGAAAACAAATATATTTTTTCCATATTTATAAAATAAAATAATTAAAAGATATTAACAAAAATATAAAAAAATTTACCCATGCCTCCCCTTATCTCCGAAACCATAAGCTGAAAAATTTTGAAAAACTGGAAGTATAGCCCCTCACCTGAATTTTACTGGAAAAATAAGAAGAAACCCCTAATATTCATTTTGGGGGGCAAATTATAGAATTAAATGGAAAATAAAAAATTATAATTTTTTCTAAGGGGTCATGTAATATATCAAATCCCAGGGCTCATTATGACGAATAGGTACAAATATATTTTTTTAATTTTTTTAAAATGAATATTTTAAAATATATCAAAAAAATATTTAAAAAAAATTACCCATTCTCCCCGTTATTCCCCAAACTCTAAGACCTCTTTTTTTTTGTTTATAGGAAAAATAAGATAAAAAATCCGTAATTATATATTTGACCTTCAAATAATAGAATTAAACGGAAAATAAATTACTAGAAAACCCCCATAGTAATTTTAGGGACAAATTATACAATTAAATGGAAAATAAAGATTCAATTTTCAAACGCATCAGATATCAGATAAAAGGCTCATTATGCGAATTACAAATATAACATATTTTTAAATCATTTGTATAAAAGATATTAAAAATATTAAACATCGACTTAATTCCCACTTTAGAAACTACACTATTTAAAATTTGAAAAAAATATTCTATTTATAAATAATTTGAATAACATATTTAATAACTTATAATTTAAACTTTGACCTATTTTGAAGTTTTTCTTCCAATCTACAGAGCCTCAAAACTCAGACAGTAGATTATAAAAGGCATTTCTGAAAGTTTATTAGTAAAATAAAACTCTAATGTTACTTTTTGGGGGCCAAATTAGAAAATTAAATACATATGTATTGTGATAAAAATCAAGGGAATCCTAAAGCAGATAAAATAAAAAGTCTATGTTTGGAAAATCAAAGTGTATATTTTTTATAAATTTAAAACGCTTCCTTTAAAAGATATAAGGGTAAGTATAAGAAAATGCACTCATTCCCTGCTTGTCTGAAACTGGAATATTCGAATCTTGAAGGTGGTACGGAACCCTAAGTATGCGAGTCCAACTCGCACTTGACCAAATTATTTAGAAATACAGCTGATTCTGATTTGGACCGCGTGAGGCAGTTGAAATCGCCAAAAATCCCAAGAATTTCAACCAAGACAAAGGTTTTGAACTTTCGCCCATCTGGCAACCCTGCATCCATATTTCAACACAATTCTCATCAACGAAATAAATCCCTTACATTACCCATTAATAGAATTCGAGGAACGTATTTAAAATATTATCACAAGCATAAAACAATCCAAAATAATCCCATTAAGTATCTCCTACCCTTCTTTTACCTGAAATTTCGGGGGGCCAATTATTATTTCTTAAAAACATCGTTGGGCTATATCGAAAGTGTTTGTCATTTACAATTTGTGCTTCGGTGTGAGAAGTTTAACAAAATGAAGTGTCAGACTGTGTTGTGAGAAAAGTGTGGGCGAAACATTGGAAAACTGTGTTTATATGTGGGCTCAGAAATATAAATTAACTAGCCGTTACCCTCGGTTTCACCCGCGTACGGAATGTTCAAGCCTTCGCAAACAGAAATAACTTATGAAACATATCGGTTATCCTATATAAAAAAACTAACTTGTTTGAACCACCCTACTTAACCATAAATCCACCAATCCCGAATATATTTTTCCCAAACTGCAAGTACTTATGGGCCACCCTATATAACTATTTTATTCGCATTTTTTTAATCACCTTGAATAACTGTAACACTGCTTCACCCTATATTGCAAATATCCTGTATATGCTGCTGTTTTATAATTTTTTGAACACCTGAGTATAACTTTTCTCTACTCTATATTTCAGCTATGCAACTGCTTATGGTGTACCCTGTATAACAATAATTTCTGATATTTTTATAACCACCTTTTAAAGTAAAATTTCTCTTTATTCTATATATTAATCAACCTTTTTCTGACATTGTGTTACACACTCTAAAACTATACCTTGTTTCTCCCTATATTTCAGATATTCCATATAGTAAAATGCAACTGTTTATGGTCTACCCTATATAACAATTTTTTTAACTTTTTTTATTCATCCTAATGGAAATGATGTGGAACCCTTCGTGAGTCACAAATATAAACACACAGTCTTGCATCTTAATACCAAACTTTTAATCAAACCCTCACCCAAACTGCAACTGCTTATTGGCCACCCTATAAAACAATTTTATTCAAAAAAAGAATTTAATCGCTTTGTATAACTAACTGTACTTCCATCTACATTAAAACCATCCTGTATACACCGCTGCCCATTTGTCAATCATTACAACTTATTTTTGAACCACCCGGTATAACCATAATTTTACTCTACAAAATATTTCAACCACCCTGTATGTGCATCTGCTTAGGGGCAACCAAATAATTTTTTAAATACCTCTAATCACACTGTATGAACAATAATTTTACTTCGATCCATGTTTCAGATATTGCAGATATGCAACAGCTCATGTTCTATCTTACAAAAAAAATTATCCAAATTGTTCGACTATAAATCTACTCCACCCGCTATTTCAATCACCTTGTATTTGCAACTACTTATCGGCCTCCCAGTATAACATTTTGTCTACCACCCTGTATAACTATAAATCCATCAATGCCAAATATATTTTACCAAAACCGCAACTGCTTATGGGTCACCGAAAATAACACTTTTGTTCAACATGTTTTTGAATCACCTTATATGTATTACAACTACCCTGTATACGCTACAGCTTATTGGTCAACTAATATAACATTTTTTAAATCATAACACTTCTTGACCCTATATTTCAACTA
This sequence comes from Octodonta nipae, assembly GCA_034190945.1. NCBI lineage: Eukaryota > Metazoa > Arthropoda > Insecta > Coleoptera > Chrysomelidae > Octodonta > Octodonta nipae. Next base: position 68,008,228 of record CM067224.1, read on the forward strand.
TCCTATCTTTACAACTTATTATGAACTATGCTATTTTTTTTTCCTTATATTTTTTCAAGATATATTAAAGTATTATTTCTCTCCACACTTCATTTAAGCCACACTTCATTTACAACTTTTTCTAACCTTGTTTGAATGACACTGTATAACTATAACTTTACTATGCACCATACTTCAGGTATGCAAGGGCTATATAACAAAATTTTTCTAGCATTTTTTACCCACCCTGTATAATTCTAACTGTAAGCCACCCCACATTTCAACAACGTTTTATATGCAACTATTTATTTGCCAGAAAATATAACATTTTTGTACGAACCTGTATCCTTAGAATCCTACCCTACCCTATATTTCAACCATCCGGTAAATTAAACAGCTTGTAGATCATACCATTACTTTAAAATATTTGTAAATCCCCTAGATGTAATTATACTCCGCGACATATTTCAACCATCCTTTATATGTAACTACTTGTGGATATAAAACAAGTTTTTAACCACAACATAAACTATAATTCCACTCCATCTTATATTTCAAACACCCTCTATAAACAACTGCTTCTAACATTTCTTTAACCCATTTCATGAATATAGAATCTTATGAACATAATCCAAAGATCCTAACTGCTTACCTAAGACATTTTTTTAAGTTTTTTTTATTCACTGTATAAATATTCTACCCTTTTTCAACCACTTGATATATGGAACTGTTTATGGCCCACTCAATATAACTTTTTTGGATCGCCCCGTATAACTAATTCCACTCCCACTTATTTCCAATAGATCGTATATATCCAGCTGCTTATAGGACACAAAAAATTAACTTTTTTAGATTATTTAAATCCCATGTAATTCTGCTCTAAGTTTCCTATATTCAGAACACCCTGTAAAATTACGCTTGATATATGTTGATTTTTGTTAAGTGGAAACATATTACATTTGCACATTTCGAATTTTGAATAAAAACTAAGCTGATGCCAGTATCTAATATTTTGTGCGTACGGTGGAACCAATTGAGTAATTGAATTACCCAACATGGTAGAAGTTTTTTGCAAAATCAATTAAGTAGTTCTTACGTGATGCCCGAACAAACAAACAAACAAACAAACAGACAAACTTACAATTTTATAATAGTATAGATTAATTCGGAAAATGACGCGGTCTAAATCCGAAAAAAAGCAGAATCAGCTATGACTCTGGCAGCAAAAACCTACCTTCTCATTTTTGGAAATATTTAGCCACATTATTTAATTGAGCAAATAAAAAAATCACTGAAAACCATATATACCACAAGTACGTTGTCCTTGTAAAGTAAATATGTCTTCTATAAAAATAATAGTTAACACAATAATATTCTGGATAATAAGTAAACATAAAGTTTGAGTGAGGAACTAATATCTTTACTGAACAAAATCATTTTCATGCGAATAGTAAAACTGATAATCAGGTAAACTGACATTACATAACGATAAACCACAAAAGTTTCCTGTAATGTTTAGACTTACTACAGCTTTAAACGACCCATTTCACATTTCATAAAAGGCAGCCGTGTCGTCATCCCGTCATTCACGCTCCGATGACATCGAAAGTCAACTGAGTCCTAATTTGATTATAAAGTAATTCCATTATTGTCTTCCATCTCGACCATAAAAAGCTCCACAATTGCATAGTGTATCGGTGAAGGTCAGTTCTACGCTACATACAATGTGATCGTGTAATAAGGGTGGTGATGGTGGCATCGCATCATCCCTTTTCCCACGGCACACGAGGTTTTGTCGCCCTTCGTTTGAATTAGGCATTACATAAGCCGGATTTAAAAGGACTTTTTAAAAAGAGTGTGTGTGTGATTTGATATTTGATTGATGGTCGAGGAGGTAATCATCAGAAAAAATGATGGGAAAATTACGTTTTTGTAAAATTAGAGGTTTAAGACATTCAATCTTTCAGGTTGAATATACAGGATGTGAAGGAAGGATTTCAAGATGTGCTTTCTCGAGTCATTTTATGACGAAAACTTCCTTTGTTTTTTTTCTGACTACTAAAGTTTTCGAGATAGTTAGTTCAATTTTAGAGCATTAAAAACTTCTTAATAAGATCACAGAAACGGTCGTGAAAATCTACAGGGCGGTACATTTTCTGAGAAAGAACACGTGCCGTTCTTTTGCCCCCCACAACTTTTTTTCAGTGCACCCATGGCAATTGACAAACATTATAAATGAATCTCTTATGAATTTCTGGTGTTCTATATTTGCTAGTACCCTGGCGTTCTCAAAGTCTATTCGATGTGGCGTCGTGGTGGCGTGTTCCACAATGGATGTTGTTTTTTCTTGCTTTCCTATGGCGTTCTGGTGTTCATCACGTCTAGCTTGAATTCTTCTGTTAGTTTGCCCCACATAAGTTTTATAACAGTCTGCACAAGGAATCTCGTACACTCCCTGTTGTTCTAAAGGGATCCTCTTCTTCGGAGTCCTCAACACCGTGCTTATTTTTCTGTCTGTTTTGAAAATAGTATCGATATTGTGTCTCCGTAGAATTCTCGCAATACTGTCCGTGGTACCCTTGACATACGATAAATAAGCCTTGGTTATTGATGGCTCATGCTCCTCGTCTATTTGTCTCGCTTTTGACACTAGGGCTCTCTATATATTTCGGTCTATAAATCCGTTTTGTCTCAGAGCTGTTTTTAAACTGTCCATTTCCTGTTTGATGTTATCCTGGTCAGTTAGTTTTTGTGATTTGGCCTCATGAGAGGGAACCCCTCAACACATTTTTAGACCACCTCAATGGCATCCTTAACAAATTCCTGAGGTTTTTTTCGAATCTGCCACTGTTTTTGTGCAAAAAATTATCATTTTCATGTGTACCCTAGAAAAAAAATCTATTTTTCAAAAAAACAAATTTAAAGAATTTCGAATGCGAATAGATCAAACTAAGTGCTCAAAATGTCCACCTTCAGCACACACAGGGGTCTAGACGTCGACACATAGATCTTCTTATTCAATTTAACATCCGAGGAGAATCATGAAGAAATCTACAAGAAACAATAATGCGGTTTCATATGTCTTCTATATATTGAGTTCCACTATAAACTAACGTTCCCAAGCTGAAAAGTCTATCGGGTTTAAATCATGTGCACGAGTAGGCGAAAACTGAGGTCCACCTCGGCCTATCCAGGGGATCTGGATATATTTCGTTCAAATATTAACGACCCATACTAAAATGGGCAGGAGCGCTATCGGGCATAAACCACATTCCTGATCTGACACAAATACAGCTTCTTCTAATTCTGGTGTCCTAATATCCCGATGGGGACCACAATCATGTTTTTTAGGTTTGAGGCTACCTGTTTCTCTTAGTCGTTGATGAAGCCGTCCAAACAAAGTGTGTTGAGGGGCTATACGTTGAGGATACATTGCAGTATATCTTCTCGACGCTTCTAAGAAATTACCATTAGAGCAACCGTAGACGAAATGCATGTCAGCTATTTCTGCATTAGAATAAACCGCCATATCGGTCAAAATTCGCGAGAAGTCACGCACAACTATCACTGTGTGTCATTAAAAATTAACAATAATTAAGTTACAGTCAATAATAGGAATTAATATGACTGCTGCCTACTAGAAAAATAAGTAACAGAAGGATTGTTTGTTTCTACGAAATAGGAACTTTTCGTATAAAATGACTCGAAGAAGCACATCAATCTTTCGCTCTTATTCATTTACACCCTGTATTTGAACCACGATTATATTTAATTCTTTCGAACCCAGAGAATCACCTACAGTCTAAGTCATGTTTATTACGTATTGAACCGGCTTTAAAAAAGGAGGAAGAGGTTCTCAATTCATTTTTTTGTATATTTTTTGTATGTTCGATGATTTCTCGAACACGGCGTAACCGATTTGATTACCTTAAACTGTAATCCCTTAAGCAGGGTCCCGAAGTGGTCCCATATTTTTTACCCGACTTCCAAAAGGAGGAGGTTATCAATTCGTCGCGTATTTTTCGCTTTTTTATGTATGTATGTTACCTGATTTCTTCTCCTGTGGTGCACTGTTTTGAATGAATATGGTCTTGTTTAATAGAGTATATATCCGGATTGATGAAACTTCAAATTGGGGAATAGAATTCTATTGGTAAATTGATGAAATTTGTGAATGAACACATGCGTGCATGGAAATCGAAATCTATTAAGAAAGATCCTTAGGTGATCTCATATACTTTTCTACGACGTTCAACTTGCAGTTTTGCAGAAAATCGCCGAAAATTCCAAAATTCTTATCAAAAATTTCATCGAAATGACATAACGGACATTTCCTCATAAATATTTTAATTCCAACGTAATAGTGCGGTAATTTTAAGCACTAGAAGTTTTAATTTACAATTTGAAAATTTTCTATGTACATCTCAAGCATATAGGTAGTAAAGCATAGTATTTTCGGCTCCTTAAATCAATGAGTACCAAGCTCGTTTTGTTTGTATACCAGGCAAATACCTATTTAAATGCAAATTTTTCCATTTTGCGAAGACGGTGCTTTTACTTGTCACATTCTCCCGGCCTAATAGAAAATTCAGTGACAGCACATGTCAAACTTTAAACTGCTATTTGGTACGTTTATAGACAGGGTGTTTAGTTATAGCTAACAAAATCACAAAGTAAAGTGATAGAAGGAGTTGCATTTATATGAAGATTGAAATATAGGACGGACTAGAATGATAGTGGTCCGTAGGCAGCCGTATATACAGTATGGTTAAAATATAGGGCGGACTGGACGTTTGGTGGTATAAAAATGTTGGAAAAAATGTGAAATTAAAATTATATAGGGTGATTAAAAAACTGTTATATGATCTGGACATAAGCAAATCATATACAGGATGGTTGAAATATATGCTGCAGTTGAATTATGTTTATACAGTGTGATTATAAAATTATTTCTCTTATAGCCCATAAGAAGTTGCATAAAGTATGGAGAGGAATTAATGTTACACAGGACGATAATATAAAATATAAAAAATGAACTAATTTATGGGCTAGCCCACAAGGGGTTATATACTATGGTTGAAATATAGGAGGGATTTGACTCCGTAAATATGGGATGGATTCTACTCCGTACTATAGAAGGCAGCTAACAAATTTATGCTTGTCCGTGTGCAGTCGTATGTACAGGATGGTTGGTACATAGGTTGGAGCGGAATTATTAGTTATGCAGGGTTGTCAAAAAAATTGAAAAAAGGTTACATGGCGTATTCCATAAGGCATAAATATATTTTGGGCTTATTAAGTCAACGCGTACTAGTACATTTTTATTCGTAAACATTTACCTGTAAATTTAAATGAGAAAGTAACATTGTGTAATGTTGAGGCTTTCGATGTTACCTGGTTCTGTCTATTAAGGTTATACCTACAAAATAAAAAATAAACAATGAAAACTACCTGAGTTCAAAAATACTAAAAAGTTGAAAATAAAACATTTTTAAAAAAATATAACCGACTTCTACCTATAATTAAAAAGCTAAAAATAATTATAACAAAATACAACTATAGCAAATAAATAACACATTTAATGTTGTTAGGTACCTACCCAGGAAGTAATTAAACATAAAAAGGTGCTCATTCTGTACAAATTAATTACCTACCAATCTAGTATAATTTTGAAGTCGGTGCCAAGCAACAATCAAGTTTGATGAATTTGTAGATAAGTACGCAATGAAGGATTTTAGATTTGCTTGGCACCGGCCTCAAAATATACTAAATTAGTAGGTAATTAATTTGTACAGAATGAGCACCTTTTAATGTTTACATTTTTTACTGCCTGGGTAGGTACCTAACAACATTAAATGTGTTATTTATTTGCTATAGTTGTATTTTGTTATAATTATTTTTAGCTTTTTAGTTATAGGTAGAAGTCGGTTATATTTTTTTAATAAATGTTTTATTTATATGATCTATGGCATACTGCTTTTCAGAAAATCGAAAATCGTAAAAACATGTTATTTTAGAGCAAATTCGTGGTCGGCACCTCCACCAAATCTTAAACCTATTAAATAGTGGGAATGAAATAATATTTCTAGGATGAAGCGTCCTTGCAAATAGGGTGAACGTGAACATAAATGTCAATTAAGCCACTTCAAAAAAGTTCTCATTTTGTCCTATATACAGTGTGTCTAGTTACGTGGGAATCAACTGGAAATTTTTTATCCGTTATTATACGAGGATTATCAAAAAATATAAATCGTGCCTAAATTGAAGTACCTTAATTTTTGGCCATATTGGAATTTGGTATACAATAATTGGGTCAAGACCAATTAGACTCACATACTAAGAGTTTCGTACCATCTTTGAGATTTAAGTTTTACTTTGTATAGTTTTCCTGCAAATATCGCTTAGGGTTTCCCGTATTATATTTTAACCGACTTCTAAAAACGAGGAGGTTGTCAGTTCGTCTGCCGCTATTTTTATGTATGCTCAGTGATTATTTAAACACGGCTTAAGCAAGTTTGATTAAACTGCATTATATTAAGAAATATTACGGAAAGGTACCAAATAATTAAAGTGTCCATTACATTAACTAAATCTACACAAATCTTTGAAATTAAATGTCAAGGTCACGAAAGTAGCTATATATATCATACACACTATTAGTTTCGGTTTTTGGTTTTGGTTCATTTGAAAAACACAGTGGTATAAAACATATCAAGATGCATGTCTTGTAAAGTGGAACTATAACTATAGTAATGCAGGGTAGTTCAGAAAAGGGTAGACAAAAAATTTATGCTGCGTCAATAATTCACATCAGCATATACAGGGTGGTTGCACTATATGGTAAATTAGAGTTATACTTATACAAGGTGGTAGATACAGATTTTTGCTGAAAATAAATTTTGAAACTCTGTAACAAGAACATCTTACCTACATACAATATGTAAAAGCATATGGTGTGTTCCTAATATACAAGAAGAGCCAAACATATGGAAACCTATGAATAAGACTTCAGGAATTTTTTTTTAATGATAAATACAAAAATTCTAGCATTTTTCTCTCGCTATCTAATGATGACCATGACCTTGACGGTCATATCGAGGTCAAATGTATTTTTGCAAATTAGAACCCCCATTTTTTATTCCGGTTTCAGATAGAACGGAAAATTTTTCGTCCAGAATGACTTTGACCATGGCCCCATTCGTGACCTTGACCGCTATCAAGGTCAAATGACTTTTGTTGAAAAATCAAATTGAAAAATCAAAAGATTTTCACCAACATCGGTATGGGGTGCATTCGAGTAACTAGAAGCGAAAGCAGAAGGCTACGAGAATTATGCGAACCGACCTGAAGAGGACAGATGTGACTCTGCCGAAACGTCGTCATTTTACCATAGATCCCGGCAGGGATCAGTTATCAACTACGCGGATGATATATATATATATATATATATATATATATATATATATATATATATATAACAAACAACAAATTAACTTTATTAACTATATATAATTTATTGGTAGATTTCACTGACGATGAGGTTTTAATGGATCAAGATAAAAAAATTGAAGTTGGAGCAAGGATAATAAAGCAACAACAGATGAAAATATTCTTGTTAATTCACAAGGAATTGAATATTGATTATATATTATTTATAGCTTTTATAACAAATAATAATAAAGAAGAGCTCATAAAAAAATAAAAATAATGAGACTAAAAAGTGTTATTTATTTAAAAGGGTATAAATATTGATATTATTGCAGGTAAGATAGTTGAATTGTAAACTTTATTATGTATCTACATTGTTTGATTTTTCTGCTCCAATGAAATGAGCACAGAAAATCCTTGAATATGTTGCTGGTTGCAATGGCTTTTCATCCCTCCTGTAACTAAAAAGTTACTTTTTTTCTTTATTCCTAAA